>OY735211.1:30844230-31049230 GCA_963457665.1 Thysanoteuthis rhombus | reverse complement strand
AACCATTTATACATGTTGGCCAATAGCTGAACATGAGTGGCAGAAGATGACAACACCGTAAATGAGAGCAGTCTCCAATCAACTTTCCGACAAGGAGCGAAAATGGCGATTCAAAAAAAGAGAGGAAGGGAATCGAGGGAAGAGAAAATGCAATAAAACAATGCAGTTATGAAGAAGAAAGAAGGGGGAAGAGCGAAAGAAGGAAACATTTTGGAAGATGAAAAACAGAAGAAGAAAAAGAATAAGAATAGAGAGGAAAATAAAGAAGCTCCTTGGAGAAAAAAAATGTTGAAAAGAAGATTAGAAAACTAAAGATGAAGAGAACACCTAGAAAACAAAAATGAAAAGAAGTAGAAAAATCTAATGAAAACATTTTAGAATCATTGGCGTCAAAGAGAAAAAGGTAAAAAAGATTGTGAAAAAGAAACCCTGTACAAACAAAGTGCCTTGCGTGTAAAATGTTAGTTGTATATCGTTAGAGGATATTTTATTTTAGACTGTTCTCCTGTGTTTTGTTCTACAGGCAATCGTTTGATTCTTCGTGATGCTAATAATGTCTGACACTTGGAGATAATTTGTTAAAGTAAAGTAGCTGCACTAACATCTCCATCTTTCCCCATCTTTCTTACACACACGCGCACACAAACACATATACAAATCCCTACACACACATACTCCCCCCAACCCGACACACACAAACAAACCCTCATGCATACACTGAGACATATATATACAGACACACACGAGAGAATTCTGAGTTGGGTAGAACATGTAATTGAAGGAGTGAAGGTTGGAGAAGGATATTGGAGGGACTTGTAGGAAGGAAAGAAAGAAAAGAAGAAAGAAAGAGGGAAAAGGAAAAGGAGTAAGTAAGAACAGAGTGGAAATTAGGGAGGGAGATCAAGAGGATTTGGAGGAAAGAAAGAAAGAAGAAAAGAAAGAAGAAAAGAAAGAAAAGAAGAATAAAAGAAAGAGTGAAAGAAAGCAAGGGATAAAAAGAGGAAGCAAATCACAGGAAAGAATGACACAAAGGAAAAAGGAACGAGAGCTGGAAAAAGAAATGAAAGATGAGAAGACTGAAGAAAGGAAAAGAAAAAATGAATAGGAAGAAGAATGGAAAGAATGAAAGGCGAAGGAAGAAGAATAACAAATTGACACATGGTGAAAGGGGGAAGTAATTCAAAATGAAAAGGAAAGAAACCAGGAAGGTATCATTGGAATATAGAAACTGATACAAAAAAGGTGAGAAGAGGGCTACGGAAAAATAGATGAAAAGAAGAAAAAATTGAGAGGGAGAATAAAAAGAAAAGTGGAAAGAAATGACAACAGAGTGAAAGTAATGAGAGAGGTAAGAGAAGATGGCACAGACAAGAACAAAGAAGGATGATCAATGAAATTTCTAGATTAGAGATACTTTAGATAAGAGAAAAATGAAAAAAAAAGTTGATATTGAAAGGGAGAGAGAGAGAATAGTAAAGAATTAGAGAGGGAGACAAGCTAGTTGATAGAAAAATGAAGTATAAGGCTGATATATATATATATATATATATATAGTGAGAGGGAAGAATGAAGTAGAAAGGCTGTGAAAAGTGTATTATATATATATATATATATATATATATATATATATATATATATATATATATGGAGAGTAAGATAAAAATCATAGGAAGATAAGCTAGATAATAGAAGAATGCAGAAACTTAATATATATATATATATATATATATATATATATATATATATATTGAGAGAGAGAGAGAAGAAGAAAGGGAAAGAGAGAGAGAAAGGGAAAGAGAAAAAGATGGATCATTAGAGAGGGAAGTAAGCAAAATGATAGAAGAATAAAGGAAAAAGAGAGAGATATAGAAAGTAGAGAGACTGACAAGGAATCATTGATGATGAAATGAGCAAGTAGATAGAAAAATCCGTAGAGATGCTGTGTCCGTTGTTGGGATAGAGGAAATATTGAAGAATCTGTAAAAATCCACAGAGCAAGAAAAGAAGGGAAGTAAAAATAATTGTAAGGAAATGATAGGAAGATTAGAGAAATCAAAGAGAGTGAATATATGATAGCTAGAGGTGTTAAAGTGAGTAAGTGTGTGGGCAGTTGAGAGTGCACAATGATTAGTGCCACTGAGGAATGAAAAATAAAATGGTATTTATTATGATTGATGTGGGGCCAATTGGCTGTTAAACCTGACGTTTCTCTTCCATTGCACTCTTTCCTCTAAGTGCCACTCAATAAATTGGCTCCAATCTTCATAAGTCCGACATGTCGGGACAGAGAAGATACACATTTATTTGTGCTTTCTTTGCATTGACCATCAAATAAATTTTTGATATTCATGCTAACTAGCCAAATACCCGTCCTATCGGAGGGTTATTTCATCATCATCAGCTTTTTAGAGTCCATCATTCAACATAGACCTTCCCTTAATATGTATATATATTTGAAAATTCATGCTGTATTTTGCCACATTATAACAAAAAATATTTTGTTGTTCTATCAACTTTTCAAATGATTAATTAATTTGGATTAAATGAAATTTAAAAGTTGAAAGCACATCAAAAAGTTTTTTTCAAGATGTTACAAAATACAGTATGAAATAAAGAAATGTATTTTAGTTATCATTTGAGAATTTTATAGTAAATATAGAACACTTTGTATTGTAAGCAAATATTGGAAAAAACAAGTATGTCAATACATATATGTATATATTTGTGTATATTTATATACTAAGAAATGGGTATACATGATCCTACAGAATGATTATAAATTGAGTTATATTGTATAGAAACTCTTATTTGAGATGATCTCCCATCATTACATGGTTAATGTATCACTTAGCATAGACAACACATAGAATAAAGAATTAAATAAAATGGGGCTACTGCAGGACCCTATTGGTCGCTGGTTCAATTCCTGCAGCAACCCTATTTTCTCTTATAGTTTATTCCTAATATTTGTGTATATATATATATATATATGAGTGAGAGAGAAAAGAGTGTTCATGTCTACAACCCAGGTCAGCCACACTGTCAGAATACTCTCACAAAGACCCCTTGTTAGCTTAGACATCAAGTAAGTCAAGAGAGAGTACTATCAAACCTATGACCTAAGGGGCCCTGCACCTATTCATACCATCTTGGTGGACCATCGGATACAAACCATTGGTTTAAAGGAAGGGGTTGGCCTTGGATACATTGTGGTTCATCTTGGAACTTGATTGAGCAGACAGGAGAATTATTCTGCGACATAGGCCCCACCATCCAATGTCCTATAATTGAAGAGAACAAAATCTTCATCCACAAATCCAAGCAATTCATTTATATATATATATATATATATATATATATATATATATATATGTATATATATATATATATATATATAAATTCATAAATGAAGTTTTAACTCCAAATTCTCATTTTGTTTATTCACAGTGTATATCTGCTCTATTTGTTTCTATCAACGTGGACAATCATGTTATTGAGAAATGGATATATGATCCAACAGAATGATTACAAATTACATTATATTATATTGAAATTCTATTTGAAATGATACCCCGGGCCTTTACACACAAATATATATATATATATATATATATATATATATATATATATATATATATAAACTCCAAATTCTCATTTTGTTTATTCACAATCTATATCTGCTCTATTTGTTTCTTTCAATGCAGACAATTATGTTATTCAGAATCGGATATATGATCCGACAGAATGATTATAAATTGTGTTATATTGTACTGAAATTCTATTTGAAATGATACTCCAGGTCTTATATATATATATATATATATATATATATACACACGCCTACATATATACATATAACTCCAAATTCTCATTTTGTTTATTCATGGTCTATATATGCTCTATTTGTTTCTTTCAATGTGGACAATTATATTATTAAGAAATGGATATATGATCAATTATAAATTGCATTATATTATATTGAAACTCTATCTGAAATGATCCTCTGGGTCTTTGCAAATATATATACATATATATATATATATATATATTTATGCATATACATATATACATAATTGCTTCTCCTTCATTTAAAAACTCAGTAGACATGCGTCAGTAGAAGTTGCCTTTCTCAGTGAA
This sequence comes from Thysanoteuthis rhombus, assembly GCA_963457665.1. NCBI lineage: Eukaryota > Metazoa > Mollusca > Cephalopoda > Oegopsida > Thysanoteuthidae > Thysanoteuthis > Thysanoteuthis major. The sequence goes on along the minus strand of OY735211.1, from coordinate 31,045,093 downwards.
AGAGCCAACAGCATTCTAATCAGATAAGTCAAAAGAGCCACTGCAAGGCATGGGTTTATTAATATAAGATTTATATTCTTTTTCCAAGTGGGTGGATAGTACATTCGTGTGCCTTGTATGGAGAAATATTTTTATGGAAGATAAGTATCTTCCTCCTTCTTGCTACAAGTACTGTTTTTAATATAATCATATTAAATATATGTAACAAGAATGTTCCCCCAACTCTCTCTCTCTCCTCCTCTCTCTTTTTACAAACACATATATATATTATAAATATATATATATATATATATATATATGTGTGTGTGTGTATGTGTTTGTGTTAGGGAAAGATGATTGGACAGTTGATATGATCACTTTAATGTATGTAAAAAGAATGTATTTCTATCTATCTATCTATACACCTACTTACGAAATGATCAATGTGATTTTTCCTGTTTCTCTTTCAGTAACAATGGACTCTTCCACTACATGGTTACAATTTCACTGATGAAAATATCTACTACCCACCATTTGGAACAATGGCCTCTTCCCAAATGTGTTCTGTAGTTTCTTGCTTAAAAAAATATCATCTCATAGAAATTTCGATATATCTGGATATCTTTTCATAGGAGATAAACAGATAAATATAAATATCTATGTATATAATCATCATCATCATCATCAGCCATTATTAGTCCATTGCTGGACAGAAGTCTCTCCTGTCTGCTCCTATGATGACTGTGATTGCACTAACCTCTGCATGTCTTACAAGCAAACCTTTTTTACTCATCCCACCATCTGGTCACCTCCCTGCAGCAGCCCCTTTTGATTCCTGCAGCAGCCCCTTTTCCTTGAATTGTTTATTCTATTTACGTTGTCTAGTTTGAGTGATACATTATCCATGTAATGATGGGAGATCATTTCAAATAAATTTCTATACAATATAATGCAATTTATAATCATTTTGTTGGATTGCATACATCCATCTCTTAGAACACACACACATATATATATATATATATATACAAATAATGTATGCGTGTGTGTTGTTGTTTACTGATGAAATAGTTGATATATTTCTTGAATATTGCCTTTTTCATTTTGAAATATTCTGCCCTGCAGAATTCACTCTTGGATAAAAGTTTCACTTTTTCAGTATCATTTTGACTATGTATTATCATTAGAAAAAACGAAAGAGATTAACCTGAAATTTTATATTGTTCATTGAAAAAAGAAAGAAGAATTTGAAGTTGAATCCTTTCTACAAAAAATGCTTTTCCTTCAAGATTATATACACAGATTTTCTTTCTTTCTCTCTCTGGTACGTATAATGAACGGAACTTGTATCTTTCCAAGGTGACCTCGGACTGCCCTGGTTTGAATGCAAACAATCCTTGGTTGGAAGAACTTTTTGCTTTTGCGTTTTCAGTCTAGTTGACAGCACAAAAAAATTTCTACAGTTTGAGTAGATGTATTTCATCGACTGCCGCACAGAAAGCACTCAGCAAATGTATACCTCTGCCAACACCGAACACTAACTAAAAACTGAATGGAAAGGAAATATTGAATATTGAACACGATGAAGAGAACTTTAAATGAGAAAATATTGAGTAACCTCCCCTTGAAATTTGAATTTAGTTTCTTTATTAACTGTTCATTTTTAATTTGTTTTCCTGCAAAACAATAAAAAATATCTAATTGACAAAATTTTCTTGCACCCTGCCCCACAAAATTTAATCAATCTCTCATGGCCCACCCTCTCATGAAATTTCATTGAAATTTAGTGAGAACTTTTGGAGATATCATGTGGAGAGATAGACAGATGGATGGTTAGACAGACAGACACAAGTGGCTCATCTTTCCATGAAATCCAATTGAAATTCATTGAGTACTTTTGGAGATATCATGTGGAGAGACAGACGGACAAACAGATTACATATACCTCCTTTAACTTTGTTGACTGCAGTAAAATTTGTTTTCTGTATCAAAAAGACTAAAAGGAGAGGAATTTACCCATTTGTATCCAACAGAGAGAAGCAGCATAACTTGGTTAACAATAAGCCAGATTGTTTGACTGATAGCCCTGTAAGATCTCAAAGCTGATAATGAGTATTCTAATATGATATTCATTTCTAGAATAAAGTTGGAAAATACTTTTTACAGCGTCAATATAAAATCGAAATACCACAGAAGAATTTCAGATGTTCTGGAAAAAAAGTTTGCATGTTAGATTTGTCAGAAGATATCAGCAAATGCAAGAATACCACAAATTCAAACTTTAAAAGATCATTTCATTATCTCTGCAAATGAAGTTCAAGATGTATATGTATTTGAAGGTGTTTGTCTGTTTCCTTCTGTTTGACCCCTTATCTCTAAATGAACTTAATGAATTTCGATAGATTCTGGTGGAACGATAGACAATAGCACAAGGGAGATGTGTTCAAATTTAGTGGCAGGTTCAGTCAAAATTTCCTGATTGGAAGATATCTTTCCATTTTATTTTTTCACATATATGCTCTTGTCTATTCATGTCTCCAAAAGTTCTTGATAAATTTCTATGGAATTTTGTGTCAGAGTGTACACTAGGCTACAAGAGAAATAATCATAGTTTGGGGCAGATTCATACACAATTATTTCCCCTGACAATGGCATTGACAGAGGCATGCATTCTCTGAATGCTTTCTAGTTGATAGAAAGAAGACAGGAAAATACATAGATTGTCAATATGATGATATAACCAAAACCTTCCTTGTAATGAGGAAAAAGGATAAAAATAATCAGAAGGCAAGTCTGATAACGCTAAGGCAGGGGCCTGTGGTATATGTTATCAAGACACCCTAAATTAAGAAAATACACATAGATATTGAAATACATACAGTTCTTGCTTGCAAAGTAATTGAAATTTATTCATATGTTATACAGCCAGATAATTTGACAAATATGTCTGACGATTCTGTAATGATATCGCATTACTCAGTTTTTGTTTTGATCTTTGTGTAATGGCTTCAGTCTCAAATACCTTAATATTCATGTGCCGTGTATGCATCACATGGATACTGCCATCCCATCATCTTCTGTATCAAAATAATTGGCTAGAATTGCTAACCTTAAACAGCCAGTCATTCATAAAAGTTGAAAGAATCATGGTACTGTAGTAATAAAGCAAGTGCATAACCACTGAATCGGAATTGATAGCTTGCAAGTATTTAGAGATTGCGAGGTCCATAGTGTATGTAACTTTTGCTACATTGTTAATCTGAAATTTGCAAGAAGCAGAGTTTGGTGGTAGTTTATGAACTAAAGTTCTGAGTGTCCCTTTCTAGTGTTGGAGTCATAAAGTGCATTACCATGAAACTCTGAAAAAGAAATCATGGTAATTCTCTCTCGGGGTCAAAATACTGCTTTTTACAAATAAAAAATGAAAATTCCTCTAATTATACCAAAACTACCCGATTTATTAATTTTCTTCTATTTTTTTAGATAAAGCACTTCCATTCATAATTTTCCATAACTAGTTTAGGTATAATGTGCATGAGAAAGGATTATACTTGATATCTCATGGAAAGACTGCAAGATGGTATAGATCATTCGAGAAAAAACATGTGTTAGAGATATCATGGAATCCATCAGAAAACTCAAAAGGCAATGGGCAGGCCATGTTGTTAGAATCTCAGACAACCCTTGGTCATCACAACTCATAATGTCAATCCCCAGAGATCATACACAAAATTGTGGCCAGCAAAAAATAAGATGGCGTGACAAACTAGACACGTTCAGAAGGAATTGGCTCACAATGCCTACAATCGAGACGTCTGATAAATCTTGTGGAATGACCTATGTCATAGAAACTCAACCTATGGTCACTTGAATTCCAGAATGAGAATAAATGTATAGACACTGTAAATAGCAAAACAGTTTGTGAAAGTGCTATTGCTACATGATATAAAAGCTCTAGTACATAAGTAAAAAGTAAAATATACTTTTTTGTATGCAAAAAGAAAAACGAACCATTGCTAGATGAAAGCAATAATGTTCGTATCTAATTATGCCAAAAACAAATCCATTATTCTTTATGTAAACAAGCCTGAAAGTCAGACCATATATGGCTGATGATGATGATCATTGTCATCATAATCATCAAAACACTGAATTAAAACAATCTTCGACCAATTATTTGAGGAGTGTAAAATTTGAAATAAGGAAGTAACTTCTAAAGTGATTTAATGATGTATTCAAACGCTTCAGGAGCCCATCTTTTGTGAATGTTACCTTAGCCACACGATTCATGAAAGTCTTGATGATTAAGTGTGGCAAATATCTGTAGTCAGTCCGTCATGTGTTTCCCTTTCCGTCATTTAAGCCACTTTTGTTTCACTACCAAATAATAGAAGTCTTGAGTGATTTTTTTTTTTCTAGATTTTTGATCAAGAATTTTTCACTACTATTATTACAACAATTTCTTTATTAGTATCTAGTGAAAAAGTTGTCAAGAAATAATTGAATTTCCATGTATTTTTACAGATGAAAGGAACTGAAATAGCAAGAGGATTTGCTATGGAAATGTTTTGAAATCATTGTCTGGCAGACGCCCACGTGAAAATATAACTTTGATATAAAAACTCAACCTACGATCACTTGAATACCAGAGTGAGTATAAATGTATAGACACTGTAAATAGCGAAACAGTTTGTGAAAGTACTACTGCTTCATGATATAAAAGCTCTGGTACATAAGTAAAAAGTAAAATATACTTTTTTGTTTGCAAAAAACCCCAAAAAACAAACCATTGCTAGATGAAAGCAATAATGTTGGTATCTAATTATGCCAAAAAAAAAGATAATAAACAAGCCTGAAAGTCAGACCATATATGCACTAGTTTGATCTTTTGTACCTCTAAAAGCCCTTTCCTTTAGAAATCTATCCCTTTCAAAGCTCCCACCTTTAAAAGCCCTTTCCTCTGCAATAACCTTAATTTAATGCAAATATTGTGGTAAAATAGAGTTTTATTCATGCAACTGATGTATGCTTGCATTCAGATATAATAAAATACATTTCCATGTTCTGAAAACGTAATGATAAAATGTCACTTAAGCGACATCAGATCCATTGAAGGAGTGGAAGGGAATGCTCTGTGAAGGTGGTGTGAGGCGTTTGCTACGCGATTTATTGGTCAGTAACCGTGATTGCTGCTATAGATACTAGCATGTCTACAAATCTCATGTCAATATACAAAAAAAAAGTGTGACCATACCAAAACTAAGTTAACTACTGGTACATCGACGTAGAAATAAATTTTAAAAGTAAATGAATAAAAGTGATTAAACGGAGAATGGGATCGGGGAGCCAAGTTCAATCCCTGGATGAGACAGTTTGCATTCACTTCTAACTGATACACTTGGGAAAGGCATGTATCCATCTTTTCGATTCTGCCAACATGTGATGGGTCAGGGTGACAGAGTCAGGCCCATCACCTTCCCATGGCTTACATTTATTTGGAGGAGGCCTATGTCTAACAACGGACCTTAAAATGCTGATAAAAAAATGATTTATAAAGAAACAAAGTAAACAAATAAAAGAAAAAGTACTTTGCGGGTTTTGATATAAAGTCATAAGCAAGAAACATCAGATTAAATGGTAAGATCCCCTACTCTGAAGATCAGCCTAAAAATACTGACGGGTAAATTATGTATGTGTACACTTCAACCGTGTACCCTTGCCTGACAAGCAAGATCAAATATTGCCAAGTTTGTCTGTCTGGGAGGAACTAACTCTGAAAGATTCAGGCAGAAATCAATTATATTTGGACACAAAACATTTGTACAAGCTTACTTCCTTCTGAGTGTATCTACAAGGGCAGGGAAAGCATCAGAGAGTAGTTCTATGATTCTGTAGATAAGTTGCCGTCAGGACTGTACTTAAGGCAGTGCAAACAGTACATATGAACAGTGCCCAAAGATTTTAGCCCCCACTAACCCCCCCAAAATATGTCTTAAAAATATTTCAACATCTTTTTTAAAATTTTTGTGGGTAAAAAAAGTGAAATATGTCAATTAAAATTGTTTTAGGATTTATTATATTACATTGAGATGGATTATTGATCCATGAAGGTCTATGCATTAAATTAAGCATCATAATTTCATGGATACTTAATGTTTCAATTTGTTTGAAAATAATAGCTAAAAATACAAAGAAAGAAATGCCCAAAACAAATGTTATACACCGGGCCTCATCAATGTTAAATTCAGCCTTGCTTGTTGAAGGGCAGAGTTCAGTACGGTTGTCTTGTAGACCATAATTACTGTAACGATTTTAGTTTTCACTTTGTAAACTGAGTTTTTGCTTTGTTTTGACAAGCTCACTTTTTTCTGAGTACACCAATGCTTCTTCAACTTGTGAAATATTCAACCAAAGGTGAATGAAATTATTTTGGGGTTAAATGAAACTAGAGAGCATGAAAAAATAGTTGAATGACTTAATTTTCTCCGGAGTTTATATTTTTTGCTTGTTTAAAAAAAGCATTGCCATTAAATTGGTAAGTGATCTCTTATTGCTTTTAGATGGCAAATAGATGCTTTTTCTTGTTTATCTATGGTTTTCTAATTTCAAAGAATCGGAATATTCCCTAAATTTTGGTCGTCTCGCAAGAATGGTAGGCAACTGATAGGTATCATGACTCACAACACGGACCCCCAGAGATCACATGCTTGACCGAGGCCAGCGGAGTACTAGATGGAGAGACGAACTAGACAGTTTCAGAAAATACAGGCTTGGTAATGCCCATGATAAAGAAGTGTGGCAAATCCTGGGGAAGGTCCATGTCCAACGAGGAATGTTACAAGACTGATGATGAACCTTCTAGAGGAGACTAATGGAATTATGCATAAATGTGTACATAAGAATAAGACAAAAATTATGAAAAATATGGGGAAGTTGTGACTGGGTGAAATTTTGTGATGGGGACTCTTGAGTCCAAGGATGGACGACACTGAAATAGTTTCAGAAGTACTAGCAGTAGCGGATCCAGGATTTTAAGTAAGGGGAGGGACATCATTTTTTTAATTGCATCTGTCTAATTAGACAATGAGTCCAAGTTGTATTTTTCAAATTAATTTATGATTACTTGGGATTATTTGGGTTTTTCATTCATGAAATTGCTTTATTCAGAATAACTTTCAATTGTGCTTCATTCAAGCAGAGGACGGGGGGTACAGACCCCTGAGACTCCTCCCCAACCCCCAAGTTCTACACCTGACTGATCTTCAAATACAAGGAAAGAATCGAATGTTTGTTATATGATTCTCTAGATACTTTGCTGTAGGGCGGGGGATCTCGGAAAGGGGTTGCAACCCCGCTGGCAGGTCACGTAAAAAAATATTGAAGATTGCTGAATTATTTGAAAATCTTTTCTCAAAGAATAATTATATAACTATAAATTTTCAAAAACCTCTCCATAAAATTGAAGGCCTTCTGGTATTTATTGTAAAATTACAAAGTGTTTTTCCCCTCACCTTTTTTTTCATAAATCTCTTTTTTGTTAGGTTTTGGAAATTTTCTTTAAAAGTGATTTTTCTTTCAATATAAAAACTTGTAATAGTTCAGAAACAATGTAATTTTTTTTATTAGTCTTTATTTGTTTCTTTGTTTACTTATTGTTACATTACTACTAAAGACTAATATAAAATTAGAAACCATGAACCGAAACTGTCTCCAAAACTGCCAATATAGATTTCTTGAGCTTCCCTTGTCAATGCGATTAAAAGGAGGGTATACAACCAGTGTATCCTACCTGTAGTCACCTATGGAGCTGAAACATGGAACTTAACCAAAAAGATTGACCCTCAAACTGAGAAACATGCAACGTGTACGTGAGAGAGACTCATGCTCAACCTCACATGGAAAAATCTCAAGACAGCACAATATATCAGAGAGAAGACAAAAGTTTAAGACATTGTAGAAACTGTCAAAAACTCAAATGGCAATGGGCTAGGCATGTTGCAAAAATCGCAGACAATTGCTGGACATCACAACAATGTGAATCCCCAAAGATCATATGCGAAACTGTGGCTGATAGAAAATAAGATAGCATGATGAGTTAGATAAATTTAGAAAGTACAGGCTCTGCAACGCCCATGATAGAGAGGTCTGGCGAATTTTGGTTCTATGTCCAACAATGGATGCTAACAGAATGATAATGATGAGATCAAACATTATACAGTTGAAATTTTGGATCAAAATTCAGGTGATAACTGTGTCAGGTTGCAGACTTATTGATAAATCTTAGGACATATATGTGCATACACACATGCACATAATTATTATATATATACATATATATAAATTCATATATATGCACAACATACTAATCTATACACATACACTCACATACATATGCAGTTAAATGAATATATTGGAAATATTATTATACTTTCTTCTAATTTTCAATAAAATCTATACTATTTAATTATAATTTTTCCCATATCATCATTTAATGGTATCTTGTAGGAAAATATTTTTTCTCTATTATAGAAACACATACATACATACATACACATATATATATATATATATATATATATATATATATATATATATGTATATATTCTTTCATTGTTGGTAGATTCCATAGCTGTTTGCTATTGATTGGAGAGACAGTCACTCTAGTATGTGTATGAAAAGCTTTTATTGGGAAGTTCTACTTTCAGATGTCAAACCTGTATGCATACACATGAATATGAATATACACACACACAGAAGATGATATAGATATATTTATATGTACAGGTTTACCCCTGTTATAGGAAAGTAGAGCATTCCTACAAAAATCTTTTGTTTTCATGTACACTAATATGTATGATACATGCATGCATAATATGTCATCATGGGAACATGGATGTGTCAGCATCAGCATTATTTCTTCTTTGGTGGCACACATTAGAGCGGCTGTCTTTCCAATCAATCGCAAACAGCAATGGAATCTGTTAACATTGAAAAAAAAAAAAAGAATGATTCTCCTTCAGTCCCCAGGGCTTCAAAGGGAGAAGAGGCTGTATGCATCAGACTTTACTGATAAGTTCCACTGTTTGTACATTTTTCATGGATCTATTGACAGAAACCTGAAATACAACTGTGGAAATTTATCAGAGCTTTTTTTTTGCGGCTGTCCATAATTCACCAGACTCGTCATCTCTTGCCGTGCACAATCTGTCTCCTTCTTTGGTCAGGGCCGCGATGTGCCTCCATATGCAAGAATAATAATGGGATTTATGGGTTCGGGGAGAGATTTTTATCTAATTACTTCATTGATATCTCACTCAGTGCTACACCAAAGGCCATCTCAGCGTATGGGCACACTGGATAGTTGCCTGAGATCCCTACAATGTTAGCTGGACTGAAATTCAACATGAAAAATAAAAAATCAATTTTGATGCACCAAAGACGAGGGGCTAGGGACCCCAGTATGCTATTTTTCCAAGAGATCTAAAAAGTTCTCAAGATGACCCTCCGTTTAGTGCTTTTTTTTTTAATGTTCAGCAATAAATTTAGTAATGTTAAATTTCCTATATGAATATTGATAAAAGACATCAGTAGTTGATGCATATACATACATATCGCTAAAAGGCATTATTATGGACAGCCTCCGAAATAACTAAGTACTGCACATTTAGGTTAATGTGCCATGTCTATGAGACTAAATACATACACAGATACAATAATTAATCATGTAGTGATATATATTGACTACTGATAATTCACCAGGTCTGAAAAATAGCTACCAGGAGAGATACTCAACACTAATCTAATTCATCTTGTTGAGGCTCAACAATATCATATATTTGAAATAATTGCTGGCATAATCTCTGTTTATGTTATAATGACACTGTGTAGTGATGTTTCTTTTAGCTGTACATTTTTTAGAAACATATCTCGAGAACTAATTCAGGTACAGTGTTGATCAAACACCACCTCCCTTTCAGCTATGATTTTAATATATAGCTTATATCATACATGTAGTGTGTTATTTCATATATGGTATAATTGTAATGTATTGTACATGGATGTTATTTTATACTTCATGTAATTCATAATGGCTCACTTACGTGTGTTACTCCAAAAAACATATTTAACAATGAGGGATCTGTAAGTATAACAATACACGTGACTTGCTGTTCATGCCACTTCTGTTGAGTGTTCATGCATGTGAATATCTAATCTGTTGTGTTGATTTAATTTCAGACTGAATGCAAATCAACTCATGATATCATCTTTAAGAATGCTAATTACACAGAAAGACTTCTTTGAGTTGATTATCTAACACCATATTCAACTGAAGAATTTGACAATTTTTCCACTAATCTTAAAGTCAATATTCTGATGTAATGTACCATCAATCTTCCACCAATTTGTTTTTTTCCATTAAATCATAAAATAAAGTATCCTTATGTATATGGTTGGAATGAAACAAAACCACTTTTTAGGTTTGAGCTGTACTCAGCCAATCTATGAAGTTATTCAACTACCTCCCTATAAATGCCAAATGTGAAACAAGGTCAGTTTTAATGTAAGGGCACACACACACACTCATACATACACACTTACATGTAAACACAAACACACACACACACATATATATATATATATGTATATGATGTAATTTTGATGCATCCCCAAAATTGTCTGTGATTACTGGTTGTATAACTAAAACCATGTTGAATGACCAGACTTTAGTTAAAAGCTACATGAAGGACTGTAATCACCCAATTCCAGAAAAAAAAAAAAAAGATTCTAAGCTGAGGCAAATGAATTTTCTGCCCCATGAGCAGTCTTATAACATATACACAACATAAAATTTACTTTCAGTATAAAATAATCAGTTATGGACTTCTTGTTTCTATTATGGACTATCGTTTGTTGATAGATGCTTGCACATTTGTGAATATCAACTGTCAATTCTAGATGCTGGACAATAAGACAATTGGTTAAAAAGGTATTTGGGAGACGAATGCTGACAGCAACTCATCCAAGCTCTAAAACTGTCTATATCAAGCTTTGGTAGACAGCAACCTGGTAACAATACCAGAGCATTGCAGGCAGTGCAATACTTTTCTTTAAATTTTATAATGATAAGCATTGGGTTAAAAACGTCAGCATATGTGAATTTGATATTTTATTGAACCCTTACAATTGAGTTTTAACATGTGACAACTGGAAATAGATTGGACGATGAGTAACATATATCAGTATTAGTTATGTTTATATGAATTTTTTGTTCATGTACAACTGAAATGTTTCTCTCTAATTCAAATACAATATTTCTTTGCTGTATTAGATATGTAGAGAGAACAAAAAAGACAGGAAGTGTATGAACGTGTGTAAGGATCTTTGTATTTTTTGTTTTTCTCTTTTGTTCTGACTCCCGAATGTGATTATAGAAGTGTTAGGAAATTAGATAAATCAAAGTGTGTGTGTGTGTGTAATCATAGATATTATTTGGTAGATTTCCTGGAGGATGATACTGAACCGAGGCACAACGTACACATACTTTGATCCTAAGCAAAAAATAATTCTATCATTTTTGACAGGTACCATGCTAAGTAGTAATATATTTGGCAATACTTGAGAAAATAAAAAATGATAGAAAAAAATTTCATGAGTAATTTTTTCATGAGACCTTAATTTCTTCATGAAATTTGTCAGCTTTGGAAAAAGTGGATTTTTCTAGGTTTTTAATTAAATTGGACCCCTCATTCTCCCATTAGTATGGGAGAACTGCATCAAATATTTGGTTATTTTCCTTTTGAAGCTTGTAAAATTTTTTTGCAAATAATCTTTTGTGCTTTCAATAAAGTTTCAGAAGGGGGCTATGTGGGCCTGCCCAAAGGCATATGTTGATCTTCACAGTAGTGTGCCTAGGCCTTGGGGATATAAAGGAAGAGAGAACCAGATCCTAAATTTAATAATTTTACTGTGGGGGATCATCAGCAGTTTCAACATGGACCTGTTTCAGGGATTTTAAAAAACATAGTCAAGGATTAATGCAAGGTTTACTAACAGAATAGGGCTATTACACATGCCATGTACATGTATACTTAATGATTTTACTATAGAAAAACATTGCAAATTATTTTACTATAAAAATGCAATAGAAATCAGGAAGAAAAGGATTGCCAGTGGCTAGAAATTGAAAGAAAAAAATTACTGATTGAATAAAGCTGTTATGCATCTCTGTGATTTCTTATTTTTGATTATTTTCTCATTTATTCTTCCTTATTCTAGATATTTTCATATTACTGATTACCAAGGCTAAGCCTGATCCAAAGGTGCATGTTTGGAAGGGGTCATACTTTTTAGTGTGTGGAGCAACTTGACATAATTGTCCTATGGATATAATTTTCTGACCAAAATACGAAACTATGGCTTTGAAGTACTATAGTCACTCCTCTTCACTTCAGAATTGTGGATTTAGATATTTTACATCTCGATTTAGATAATTTTAGAGTTAAGTCAAGGGAGATAATTAATAGACACTGAAGAAAAATCTATAGGATTTAAATTGTCTGTTTTTTTCATTAAATTTTTTAAGAACCACAAATCCAAAGAGAACTTCAAACTTAACACTGTACTACTTTGTGCACTGACTAATATATCTGATGAATTTCCACTTAGTACAATTGTCATTTATTGTGTAATTGTGGTGCATACTCACCAACAGAGATTTCTCCAATTGTCTCTCTTCAATCGTTGTTAGATAGCCTATTATGGCCTACTTTCTTGTTACAAACTGTTGCAGATTATGTACCATTTTCTTATAATGGAAAATAACCTCATCATTTTCCTCCAACCATCCAATCATCTGATCAATGACTGAGAATAATAGATGGGAAATAATGGCAGAAATAACATTTAAAAACACAAACAGTATCAACTGAACTGACATTCCTCTTACACTGATAAACTCTCCTAAGAGATGAGCTGAATGAGGAAGGCACGAGAGTTGGTCTTGGCATGAACTCCAATAAAACCAATGTCATGTACAGCAGCAAATACATCGAGGATAAAGACACAATGATCGGAATTGAAAACACAGAACTAAAGAAAGTAGATCACTACATCTACGTGGGACAACGAATCTCCATGGAATCTTCAATAGAAGAAGAAATCAAACAAAGATGTTGGGCTTTAGAAAACTGCAGCTGCTGCTGCTGCTACTGATGATGGTGATGGTGATGATGAACAACAACCACAACAACAACAGAAATAACAACAGAGAAAAATGACTGTTCTCATTTTCTGGCGAATCAATTTATATCTATTCAGCTTAGCTTACCATCAAATAACAATGTACACATTTTCATTCAATTGCTCAAGTTAAGCAGCATCAAAGCTTATTAGTACTTGGATGGGTAATTGCTTTGGAATGCAAGGTATTGTAAGCAAGTGCTGCCCAGGCGTGTGTATGTTACCGCCTCCCCAACATTAAAACTGACTTTGTTTTACATTCTGCTTTCATTGAAGAGGTAGTTAAATAACTAGCCAAGTACTGCACAAAGCTAGATAGAGGGAATTGGAGCAGTGAGATTGGATTGCAAAAGATTTTCCAAGTGGGGAGGGCCTGCCTGTATGCATACCTCATATTTGGAGTAGTTGGAAACCTGACTTATCTGGGTTCGAAAACTGACTACTGGGGCCAGTGGATACAAAGCTTGCAACAATATTAGAGAGATTGATCTTATTTTGTACAAAATGTAATGGCAGCAATTATCATCATCATCATCAGCAGCAGCAGCCTTTTAAAGTCCATTGCTGGAGACAGACCTTCCCAAAGATCTGCCAAGTGTCTTGCCCGAGCATCACGGTGCCAATACCCAACTGAATTTGTGTAAATGATAATGCCACCTCATTTTTCACAGGCTTGTCTTGAGAGATCCACATTGTGAGTTGTGATGTTCAGTGATTGTATGGCATCCTTGTAACATAGCCAACCCATCGCAATTTGGGATTTTTAATGTGTTTTCATGATATCTCTTACCCCAGATTGATTTCTTATATAAATGCTCTGTCTTTTGATCTCTCCATGGGATGTTAAACATGATTTTTTCCTGCTTGCATTGTGTAGTTCTTTGTTTGAAAGCCAGCCTCTTGGTTAAGTTTCATGCTTCAGCTTCCGAGATGACTATCAAAGGGATGCATTGGTTTAAGACACTTTTTAGTACTAATCAAATCTCTTTTTCAAAGTCAAAATTGCTCTGCTGAAAGTTTGGCAGCAAAGAAACCATTTCCATGCTTGTCTCTCAAGCTATTTATGCTTTCATTAATTTGGCATTTTGCTATCTTCAAATTTATTGATACCAGTCAATGACACATCACTTCATTGTCGGTTATCTTGTCTATGAAAGGTTTTGCTGATGGTTGCGACTGGTTATATAAGTGTGACAGACATTTCAGGAATGAAAAGATGAGAGAAGAAGGTTAGGTAGTTTAATAAAATGGTAAGAAGGGAGAGGAGCTGAAGATTGCAACTGATATGATGAGCGTGATAGACACTGCTCATATTACATATATGATGATTTACCAATCTTTGGCCATAAGAGGGGGTCACCTGTAAGAATAGAATTTACTGTACTAGTTAATTACAAGCTTGTTGACCCCAGCTAAGCTAGAGTCCACTTAGCTTCATCCAACCTCTAGCGAGGTATCATGATATGTGGCTCTTTTCATTTTCGATTGATTGAGGCATCTCTCAAAGTTAGTTTGAGATTGTTCCTCACTGGGTACCTCATTAATGTGGTCAAATATGATTCAATCGGGTGAATTTGTATTTTATGATAAGTTTGAGCTGACATAAAAAAAATGATGGCAATACCAAAGTAATTATGTAACAGCAATTATGCAAATGCTTGGAATATAAAGCTAAGTCAATGAAGAAATCGCCAAAGAGAAATTTTATCATGTTCAATCATCTTTCTCCGACAAATTACAAAATAATGAAATAATCCTCTAAGGGAAGTAATTTGTGCATAAGATATAAAATTGTATTATTACAGGCAAGAAATAGATGCATCCCATTTCCTTGGAATATTATAGTGATAGATTATATGACTTGAGACTTTGATTCCCTAAGTGTGGATCCTCTGCTAAGTGCTCATACTCTGCAAATCCTAATTCTATTTGCAATAACTCATCTCTGAGAAGCTGGGTTTTGGCAGTAGCTGTGATAAAAAGAAAGTACTGGGCATAAATCAGTGTTGAACTGGAAATGAAGGTGGCTTGTCTCCAGTTGGATCCCAAGATATGAGAAACTTTGTGTTGAATGATAGGCTCATTCATCCCATTAGTATTTGTAATTGTCAAAAGAGAAAAGAAACAACTTTTTTATGAATCTAAATCATCATCATCATCATCAGTCTTTTAATGTCTGTCGTTGGACATAGACCTTCCCCAGGGTTCACCACAATTCTCTATCATGGGCATCATGGAGCCAGTATTTCCTGAGTTCGTCTAGTTCATCTCTTCATCTTGTGTTTTGTCGGCCTCGGTTTCTTATGAGATCTCTGAGGATCCATGTTGTGAGACGTGATGTCCATTGGTTGTCTTTCATTCTACCAACATGGCTTGCCCATTGCCATTTGAGTTTTTTAATAGTTACTATGATGTCACGAACACCCGTTTTCTTCCTTATATACTGTGCTGTCTTGTGATCTCTCCATGTAAGATTGAGCATGATTCTCTCATGTGCACGTTGCATGCTTCTCAGTTTGTAGGTCTATCTCTTGGTTAAGTTCCATATGAATGATTTATTTTTTTCCCTAAGTAACCCGACTATATGAACGTAAATGCAATTGTTCAGTATTATTTGACTTGGGGCACTGTCAAAAACATTTATATACCAAGGGTGCCGTGATTAGAAAAAAGTTTGGGAACCACTGACCTAGGATTTATATGATGCAGCCAATAATGTAAGAAGAAAATAATTGCCACTGGGAATAACATACCATTTACAAGAACCACTCGATCTTAAATAGTGCTTTAGAAAAAGGATTTGTATGATAAAAAGGAAGGAAATTCCTTCGGATGATTACTGGTATAAAAGACATAGGAAAAAAATGTCTAAAAAGTGCCTTTCCTGCTGATGTCCCAAACCCAAGAAGCTTTCACAGAAGTCAATCGAGAAAGGTAAAAAGAAAAAGAAAAAAAGATTGTATTCAAAGCTTTCCTCAGATAAGAATCTTCATCTTTATTTTTTTTTGCTGCGATTTGATTGGTCAATTTTTTGCAGCAATTTGATTGGTGTAATATTCAATAATCTTTTGGTGTTATATTGCATTTCCTTCAAGGGTATTTAAACGCAATCCTTTTCATTGCATCTGGTTGCTTTTTTTATTGATTTCTACGTCAGGAAAAACCTTTCAAATATTAGTCATTGAGTAACCTAATGTCGAAATGAGAGGGTGCATAATGTCTTGCTCACTGGTTTTTGGTTTTTGTTTTTTCTCTTCTTTTATGAATTTGATTGCTACAGGCTGGTAAAAGTTTATGGAAATCGGTCAGCAAAGTCAGAGAGATTTTTCTGTCCAAACATCCACAAATGTGATAAGATATGACACCTGAAAACGATAAAAACTTGGAAGCACTCAGAGAGCGTATATCTCTGTCAATGAACTGTATGAATATAAATAAGAGACTTTAAAAAAAAACAGAACCTCAAATGCATAGGTATTGAGTTCCTTCAGTTAAAATTTAAATCTAGCATTTTTTATCAACTTTCCATTTCTAACCTCTCATCCTGCTCAATAAAGAAATATCTCTCAATCCAAAACAGTTTCCTGGATCCGCACCCAAATTCAATCACTTCCCCCATAGCCTATGGCCTGTTGTTCCACAAAATCTTGAAATTCACTGAGACCTTTTGGAGATATTGAGTAGATAAATAGATGGACAGAGATATAGACGGACAGACATGAGTGAATACATATACCTTTTCCAACTTTGTTGGCAAAAGTAAAAATCTACCAATCAAAGCAACTTAGGTAAAAAAGAAGAAATTCTTTTAAGTGTTTTCATTGTGAGTTCAAGTCTTGTCAGAATATACTTCTTTATTCTTATTTCATGCTATTTACTTCAATGGTCTCAGCGTATTCAACCCCAAAATTTGTGATAAAAAACAACAGTAAGATGAAGAAATGAATGACCGGCCAACCATTAATGATGAAAATGCTTAATCTTATAATTCAAGTGATATAAGATTAGGTTGAAAAAAACAAAAAACAAAACAATATGGCATAAATATTTGAAGTAAAAAGGTGGAATTATGACTGTAGATTGATGCCCTGTCTAGCCGTAATCTTTTATAGCTGAAATGGTTGAGAAATCACAAATGGAAGACAAGCTCCCAGGATATGAGATGAGAGTTCAAGTCTTTATAGTATTTTACACTTCAACAACTTTGAAGTAGTGAACTAACATGTCAGTGAGAGAATGGGGAAAAAAAACACTCAAACATTACGGAGACACAGGTAGATATTTTTACCAAAAGCATTATGGACTCCACTAGATATATATATATATATATATATATATATATATATATATATATGTATGATCATAAATTGCATTATGATATAAAGAAACTTTTATTTGAAATGATTTTCTGTTGTTATGTGGTTAATGTATCACTTAGCCCAGACAGTGTAAATAAAATAAACAATTTCAGAAAATGGAGCTGCTGCAGTAATCAAATCTGCGCCTGATAAATTCCTGCAATGGCCCTATTTTCTCTAATTGTTTATTCTATTTACTTTGTCTAGTTTGAGTGATACATTAACCTTGTAATGATGAGAGAATATTTCAATTGAGAGTTTCTATGTAACATTATGCAATTCATTATCATTCTGTCAGATCATACATATACATTTCTTAATAGATACATACATAACAATTAAAGTCTTTCTGTCTGTTCCACTTTAAGGTCCACAATCTAGCAGATAGGAACCTGGAATTGGGAATAGGATGTAGGAATTTTTGAAAGGTTTTACCTGATAATTCAATTTTCACTGAAACTATAAATTCGAATGGGACCCTGTCTTTTTTATTTTAGAAGTTTAGACTTTGAGGGCTTCTTTTCAACTGTTTCACTTCCAGCTAAGGTTTAAGTGAATCCATCCTTACACTGCCGGGAGGAGTCTGAGTGAGTTAATATGCATGCTCAAAATTTCTGTCTGCGTGCAAGTAAATGATATTTTTCATCCAGTTTTTTTAGAAATATCAAAGCCTCACTCTTACAATTATGGTAGATGTTAGATGGTATCCATTGTAATAGTCAAATGACATATCTGAGTGAATGAACAGAGAGAAAAATAGAGAGAAATATGTGGCAACTTTAGGTCTACTTATCGGGTTCAATTTCATCTTGCATTGGCTTGCCGGGGGGGGGGGTCTTATTACAGTCAAAAAAAGTTTTTCATTTTTCACCTTACATTGTTAAAGAATTCATCGGTCACCCCAACTGCAAGTAGCAAGAATTTATCTCTAGGATGGTTATTTATGGCCTGTCTACCCCTAGCTGGAGGCAGGGGGGGGGGGGCAAAATGTGTCTTTCCGTTCTGTCTTTTTTGGGGTTTTTCTTGTTTTGTTTTCAGATCTATCTGTTTTTGGGTTTAGTGGAATATTCCAATCAAATTTATGTTCATTTAGAAATAGTAAAGCCTTACTCTTGCTTATAATTTTGGTAGATGTTAGATGATTTTTTAAAAAGTTTTCATGACCAATTCATTTCCGCATGCATTTGAATATTCTTTTCTCAATGAGACCTACTATCATATCATAAATTCTCTTTTATTTTTTTCTTTCAAAAATGCATTTTTTGTTATCCATGTCAATGTTTCTTATGGTTATTTTTATATGCACTTTGCATGTATCTTTTCTAATGTATATGCAAACTGCATTTACTGTTTTGATACTTTCATTACAACTGACTTTACGAAAAGAAAGAAACACGAGGCAAAAGATTCAGTTTATTTTAGTTTCTCACCTGGGACATGGGGTGGGGTTGTCTATTATTCTAGGTGGTTTGGTCTTTCTTTCATTTCATTCATATACTGTTTATATACATTTTAGTTCCGTGATTGGCTATTGCTTACAATATTTTTTTGTTCTATTTTATGAGAATGCATCTCCGTTGGTGGGTGTAAATTACAAACCAGGGGGATATGGTGTGAGTGTTTTTATTATCAGCATGTGGTTGATCTATTAGTTCTTGTGGTATGTTTCCTCTCTGAGAGTATTTTATTCTCACTTTAATCTACTTTCCAATGTTGAGGTTCCTTTTATATGACCCTTGTGGGTTATTTGAATATATAGTGGGTTATTATTCAAATAACCCACTAAGGTCATAAATGAAATAAAAGAAAGACCCTACCACCTAGAATAATACATAAAACCCCCCAAAGTGTCCCAAATAGGAATCTAAAATAAACCAAATCATTTGCCTAAAGAAGCCCAAAGTAGGAATGTGTTCATGTAGCAAATCATTTCTCCATTATATTTTAAGCTCTACTCTAAATCAACTAAAAATCAACTTGATGTTTAAAGTTGAATGAATTGAGCAGTCAATGAAATAAACCCATCATACATTATATTATATTATGTTATATTGCAACCCTGGTTTGTAAATTGTATATATATATATATATATATATATATATATATATATATATATATATATATATTATTTATTTTTGTTTTCAGATTTGGTGGATAATGGAATTTATCCATGAATTTTTCCACAGGTAATAACTCGAACATGAATAAAATAAGATATACTGGCTACATTAGTTTCTGCAGTCAAAAGCTTCAGCAGCAGCCGGAAGCTGTGGTTTTGATGTTTTAGGAGTTAACTCTGATAATGCTCATAAAACTGCTACCTGCCATGACATGCTATACAAAAGAATCAAGTTATCTCAGTGGTTCTTCATCAGGGGTGCAAAATGCGAGTGATAAACAACATTTCCCTTTTTTCTTCTTAGTGCTGATGATGTATAAATCATTAATTTTTAGAAATTTTGACATCTGATAAATTTTGACATTTTGTTATTTACAATTTTCAATATCTGTCAATTTTTCCAATTTTTTCGATAGAACTTTTCAGCCTTAAGATTAAAGTGTGTGGGAAAGATTTTAAAATTTTGAAGGTATGCAAGACTTGAAAGACGTTAAGAACCACAAGGTTATCTACATAGAAGTGAACAAACTATCTATGACATCCTGAAAATTCAATTGCGGAACAATATCTCTCGCACAGAATAAGCTAAAAGAAGACTGCTTTCAGAGAGAGATGAAAGAAGATAAATAGAAGAGACAAAAGCATCTGAGCCAGTATGGAGGGGGACAAGTACTCACCCTGATTTGTACAAAGCATGTTAAATTCGGGGTATCATCATCATCCACAGCCTTTTAGCATCCGTCATTGGACATAGATCTTCCCCAAGATTTGCCAGACCTCTCTGTCATGGGCGTTGTTCTCAGTTTGTGGCTCTATCTTTTGGTTAGGTTACATATCTCTACTCCATCGGTGAGTATCAGGAGGATGCTTTGGTTGTTTATCCTTCCTTTTAGAATTTGTGCAGTGAGAGATGAGTACTCTCTCCCATATCCGTACGAAACATATTAAATTCTGAGCAAATCCATATAATTTGGACAAATCAGTGTAAAACTTGAGACAAATCAAATCTTTTGCGCCTCCTAATGAAAAAGTTCCCTTTTACACCCATGGGAAAAGGAAGCATTTTTCTATTTCACTTTTCACGGTTCATAGATTGACATAACTTTGTGCTACACTGTAAATTATTCAGTCAGATTGAAAAACCCACTTCGTTTAGAGCAGCATTTGAGTCCCTTGGAAAATCAAGTAGAGATATTGTCATTTACTGAGAGTCCGACCTTTGATGCTCACATAGCAATTATAAAGGGCAGCATTTCAGTATAAGTTCCTCTGCTCTCTAGGGCTTCCAAAATATTCATATGGAGATGGATGGATATAAATATATGGTGTTTGTCAAAATATATATATATATATATATATATATATCCACTCATACATATGTAAATATAAATACATACACATGTATAAGAAAATTGGGTTTATGTATACACACTCATGCAAATATTTGTATCCAGATATGTATGGATATCTACTAATATACATATTGGTGTAATGTATACACGTATGAAATTGATATCAATTGATTTCATATGCATATAGAGAGTGATATAGATATCCTTGTGCATGTGTATATGAATATATATACATGTACATATACACGTATATATATATATATATATATATATATATATATATATATACACACATAAAAACACATGCACATAAATATACATGAGTCTTGTGCTGTACTAAACTATTTTTAATAAATATCTATCTACACGTGTGTATAAATATATATAAGTACACACACACATACCAGCATATATATGTATATATGAATATATGCACACAACCACATGCACATAGATATATATGACCCTTGCACTGTACTAAATTATCATTGATAAATATCTATCTATTATCTATCTACATAATTTTGCAAAGGAAATTTGTATGCCGGAAATCTATGAGAACTAAGACTCTTTAAAGAAAGCCTGAATGAATCTGCAAACCTTTAATTTCTCAATAGCGAAGCATTCATAATAAACACTGGAATCTCGTTATTGAAAAAAAAAAGATCTCTTTGATTTCCTTCCTCTCATTTTGATTCATTCATTTACTTTCTTTTTATTTCCCTATTATCATTAATAACATTTCTTCACAAGAAAGATTGTGGTATTAATCATTCATTATTGGAAATGAGGACAATCAATTTGCATCTGATTTTTACTTTTTATACAATTTTTGGACAGTTCTGATGCGTTAAAAGTTTTCATTTTATAATCTTATTCTCTTTTCTTATAATAAATATGTAAAAAGAAAAACCCAAAGCTGAACAAGGCCATTTTTATGGAATCCTGATTCATAATTTTGTAATCACCACTTGATTGTTGCTTGAGGGTTTCATGCACTGAGATTGTGTTTCTCTAGTGCTACCTTACATTTGCTGTCTTGTAACATTCATCACTATTCTATGTCTTTATACATGCTCATTGTCATTTACTGATCATTAATTCTCTTTGGCAACTATACAGAAGCCGTCTTCCATTAAAGCAATGTATTGTGGGTAGCCATTTTGAATCTTCTGATACTCATAGTGGCATTATCAACATTATTTAGTACTAAATGAAATAATGGTTCAGGGAAATTTTAATTAAAAAAAAATTTCTTGAAGACTCCTTTTATAGCTTTTGGTAGTGCACTGCCTGATTGTGCTGTGTTTGAGATTCCAAGGAGAATGTACCAGTGTCCTAGGTAGGCAACTTTTTCCTTAATATTGAATGGCTGGTAACTTTGTGGACAGACCTTGTACTTGTTGTTATTAGCTACCTGTTCTGATAATAATTGGTTGGAATTTGCTGAGAATAATATATCCTTCCGGAAAAAAAATTTGTTTATTGATGCTCTAACAGTTAATTAAGGTGCATTTCAGCCTATAAGGTTCTATGTATACAGTCTAGTTATATTCTTTAATAAACTGGGTTTTTTTTGTTTTTCAGTTTTCATTTTGAAGATCTGTCTTGTATACTGCTATTTGTCAATTTTGTGAACCCAATATTCAACTTGACAATAGCATTGGTAGAGGTATGTGCTATTTGAGTACTTTCTAGTATTCAACTTTTATCAAGTTCTTTACAAAGCCTTTTATCTGAATTATCAAAGAATTGCTTGTAGCAATCTGAGCAGAAAAGGAAAGAGGTTAAAAGAGAAAAAAACAAAAAAGACAACAACGATATGAGAACAACACATAAACAACAAATAAAGATTGAAAGGAAAATCTAACGAGCGCGATCATAATCTTCCTTTTCTGTTTGTCATTGCATAAGAGATGTCATAACAAAGAGACAATTTTCCAGTCGTCTCGTGGCAGGTGATTTGATGGCAATCAGAATCTTATTGAAAACTGCAAATGCACAGCATCCATTCTTTTATTGAAAGTAAATGAAAAGGTGCCACTCACCAGGAGGAGCTCAATTGACAATAGGTAATCGTGGGGTAGGATAAGGATCTATACTTCTGCTTTGTCTCTCTTGACTCTGATGTGCTAGCTCTTCTTTAATCAAGATTAGTTTTGTCAAGTTTTAAAGTCTCTGTTTTGTTTTTCTCCGTAGTTTTTTTACACCCTATCTTTCTTTCTTCCTTTGTATTCAATGAAAATGCTGTGGGCAAAAGTTTTTGAAAGATAACTACAGTAATACCCCGTTTAGCACCGCCCCATTAAGAGCTGATTTGCTATAGTTCTCTCATACGGATATTTTTTTGAAAAAGAGTCGGTAATGGTAAATTTCCGAAATAAATGATAAGAAAAGACAGCACTGTGGACAGTCTCTGGAATAAGTGTATATAATACACTTAATGGGTTATGTGTATGAGAATGTACCTATACAGTACGTATGCACAATAATTCAACATAAAGATATATATATTGACATCTAGTGATATTTGATATGTTTTTTGTTTGTTTTTTTTTTTATCAAGATTAGTTTTGACAAGTTTTAAAACGTTCTTTTCTCCTTTCTCTTATTTGTTCCCCTCTTACTTCACTTCCTTTTTGTTTCTTCCTTTGCATTTGATGAAAATGCTATGGGCCGAATTTTTCCGTGAGATGACTGAAATGAAATGTGGAGCTAAAGAGTAACATTTGTAGAAAAAAATGTATGTTTTCAGCCCAATACTTGGGATATTTATGAAAAATAATTGTCTAACCAATTGCTCGAATAATCCTACTGCCCATTTTAACCGTGCAGTGATACCTTAATTGGTGCTGAAGATACATTCCTAAAAAATGGAATGGTTTATGGGGGTCATTATAAAGCATAAATAGAGACTTCACCAGCAATAATTCAAAAATATATGATGTCATTGTTGGGATTCATCATCGAATGTATTTACATTGTTTATCCCATCTGATTTCCAGAGCTGGTGAAATATTACTAGTTGTCAATATATCATCATCATCATCAGTCTTTTAACGTCCGTCGTTGGACATAGACCTTCCCCAGGATCTGCCATATTTCTCCATCATGGGCATTGCGGAACCAGTATTTTCTAAATTTGTCTAGTTCATCTCTCCATCTTGTATTTTGTCAGCCTTGGTTTTGCATGTAGTCTCTGGGGATCCATGTTACTTGTGATGTCCACTGGTTATCTTTCATTCTCACAACATGACCAGCCCAATGCCATTTGAGTTTTCTAATAGTATCTATGATGTCTCAGACCCCCGTTTTTTCCCTGATATATTGTGTTGTCTTCTGGTATCTCCATGTGAGGTTGAGCATGCAGTCTTTTTATATCAGTTGTTGGACACAGACCTTCCCCAAGATTCTTCTCACCTCTCTATTGAGGGTATCGTTTAGCAAGTACTTTCTGAATTTGCTTTAACACTTCACAATAAATTAGTGTGTATGTGTATGAATTTTTTCTAATTGCATAGTACACAGTTATTTCAGAGATTGTATATGATGCTGTTTTTTATCATTGTTTATTCGGGAAATTCAAGATTACTAAATCTTTTATTTATGAAAGATATTTGAAAAAAAAAAACACTGTAACCAATGTGTGGTAAGTAGGGTAATACTGTACTTGATTTTTTACTCAGATAATTAAATAATACGATGCTCAAATAATCCCATTTTGTACTTAGATTACACAAAAAAAAAAAAATTGACTGTTGTATGATCAATCTTCAACCTTGAGTAGGATTCTCAATTTTCATCTTCGACAGATTTCATGCCTTTGCAATAACCTAACTCAATGCATTCCATTCTGACAGGAAAAAAAGTTTGCTTGAGTGATTGACCTTGCTACGGGTCTATGTTATTTGACTGAATGATCACGTAACTGTCTCTAAGCTCTGGTAAATAATTATTCTGAACTAGTTTTATACTAGCCATTCATATATTTGTGGACTTCACATGAGTCCAATTCTAGGTAATGAGCCCCAGGAGATGGTAATTCAATTTAACCAGATGGTCGATGCAGGCACCTTTTCTGTACTCCTTCAAGATTGTTGATATCTTAGAGCACGAGCTGAACATTGAGGCCCCATATTCAAATACTGAACGAACCATTGTCATGTACAAGGTTTTGACCTTTTCCATTGTATGGTTTGTGGAACATCTTCTGCTCGTGCCCACCCTTTGATTGGCTATCTTCACAGTATCAACAATGTGTTGTGGACGTTGATATCACCACATCTGGGATATTGTTGGTATAGACCAACAAAATAAGTGACAAAACTAACCCCTGAGACAATCTACAGACAGTATCATTTCAAGAAGAAATTCCATTCATCAAATTTATTTTTAGGATATTTTGTAAGCGCAGGTTGCCTTCTCATGAGATATTCGATGTAGCTATCTTTTTTTGTAAACTGAGTATTTATAGATTTATTAGGATGTATTTATTTATTTCTCTTGTGATAGCAGTATTGACAAATTAAGTTCTATAACAAACTTTGCACACATTTCAAATGTCATGTTTTGAAACAACAATGCTTCTTTCAAACTGGAACCATCATCATAGTTGAAAGCTTGAATATAAGACACCATGTAGGTAATTCGGTGTTTTCAGAACACTAAATCATATAAAAATATAAAACTATATATTGCTCTTTTTTCCAATATTTTTTTGAAAGTATATCATAAGCAGGGCCAACCATAAGGTTCTTGGTGCCCAAGGCAAGCTGAACTTTAGCACCCTTTAAAGTATAGTATCATGGTTTTGTTGCAAGAATGGCAGACAACCGATGGACATCACGACTCACATGGATCCCAAGAGACATCATGCATAACTGAGGCCGGCAGAATACAAGATAAACAAACTAAACAAATTCAGGAAATATTGGCTCTGCCATGGCTATGATAGAGAGGTGTGGGGAATCCTGGGAGAGTTCTATGCTCAATGACGGCTGTTATGATGATGATTATCGTATTTATTCATTTATTTACTTACACCCACGCCTCACCCCACTTACTTTCTCTCCCAGGCCCATGCTATTGGGAGCACTCTCACCAAACTAGCTCAGACTGAGATTGTTGTTAGTCATGAGAATTTCCCTTGCTGTTGTTTCTCTTAGTTTCACCATAATAGAAAGTATTGAATTGTCAGATATTCCAAAAAAATCTGACTTCACATTAGGGAATTTTCTTATTTTGACTGCTTTTATTCCGTTTAATTTATTCCTTTTCCCATTTTTTAATTTGTATTTGGAAAGTCTGTCTGTCTTAGACTCATGACAAGTGCCCTCTAGCAATGGCGCTATATGGCAAAATTGTGCCTTTATTTCACTATAAATCAGTCTATTGTAACAAATTCTTATTTACCCTTTTATTGGTTTTTCTTTCCATGCAGGAGAGAATAATAAAATGGTCTTTATTTCTTATCAATCAGGAATTTATTTCTCATTCTGTGACATAACTCATACCTTCTGCTTTAAAATAACACAGAAAGTTAATTGACAATTACGAGGAAGTCCCATTCAGTCTGACCTAAGGTTAACACTGCTTGTTCCATCAAATTCCCCTCGTTTCCAAAGATGTATTTTTCTTACTTTTCCTTATCAGCTGTGGTCAGTCTGGTGAATCAATCATGATTGATAATGAAAATTGAATTGAGTGAAATAATAGTTATTGAATGGACGCATTGATAGAAGATCAATGCAATAAAATCGATTGATGCGTCTCAACTATTCTTCAAGGACTTAGTCCTTGGCCTGACCTTACCGATTCCAGCCAGTCCTTCAACTTTTCTAATATCTATTTCATTTCTATTTGGCTCTTCTTAGGCAATAGCTTAATCAATCATTCAGTTCATATTAACTGATGATGACAGGAAAATAAACTGACCAGAATCTAATGGTATAAAAAGAGGATACTGTAACAATGCGTGTGTCTGCAGCAATGTGCTGAGGTCGACAAATAAGACGGTAGCAACAGAGATTTTAATACACTAAGAATACAGCTGAACGGCTGACTGTGAGTTCAAGGGAGGCAACTCCAAAGTTCCTTTTTAAGACATTATTTCCTTTTTAAATGTTACATTTCTAAACATGCATCCTATATAATTCAATCCCCAAGAAAATGTCTTTGCTTGAAAGTGGAAGGTTTGAAGCCCATTGTAAGATAAAGATACTGAACAATTCTTGTCTGAATTTCCTGGGTGTATTCATCATCATGTATGGTATGGTCAGACTATTCTCCTCATCTCTATATTGATTAATTCAGAATATTTTGGCAATGCACTCTTAGGCCTTTATTGGGTGTGATCGATCACTTCCTATAGCGCATACTGAATTAGACTGGACGTGTCACATCCATTTATTTGTATATCTGTGTTGTGTTTTTGGTGTCAACATTCTGAATTGCTTCTCTTGCATTGGTTAACTTGTTCATTTTTTTTGCCTTTTTTCTTGAGAAGTCCTTTATAAAAAGAGGTTTCCAAACGTTTTTGGACTGATAGAAGAAATTATGTGTGCAAGCAGATTACCCAATACAAGGGAAGCAACTCAGAAGTTGACACCTAAAACATAACCCGGGTATACAAAAATCCGGATATGGCATGTGCAATCCAATTCAGCCTGTAAGAAAAGATTACACAATATAAAACCAACATCACCAACTTAATGTGAAAAAAATTAACTCATAGACGGAGAAAATATTCCAACTATATCATGAGTTTGGAACACTTGAATGATAAGGATTTTCGGGCATTGAAGGAAGACCATCTCTGATATCAAGGGACTGGAGTATATCAAATTGAATTAAAGAAGACTAGGCGTGCAGCAGTTTCTTTGTCTCTACATCTTATTTCTCCCCTGCTGGATATAGGCTGATGAGTGCACTAGGTTTAGATATGAGTAACGTCATTATGTTTTGGCTTGCTAAGTTATTTCATCTTGTCACTCATTCTGTTCTTGTAGCTGCCGCTAAAGGCACTGAAAAATTACCAAGCAGAGAACACAGATATGAAAACTGAAAATAAAAAAATGCTGTTTAATATTAACAGCAATAATACTTCAATAATGATTAGAAATAATAAAGGCTTGGTAACACTTGTATTTATGATATGATTGATAGGATGTTTTGTGTTTTAGATATAAGCATGATTCATGATATTAAACAGTGGGTTAGTTTCATTTGAGCACTAAGCAAAGCTTACCACATAAAGATGTTATGTAAATTACACTTGAAACTGTTGAATAAATGCAGTGAAGCCGATTTAGCAGTAGGAACTAACACGATGGAAGGTTTACTTTGTAAATAGCATGTCTGTGATTGTATGCCATGATAATGGGAAACTTTGTCTTTGGATGAGTCGGGAAGAAGAGAGAAGCAGAAGGAATTGAAATTGAAGAAGCCCTAAAGAGAAAGTGAGAGGAAAAATGTAGGAGAAAGAACTTAGATATAGAGCAAAGGAATCTAAGATAGAGAGAAGAGAGATTCTGAGAGGAGACTTAAGAGAGAGAAGGGGGGTGGAAAGAGAACATAAAGAAAAAGAATTTAAAACTGAAGAAGATGAAAAAAGAAGAGAAAAAGGTGGAAAAGTAGAAAATCATGAATAAAGAAAGAGGAATCCAGTAAAGTCCAAGTAGAAGGAAATAAAGATTTCAAGAATTCAATGGAGAGAGAAGAAAGATTAAGAAGCAAGTTTGAGAGAGAGACAGATAGACAGATAGGGTTATGGAAAGAGAAGGGAGATAAGATTTGCCAAGCAAATTCTGAGAGAGAAAGAGGGATACAGAATTTGAGAATTTAAGTTTGAGGTAAGAGATAATAAAAGAATGAGTTATGTAGAGAGAGGAAAAGATATACAGTGGAGTTGAGAGAAAGAGAGAGAAAGGACAGGAAAGAAGAGAAGAAAATTGAACAGAGAGGAAGAGAAAGAGAAAAGTAAAGGAAAGGATGATAATAGAAAAATTAACCAGGAAAAGAGGAGAAACTTTTTGCAGGAATGCTTTTTTTTTTCTTCATATTTCTGCTTTTTACATCATCAATTACCATCATCAAAGATAATTAGATTATATTTTCTTGTATATCTCCACCAATGCAGATCATAGGATTTTTTGTTGAGAGATGTGAGGTCATTCTTACCATTCATAGAATCAATATAGCTGAGAAAAAGGAACATATGCTTTTTTTTTCTTTGATACTGGAATTGAATTAATAAGATCTACAGAAGACACCATTTCATGCAATGGGGAAGAATACAATGGACGCAAAATATTAGAGACTGTCAACCAAAACTGTCAACTAAGACTATCAACAGAGGTCCCTTCAGCTTTTAACATAGAAATCAGTAAAAGATTCAAATTGCAATGGACTGTATTGCAAGATTGTTGGACAACCACTGGACATAATGACCTACAACATGAATTTCCAGATATCATATGCAAAAATGTGGCTGGCAAAATATGAGATGGCATGACAAACTAGACAAGTTCAGAAAGTATTGGCTTTATGACATCCATGATAGAGAGGTCTAGCAAATCTTGGGGAAGGTCTATGTCAAATGATAGACTCTAAAAAGCTGACGATGACGTATGTACATTTGTATATCTAATGCATACAGGCTGCACTGATAAAGCTAGAAAGCTGAAAATTTAAACATTTACTCTTCAATCAGTTTAGAAAAGACAGTGTTTTGGTTTTTTGAGAATCCCCACTACCCCTAAATAGGCTTTTAGTGGGGGTTCAATTTGCAATGTAAGTCTATTCTAAATTGATCCCTCAGTTTATGTCTAACATTTTAATGATCACTGCTCAACAGAAAGTGCGAGTTGTAACTTATTCATTGATCATCCCTTTTTCCAATTTCTTAACTGACCACCCCAAACAGAGTAAGCTACCAAAAGACGCTGGTCACATGATGGTTTCTATTGAGTGATTAAGCAGACCCATTTTCAAGATGTTTGATATGTGCCCATGGGGATGTGGAGTGTCATAATGGTTACCAACACACAGAAAATGGATTGGTTGAAACAATATTTCGTCCGAGGCTGCTAATATTCACTTCACACTAATGCCCTTGGGAGAGTCATAAATCTGACTCTCACCACAACTATGGGTAAATGTAATACAGTCCATATAAGATATGGTTACTCTGATAAGATAAAGAACAGGCCCAGTTGAAAAATGGAGACGTTTAGGCAGTGGACCTTGATCCTGACCCTGAAAATCCTACAATTGCTACAGAAACAATGAATAAAAATCTCCATTGAATATATCCCAGTCAATGTGCAGCAAATAAAGCTGGATGCTGCCATGGATATTTCAATAGGAGTCAAAAACCATTGCTCTATATGCTTGCAACTGGGACAATGAGTCATTATTATTATCATTATTATACATGCATACATAGAATTCTTATGTAGGCTATTTTTGAAGACAAACAAGAATCTGTTCAGTAGCAGAGATATAGTTAATCAGTCAGTCTATCAATGGATCAATCCTTTAATAAGGAGTTTGATTCCATTGGTGGAGCATTAGCCAATCAGATTTGTCATGAAGAGTCCCATTGATAGACTGATCCAGTCTCATCACCAGTATAGAGTAGTTTTCTATATTCATTTATTAAACCATTAACTGTGGAAAGTTGGGAAGATTGATAGTTATCCATTACAATGTAAAAGCCTTAACTCAAAGAAAGAACTGAGTTGCCATCAAACACAATAGACCAGAAAATTTAATGAGTTTTCTATAGAATTGCGATGATGGAAATCCTGCTTATCCACAGTTATTGGCTCTAGATAAAAGCAAAAATGTTGCCACAATCAGGGTTTGGGATATTTTGAATTAAAAAACGGGGTTTTATTCACATTTAAGCACCAATAACTTTCTATTTGCTACAATTTTGAGAAGATTCATTTACATTCTATATCTTTTTTTTTTTTTGATAATTGAATCTTCTCTTCAAGTCTTTGATGTTTTATGCACAATGTTTTGGCCAATCCATTCCACAGCCTTCTTCAGGTATGCTGGTCACATGGAAAGACAAGGTCCCTTTTTCAGGTAGTGTAAAGCTGGAAAGTTTTTACTTTTTAGAAAAAAATATGGTAGCAAGCAGAAATTTGAAAGCCGTATAAGCAGCAATGCGTGTCACTCTATTCATTCTAGCTACACGTGCAGCTTGTTCCAATTAAAAAGAAAAAAATTTTGTGGACATCTCAGTATTGAGAATGGGAACCAGCTACATGCATAGTTAAAGAAAATAGGATGTTTACTATTATAAGCATTCCTGCTTACATGGCATCGGAATTTTAGCTGTTATCTTCTTTCTTTTTTGCTTTATACTAGCAGAAAAAGAGACACATTCTCAAAGGGACTCCTTTTCATATGGACACTACACCCGAAGAAAGCCCATTGAATGGATTGTTTCGAAAAGATATCTTGACATGATCATGGACATCATCATTAGCCTTTCAACGTCTGTCATTGGACACAGACCTTCCTCTCCACACCTCTTGATCATGGACATTGTGGTACCATTACCTTCTGAATTTGCCTGAATAGTCATGCCATTTTTTGCTGGACATAATTTCACATGTGATCTTTAGAGATCCACATTGTGAGTCATAGTGTCCAGTGGTTGTCTGACATTCTTGCAGCATGGACTGCCCGTCGCCATCTGAATTCTCTAATAGTTTTCAAGATATCTCTCACCCCTTGTTCTTTAACATTATAAACTGTTTTTATGATTTTTCCAAATGATGTTAAGCATGATCCTCTCTTGTGAATATTGTATGGTTTTTAGTTTGAGTTGAAGAAAAATTTGTTGTGGGTATTGAAATGTGAGCAAATGCTTTTTTGATATGTTGGTCTTATTTCTAAGCACAGGTTTCTGCAAAATATCTGTAATACCTATTGTTATTCATGATATATTTATACCCCACTAATAAGCAAGAAATGTTTTTGTTCATCTAATAAAAGCAAATGTTGAAAAAAAATTATAACGTAATATCCTCATTCATCTGTGATATATCCATGAATAAATGTATACCTCACATTATGGAAGTTTTGTTTCACTCCACTTCACCTTTACAAAAGACCACAATTCATCATAATTTTGAACTGTGTCAGTAAGCATCCATTAGCAAGATGTGACCTATGGTATCAGAAAAGCCTAAGAAATCTTGTAAGGATATTACACTTAGTACAAAATTAGCAGACATAAAGGGTAATCTTTTAAATCTTGGAATGCACCAAATATTTTTGTCACAATATGATGGGTGTATCGGTAAATGTATTAGTTTTTATCAGCGGAGAGGAAAAGAATAGAAAGGGAAAACTAAGTGACTGAAAGAGAGTATCAAGTGATGCTGAGGGATAAGTTAGTATCATGAAATGGTCACCTTGAGTTACAGATATTTGAAGTTAGGCAGGTAGCAGAAATGAGGTTGAGAGAGGTAGTATGGACAACCTCAAAAAGTGTGGATCCCATTCCGTTCTCTTTTAATGGGAGTGAGAGACTTTACTTAGTCTTGCTGGAAACTTGAATACAAGAGACATCTTAAAGTCTTATTGATGTGGTGCAGGGGAAAAGAGGAAGCTTTGAGTAGGTTGAAGGCATGATTAGAAACAATAGAGGGAAGATGCTAAAAATTCAGTTAGAACTGTTTGCAATTGCACAACTCTAAATGGGCCCTAGCCTGGGGGTTGCATGCAAAACACCTGTCATTGACAGTTAATGTTTTAATCTTTCTTAATCTATATATCACTCTTCATAAAGGATATGTTGATGTCCCTATCTCGTGTTTTCATGCTGAACCAGATGCTAAATAAAAGCTATGGATTTCACAACCGGATTGTTTGTTTTTTTTAAGCTCAGGATTCTCTATGCAATCCATCTGTTATCGGATGCGCGACAGGAGATGCATATAGATATGTTTTCCTATATAAAATAATAGAAATAGCATCTTAGCTTTACACCATCTTACAAAAGATTTCATAGAAATGTTCCACTATCAACTAGCAGGGTAAACCTGTATATCTTTGAACTTGCTTTAATCAAAACGTTAAAACTACTTCACCCATGCCGTCAAAAAATGGTGAAAGTTGTTTGATGATTCTGCAATTGCATTTTGCTTAAAAAATATCAAAAATATTATGTTTCTCTGCGTTTTCTAGTTTATGTTCAACTAGAATAGACACAGACTTTTTACACATTTGCCAAAAAATGGATAAATATAGGAAACTACTTTTTTACTTTTTAATTGGCATCTCAATAAAAATATAAAAAAATGTAACTGATCACATGGTGTATTACAACAGTGGATAGTAATTCCTATCCTTTTTTTTTATTCTGTAATTTGATTCCTTATATCTTCAGAGGAACAAAGAAACAAAAATCAAAAAAAAAGTTTTTTTTTCCTCTATTTGATTCCTATTATACTCTTAGTAAATTTCTTGTTTCTTGTTTCTTGGGATGTATTTCATGCTCTTAGTGAATATTTCATTTCTTGTGATGTATATCATGCTTTTTGTAAATCTTTTTGTTTATGTGATGTGTATCATGCTCTTAGTAAACCTTTTGTTTCTCGAGATGTATAACATGCTCTTAGTAAGTCTCTCGTTTCTCAAGATGCGTTTCATGCTTTTTGTAAGTCGCTTGTTTCTTGAGATGTATGTCACACTTTTAGTAAGTCTCTCGTTTCTTGAGATGAATATGCTGTGAAATCCATAGCTCTCATTTATTGACCGTTTTGGCATGAAATGCAAGATACTGACATCAAAATATCCACTATAGCGAGAGAAAAGTGTTAATTCTACAATCTACAGCCCTGTGCAACTTTTGTTCTTTGTCAGTGTAGATATTCACTAATTTCAGCTTATGTCCAACTTTTCAAGATTAGCTGTTATCATTATCATACACTCATTTATCAAGACCAGATTCCTCATCTTTCTTGCTTTTATCACATGTTTCAGCCTTCCTTGGATATATACCACATTGGGTATCTTTTGGTTGCTAATGTTGAACAATACCCTTTATTCGATTTATTAAGATAAGCTGATCCCAGTCCTACCACATCCAAGGAAACTTCGGAACTTGTAACCATCAAGTATTTCCCCAGATGCCAATCTGCCTCTACAATATATATTTCTGCTTTACCTGACCCAAGGGTTGAACTCACAAATTCAAGGGAACTGTATGAGCAGTTTTATCCATAGAGGTATATTCAGTAAGACATTTATAAATTGATTTTTCAGCCTTAGATTTAATGTCTGTTCCCTCCAAATTCACTCGGAAGGATGACTGGATGTAACTAGTATGGTATGAGACAATACTCCAATAGATCAAAAAATAAGTTCCGTTTGACATTCTCATAAAGTTACCAAAGGAGATGGAAAGATGGGGAATTGAAAGACTGAAATTTTGTAAGAAAAATAACAAAGATGAGGGAACTGGTCAAAAGATACCAATGTATGATAAGCT
The DNA here is from genome assembly GCA_963457665.1 of Thysanoteuthis rhombus. Taxonomy (NCBI): domain Eukaryota; kingdom Metazoa; phylum Mollusca; class Cephalopoda; order Oegopsida; family Thysanoteuthidae; genus Thysanoteuthis; species Thysanoteuthis major. The sequence goes on along the minus strand of OY735211.1, from coordinate 31,010,529 downwards.
GAGGATACTTGTTAACCATTACCCTCTTATGAGTAAGATTCTTATATCTATCATGATGAGCTTTTTCTAGCACATTTAGGCATGCTGTCTTAATTGAACATACTTTGGCTTGCAAGAATAACCCTTTAATGCTCACTTTCTGACAAAGACTGAATTTTTCTGATGCATTTCTTCATTTGACTTGCATCAGCATAAGATAATCTATATACAGTTACTTCCGAAACCCTCGAAACAAGACACTATTCAGAATTGGGGATTTCTTTAGATTACCAAATAGTATTTAAGGTACCATATCGACAATGATAGATGCTTCTTTTTTTTTTACTCTTCACTGTTACCCAAAGGGAAATCTGCAGCTCTTTTTAACATTTTCACTGTCTTCAAAGCCAAAAAATTACCAAAAATTCAGCTCATAACCATGTGTCACCTTTGTTGGTAATACTGAGAATGGAGAGAAAAATAAACAAAAATAACTTTTGAAAGGAAGTTATTTTTGTTCACAACTTCTTGATTCTATTTTTTTTTGTGAGTGATTCTAACAGTTGTTCAACCTCTGTTCATCTTGTCATCTAGTTTCAGAAAAGCTACTCAGAAATGTAAATTTTCTGAAGAAATAAAAACAATATTTCTTCTCCTTGTCTACCCACAATGCCTTTGGGTTCTGTAAGGCCCTTTCTTTTCCAATACTATATTTTGAATAATCCGTTTACTTTTCCCAGACAAAAACACAAAACAGACAGAAGTTATATATGTAACTGTATCTCAATTATCAATAGCTCTACTCAGTCTTTTTGTTTCTTTCCTTAGTCATACCTACCAAAGTCCAGTGAAAGAATATTTTCAAAATCATAAGACAGAACAGAAAAAGACAAAAAATGGAAATAAATTGAAAAAATATCTTCTGTTACTTATTTCATATAGTTTCTTTTTTAGTTCATTCACTTTCTTTGTTTTTAACCTTGTTATACTTGACTTTGCAGTTCATCATGATGCTGTAATCACTATAAACAGAAGGAACTAGAAAGCATTCAGAGAGTATGTACCTCTGCTAACATCACAAACTAATCAAAAACTTAATGAAAATCAAATTTATCACAAAGAGCAGAGCTTTAAATGAACAAGTATTGAGTTATTAACTGTTCTATTTTCAACCGCTTGTCTTGCAGAATAATGACAATATCTCTAAATCAAAAACGTTTTCCTATATCTGCCCTCAAATTCTTTTATAGGCCATGGCCCACCCTACCAGAAAGCCATTGAGAACTTTTAGAGATATTGTGTGGACAGATATGAGTGAGTATATACAACTCCTCCAATTTTGTTAGGAGAGGTAAAATATATATCACTTAAAACACGCACACACATATATATATATATATATATATATATATAATGAATTACCTCGATGCATAATCTAAGAAAAATTCAGACAAAATTTGAACTGGTTATACAATGTTGGAGGATTCTTACTATAAATTGAAAGAGTCTTGTGGACAGTGGTCCCAAATGGTATACAAACTACAAAAATGGTTTTCCATTTGTATTGCTTCCCTCCCGATACCCAATGGTATTTTCTTTTCTTATTTATCATGGCTGCCGAACTTGTCTTACCATTATTTTTCTTTATTTTCTTCCAGCTTGAATCTCACAAGACAATGTTGGAGAAAAATGAGAAAAACAAAAGATAATTTCAAAGAAAACACTTTCAAGTACTACTATTTATCTACGATTCCATTTTATTTACAGCATCTTTTAGACTTATTGTACCTACATTACTCGGATTAACCTCCTAAGTTCATCTATCTCATCAGACAATGCGCAAAAACAACAAAAAAAAAAGAAAAGAAAAAATGAAAGGATGAAAAAAAGCTAAAAAGTAAATTAAAACATTAAAACAATTGCCGTATTTTTTTTTCTTTTAACCTATGATGCTTTTTGTATTTTCTTTAACCTGGGATGCTTTTTGTTTTCCTAAGCTGTTCCATTTAATACAGTGATTCTGTTTCTCTTTGCCTCAAAAGCCAATGTCTCATATCATCAGGCAATACTCGAGGAAAAAAAAAAAGCAAAAAGGAATTAAAGAGAAATATTATTGTTCATTGTCTTTACTATTTTCTTATTTAGCATACCACCACTTTTTTACCTTTTAAGCTTATTACAATTGCTCCGAACCTTGTAAGATGATCTTCTGACTAATCAGATAATAAAGAAAGAAAAACACAGTTGATAAAAAGAAGCAATCAAGTCTTTTTTTCTCTTTTCATCAACACAAGATAGTCTTCTGGTTTCTTTGCCTACCTTTTATGCTTACCATGGTCACATTGTTTTTCTACATTTCGTAATATGAGCCCCTTCTGTATCAAGTAAAAAAATAAATAGATTAAACAAAGGTTGGCATTGTTCTTTTGCTGAAACTATTTCCCCTTTTATGGCTTTCCAAAATCACTCTATCTGTTTAAATCTTGCAAGATGATACCATCATCTCAAGAGACAATAGACTAATACCTATGTATGCACACACATACGCACACACTCACACACATACAAAAAAAAAAATATATATATATATATATATATATATATATATATATATATATATATGTGTGTGTGTGTGTGCGTGTATAAAGATTGAAGATAAATCAAACACATAGGTTTCCTCATCATCCTTCATTGTTCTTTGTTGGACAAAGACCTTCCCCCCGGATTCACCACACCTCTCTATCATGGGCGATGCAGAGCCATTTTTTTCTGAATCTGTCCAATTATTCTCGCCATCTCAAATTCTACCAGTCTCAGTTCTGTATTTAATCTCTGGGGATCTGTGTTGTGAGTTGTGATGTCTATCAGTTGTCTGCCATTCTTACAACATGGCTAGCCCATTGCCATTTGAATTTTTCAATGGATTCCATGATGTCCCTGACTCCTGTCTTCATCCGGATATATTAAGCTGTATTGTGGTCTCTTCATATGATGTTGAGCATGAGTCTCTCATGTGCACGATGCATGGTTCTCAGTTTGAGGGTCAGTCATTTGGTTAGGTTCCATGTCTCGGGAGGATACATTGGTTACAGTACATCAAAACTACATGAAACTCCAATCAATGCCCAATTAAAGCCTCAAAAATTTCAAAAATGTTCAAATCAATATACAATCAAGTAGATAAATTCCATGAAAAAGTAAATTCAGCAGTAACCTGAATTTATTCTGGTTAATAAATAACTCAACATCATTGATGGAGAAAATTAACAATATAAACACATTAAAGAAAGCAATATCAGTTTCAATATATGACTTTAGCACACTAATACATAAATTCCACATACTGACCTTATCAATGAACTAAACAATACAATAGCTTTAGCATTTGTAGGCAGTCAAAGTCAATTTATTACCATCACAGACTCTAAAGCTTACTGGTAAAAAAAAAAAAGAAAATAATAGACTGTACTTCACTAACACTACCCTGAAGTTGTAGTAAACCATCTTAATATAGAAAGTTACTTTAAGATAGGCAACCAAGTACTATTGCAAAATATAGGAATACCTATGGGTGTTGACCCAGCACCTTTTTGGGTAAACCCACATCTAGATAACTACGAATACAAATTTATATCATCATTGATTTATAAAAATAATGATGTAGTATACAGATTTCATGTATGAACATATTTTTCAGATGATATGTGTTATTTAAATGACATAAATGATGAAACGCAAAAAAAAAAAATTACTTTCAACGTTTTGAAAAAAATGAATACAAATGTGTAAGTATTTGTAGATGAAATCCTTCAATTCGGGAACATCTATAACTGGTTATGAGGTCAAACACATCTCTACAATAAAAAATCACTAACAATGACATAAAACTACATAATTCAAACTAAGTTTATCAGTAACACACACAAAATTGATACATTTAAGATAATTTTACTTCAATCTAAATCTATACTAAGAAATAGTAAGCAAAGAAGATTTTATACTTCAAAAAGTTATGGAGTAATTATTGTCATGGATATTTTGATGGATATGACGGATAGTGCCATAGCAAGAAACCTGTCCTATTTACTAATACTCCCAAAACAGGGCCATAGCAAAACAGCAGACAAACTGCATGATAATGAACAAAATCATAAATACGAATAAAATTCAACTACTCGCTACAAGAACCTAAAAAGATATGAATAATAATTATGAAACGACATATTGAAATAACATGAATCAGATTAAAAGTGGCTTACTAATACATAGTCATGGATACTTTAGAACTGCATATAAAAATTAGAAAGGTTATTGTTCTTCAGCATTTCAGTAAGTGATAAGTTTACATGACTATACATAGGTATATATTCATAGAATATACAAAAAAAAAAATTAACCAACGTTTCTGTATTACATCAGTGTGATCATTTTTTTTGCATTGTGCCCTTCTGTTTATGAATACAGCCACCAATAAAATTGACAGAATTTGAATTGAAATTGAAACATACAAAATCAGAGAAATATTCAAACAAGATAGAACATAGTACAGTTATATACATAAAGCAAAAAAAATCTTTGGTCTGAATTCTGTCAATTTTGAAGCTGTGTAAGGATGCTGAAATAAACTTATTGAAATGCATCAGATACTTTTCACACTCATTGTATATTCATCAAAGAAGACAGTGGAAACCAGTTGTTAAGGAATTGATTTTCTGTTAGTGACATTCCACAAACTTTTACATGGCACCAAACATGAGACAGAATGGTATTTCCACTAAATATGCATGCATGTTCTTGTCATTAATAATTGGTAATGTTCTTGGATTCAGTGCTGCAAATTCAGTGCCAATTTCTATCAGTTAAATACAAGTTAGTAATAAAATACTTAAAAACTCAATCTCCATCTCAAAAGACAAAATCTTACACAGTTTGGGAAAAGTGTATAATCATTTTTGGGATACATACATCTGTATAATACTAAAAGTCTGATTCTATCTGTTTATGACATTTAACTAGCTAAAATGGTACATTGTAACAAGTGGTTGAATTAAGGTCCCTCTGAAATGTGTTAACTTGAAGAATGAAAAAAAAAAAAATATCCAGGTGATTTGCAACTTGATGATATTAGTTTAAGGTCAGCTTTTTTGGTCGCTCCTATAAATGGTATAAGGATTGATTTGTCAAGGGTAACAAAATCGTCTTCTTTGCTAAGATCCTGCACAATCTCCGAATAATACCAGACGAACTAAATGAAGCAAGCAAAAAAAGTTGGCCTCTGCATGAACTTCAGCAAAATGAATGTCATGTACAACAAACATGTTGAGGAAAAAGACACAATAATTGAAATTGTAAATGCTGAGCTGAAAGAAGCAGACCCCAACATTTACTGAGGACAGGGAGTCTCCATGAAGTCATCAAATGAAGGAAAAATAAAACAAAACAATCAAACTAGGTTAGCAAGCTTCCAATTGAGCAAGCTCTCAAGAGCACACAAATCCCACTAGTTCTAAAAAGAAGGATATACAACCAATGTATCCTACCGATAGTCACCTACAGAGCTGGAACATGGAATCTCATCAAAAGATTTACCCACAAACTGAAAACCATGCAAAATGCATATGAGAGAATTATGCTCAACCTGGAGAAATCATAAGACAGCACGGTTTATCACTGAAAAGACAGGAGTCTGAGACATCATAGAAAATTCAAATGGCAATGGGCTGTACAATTTGCAAGAATGGCAGACAACCACTGGACATTACGACTCACAACTTGGATCCTGAGAGATCATATGCAAAATTTTATTTGATAGATAGAGAGATGGTGTGACGAGCTAGATAAATTCAAAAAGAGCTGGCTCCCCGATGCCCATGATAGCGAGGTCTGGTGGATCTTGGGGAAGATCTATGTCATATGGTAGATGTTAAAAGGATGATGATGGTGATGATGATGATGATGAAATATAGAATAGTGGACTTTTTTTTTAAATGCGTAAAAATCTGGGTTCATTCTCATCACACCAGATTGCAGTAATTTCCTCTGAAAGGAAGAGCCAATGGGTCACATGTTTGTCTAGTACCCTCTGTAATCCCTAAGCATTGCAGACAAAGAAGCAATGAGATATTCATTTGTCTTTCAATAACAAAGGCAGTGCACTTAGCTGATATTGTTTTGGTCTCAGAGAGAAACTGTAAAAAACAAATCAAAAAATAAAGTTTCTAAAAGAAAGAAAGAGAAGACATTTGCTTATATAGAAAGAACTACATCAAAACTGCATTGCAACTGAAATTGCTTTTATGGTTTGATGTTTGTGACATAAACCATGGGCCATTGTTCAGGTAACACTCACAGATGGAAACTAACAAAACAAACTGAGAACCAACTTAGAATCACATGGAGAGAGCTACAGAAAGATCAACAACAGCGATAACTTTAAGAGAAAGAAAACGATCAACATGGATTGGAGGGAGGACAAGAGTGAAAAATAGTCAAGTAACAAGAATAGAGATAGGCTGGATACTTAGCAAGAAGAGATGACAACAGATGGAGCAAGAGACTAATCAATTGATGCCCACAGGACAGTAAACTCAGTACAAAAAGACCAATACAAGATTAAATAGTTTTGCTGGTAATACATGGCAAAGGTTTGTTCAATCGCTGTTTTCATTGAAGGTGATAGCAAAGGCCTTTGTTCAGCAGCGTTCTTTATATATATATATATATATATATATATATATATATATATATATATATATATATATATATATATATAATAATGTATGTTCATATAAGTTCAGTCCCAAAGTTTGAGTCTGGCAACATTCATCCTTGTTTTTTTGAAAATTTTGAACTTTTTAATGATCACTACCCAACAGAAGGCAGGAGAAGTAATTCATCCATTTGATGAGCCCTTTCCCTATTTTTTTCAATTGATCACCCCCAACATGGCAAGCTACCAAAAGATGTTGGTCACATGGTAGTTTCTATCGAGGGACTAACAAAATAGATATACATATGTGTGTGTTTGTGTATGTGTGCGCATGTATGTACATGAATGTGTATAGCAGACTTATTATCATTCTCCTCCTAATATTGATAGACATTCAATTTATGGATTCAATCATGTCATTTTAAATAAAGGTTTCCAATGAACAAACACTATCTTCTTCACTGGTCTTTGAAGAGAGGGACATAAAGAAGTAACTGCTGGTTGATAAAATCCTCATATAAAGTCTCTCCCTACCACAAAGACAAAGTCATCAAATTCAACATTTTTTTATCATATATGGGCAGACATGCATGTGACTTTATTTGTTTCGAGTAAATATGAAACAAAGGGCAATTTTCACTATTCCTAATATATATATATATATATATATATTTTCAAGAAATTGATATATGATCCGGCAGAAATTATTATGAATTGTGTTATATAGAAACTATTTGAAATGATCTTCCATGATTATATGGTACATGTATCATTTAGCCTAGACAATGTAAATAGAATAAACAATTGAAGAAAATGGGGCTACTACAGGAATTGAACCTGTGACCAATAGGGTAGCTGCTCCAATGTAGCCTTGCCTTTACCATTGAGCGAAACAGTCGCCGGTTATGTAAAGGCCCAAATAACTGTTTCAACTCCAAATTCTGATTTTGTTTTTTCACAGTCTATATCTGCTCTATTTGCTTTATGTCCAGGCAAAATGATACATTCTCCATACAATGAGGGCAAAGAGTATCCAATACATTCCAAAACGTTTATTCAAACATATTCACACTTCTTCAAAATTAACAGAATTTTGAGCAAAGATTTCTTATATTCATACATAACTTTTCAATCTTATTACAGTCTATTTCTTCTTTCTCCTTTTTTTTTCTAATCTTTGGTCCAAATTTTGTCAGTTTTGAAACTGGAAAAAAAAAACAATATTGAATTTTTTTTTCAAATTTATTCTCCGATGAAGTATTGGAACATTATTATCAATTTTTGTGATAAAAAGCAACTGAAAGTTAGGATGAAGGTAAAAGCTAGACAAAATTAATGATAATGTAAAAATGATTTTTTGGAATATGACGGATACTTTTGCACCCGCTGTACAATTATATGATATGTATAAATAATTTCTCAAAGCTTCCTGTACAAAAATATATCATTCATTAATGAGTGTCTAAAGCAGTTATTGGCATTTTTTATGCACTCATTTTGTAATAAAACATGATCCAAAATGTCAAAATAATGAACAGTTATTAAGAGAATGTCTGGGCTGATGTTACAACCTAAACATGGCTGTATTAACAAAAGAAAAAAAGTTATCCAGGCATCAATCAGAATGCCGATTGTGTAATAAGTCATGAAGATGAAATAGATTTATTGCAATCAAAGTCGAACATTAAAACATCAGATAATAATGGGATTGGACTGATCAGATTGGAGAAATAATAATGTTTTTATACCTCCCCCCCCTCTCTCTCTCTTAGTCTATGTACAGTGAGTGCAGAAAAGTATCCAATATATTGTGAAGAGTTCATTTTTACATCCTCATACTGCTTCTAAATTGATAGAATTTGATCCAAAAATTGAAAAATATAAAAAAATCAGAATATAGGTATAATATATATATATATAGATATATAAATCAACAAATAGATGTAAATATCTATCCATCTAGGTATATATATATATATATTTGTGTGTGTGTATCACTTGACAATACCTATTCTCCTCAGGCAGACAAGGATAGGGTGAAGTATTAGATGTCTAGTAAGATGGACCCTACACCCACCAAACAATCGTTATCGACTTGAAGCCCTAACCAGAACCACTCATCCATTCCAACCCAAGTGCTGGTAAAGGGAGCAGTGGCTTGGTAAGGCCTATCATTTCACATGTCTGTGTAACACACAGAAGTGCAGGGGAGCAACACTTGTATCCTTGTTAGAACATACAGATACTACATTCTAATCCGTATTCACTCGCAACAGGGTTCCATATGGACAGCTCAAAAAAATTGTTCCAGTCTCCGCAACTGGTTTTGCAAAGGCGTCAGGGCAATGGAAAGATGCTGCCCCTGGGGTTTACTGATCTCCTGAGACAGGGCAGAGTTTTTTTTTGAGGTTGGAGGATGGATCCTCAACCACTTGCGCTTTGCGATACCAAGCCTCAGTAGGTCATCATCGGCCATGTCATTACACCACCACAGAGCTACCAAAGAATGCACTGGTGATCAGAGACGTACAACTGGGGAATTAAACTGATCCTAAGTTGAATGCATAGCTACAAGACAGAAGTGCTGATCCATATGTAAATAATCCAGTCAATTTTTACTGGTTCTATGGGTACTACACTAGTCATTGAAATGAAATAACCAAAGTTTGAAAGGTCAACTGCAATCAAAGTCCTGGGATTTCGAATGTATACGAGCACTGATCGATATATTTTACCCAGAAAAGAACTTTACTTAGATGTAGCCTCAGGCATGACATCATCTTAATACACAAATGTCATAATGGTGATATTTTGGAATTAGATTAAAAAAAAAAAAGCAGCTAACATTTATGACCGCAGTATTTGTCCCCAACCATTGCGGCTTCGGATCTGGATGATTGCTGTATGAATAGCAAAAAGTGCTCAATCAAAACTTTTGGACAGTTTATAGATATATCAGGAATGTGAACCAAAAAGGTCATCATAGGTTTCTTCAATTTTTGAGTTAGTCTTGCTGGTTTGCTACGTATGCATCATGCTTATAGGAATGGAGCTGGAGGTTTGAAAATTTATGATAATAAAAAAACGTTTTTTGGGGGGTTTGAAAATTCCCATCCTAAATAGGTTTTTAGTGGGGGTTTCAACATACAGTGTAAGTTTATAGCAAACTGATCCCTTCATTTGAAAATTCAGACTTACAAGTGATCATTTCCCAAACAAAAGGAGTAACCTAATCATTGATGACCCCTTTTCCAAATTTTTTCGAATGATCACCCCTAACAAGGTATACTGCCAAAAGACGTTTGTCATGTCACGTTTTCTATTGGGTGGCTAACCAGAGCTGTATATGTACTAACCACTAAACTATGTCTACTTTTGTAATAACAGAAAAGGTTAAGCAAGAAATTAAAAGCATAGTCTTTATCTGCACCCTTCAATCAAGCATATAATAATATAGATATGTATGTGTGTGTACAATTGAATATACAATGTGTATTTAGGCATTGGCCTTTTATTGATACGAGTTTGATTGGAGACGATAAACGAAGATAGTTTTTTTTACAATCTTAATTTGACGATTCTCCTTGTTTACATACAAAAGAACCCATGTCTCAATCTAATGAATATAAAAATTTATCCACATTTTTGTGATCTAGCGTGTTCAACCATAATTCTAGCCATTACCAATTTTCATATTCATTAGATCCTGACGCGGGTTTTTTTTGGACATGAACAAGAAAAAGTTATGAATGTAAGAAAAGTTAACCAAAAAAAATTCTTTGTCTATCCTTTTTAATCAAATTTATATCAATACCTATGTATATCAAAGTCTGGTTAATCACACAATAGAAACTCAGATCAATTAAAGAATTGGAAAAGGGGTGATCAATGAATAAGTTACTTCTCTTGTGTTTTGCATAGCAACTGAGGAATCAATTTAGCATAAAATTACATTGCAAATTGCACCCTCACAAAAAATCTGTTTTTTTCAAAACATGATATGGAATATTGTTTCAATTTTCATCTAAGATTGGTGCAGCTTGTACACATCAGACATACAAACATAACTAGCCAGCCAGACTAGCTTGAAAACTGAAGCAACCTATGTGGATGGTTTGGGATGATGGTTATTAATACATATACACACACTACACACATGATTTGAGCATAGATATTTACAAAAGATTCAGAATAATCCCATGTTGAATGCTGTCCGTAGCGACATCTTGCAAATCAAGTTAGTGTAGTGACTTTGAGACCCAATGGAAAGATCAATTTTTCATCTTGTGCTAGATGGAACTATGATGGGTACAGTTTATGTTCATTCCACCCTAATGACCTTGGGAAGGGCATGTATCTATATTCTGGCACTTGCTGAGATGCCATGGGCCTGGATGGCTCAGTGAGGCCCATTCCCACCTTCCCATCTTACAACCTTGTAGAAGACCTATGTCCAATTGCTTATTATGAAAGTCTGATAAAAAAAAGAAGCTAAACTAAGTTAATATCCGTTTTAAAGATCTGCCTTGTAGGTGAAGTGGCTGCATATTTTCTGGCACTGCAAGAGTTTGATGTTTGAACTCTGGTAAAAGCCAGAATTTTCAAGGCTGGCACACACACACACATGTATATCACTATATGTATATGTAATTGTTAATGGTATGTACAGTAATATATTTGTTTTGAGTGCCTGATATAGATGTTCAAGTTCAGATAAAAACCAGGAATTCTGATGCAGTTTTTAAGGAGGAAGGGCTCTCTCTACTTCAAAAACCAGGATTAGATAGAATCGGTACCAGTACCATCTGAACTTGTCAAAATCATCATGTAATCTTGTTTTTTGGTGATTACTATTTCACATGTGATTTTAGAGAATCCATATGTGAGTCATGATATCCAGCTATTGTCTGATATTATTGCAACATGGCCTGTTGAGTTTTCTAATTATTTTTATGATATCTCCGATCCCTGCTGGTCCTTCATAATGATATACTGCCTTGTGATCTGTCAATGTGATATCAAGCATGATCCCCTACTGTGCAGAATTCTCAATTTGAGGGTTCCATGTTCCAGCTCCATAGGTGACTATTAGGAGAACATATTGATTGAAGACCCTTCTTCTTAAAAGCAACGGGATCTTCTCACTCTAGAAGGTTGAGCTTGCTTTGCCAAAAGCTTGCCGACCTCGGGTGATTCTTCGCATGATTTCTTCTTCTTTTGAGGATTCCATTGAGATTTGTCGCCCAGATGTAATGAGCTACTTTCTTTAGCTCTGCATATTTAATTCTGATCCATGTCTTCATCCTTAACATATTTATTGCGCATAATTCCTGTGGTGAACATAGTGTCAACAAACTTAGGTAAGTAAAGCAAATGAATTCTTAAGGTATCTAAATACTTTTCAGGAAGATCTTTCATGTTAGTTGCACATTATAAAGCCTGTCAATAGGAGGTCAGTCAACTGAAACCAGATATTGGACCAAGCTGGACCGAACTATGGCTGGTTAGTCCAGCCTCAGAAGACAAGGCCTTGAAATGACCAGAATAATTCGAGTTAATCAACCCCTGGATTTGTAGATGCTCACTCAATCAATGTAGCCAGTGAAGCTATCAAGTGCAAGAATACCATTACCCAGAAGGTAGTTTGATAGCCCTGCTATTTTAATACTGAGAGTTAATGACCAGAGGAGTGAGAGAGAGAGAAGAGAAGAGAGGAGGTGTGGCTAGATATTGACCATATGTTCAGAACAATCAATGCTGAGTATTGTTTAATCTATATTTGATATGTGCTGCAATAACTGATTAACAAAAATAATTGTTGTTTTTTTCTTCTTCATCCGCCCGTGTATAATGTGGCTAGCGATGCAAAAATCTATATTAGTATATCTTGATTGTAGTTTATCATGTATAAACTAGCCAAATACCCATCCTACTGATTGGATTCTTGGCTAGATAAACCTAAGATATGAGTTATCAGCCTGTAGATTTGGTTACAAGTACTTATGTTAGTTTCATTATAATAAGGAAGACACAAGTTATCGGATCTTAGTTTTGGTTGCATTTACTCATGTTAGCTCCATTATAATAATGATTCGAAAGGTTTTTCTGAGAATTGTTAAACAACCTCAAAATTGGGTATTTTTTTTAGTTTAGATAACAAAATTTTGCTTTGGCCAAGTTATTAAGGGAAAATAAGGGAAGAAAAATCACTGATCAATTTTGATTAAAATCTCATTTTTATCCCAGAGTAATTACTGTTTACTCACAGTCATCATCTGAAGGAGTGTATAAAGATATACATATACATATACATTTCCATATACACAGATATAAAACAATGTATTTATTTTTTCCTTTCTTTCAAAATGACAAAAATCTATTCAGAAGTTCCTCTGACAAGTGATTCTCAACCTCTTTCTTTGACCCTTGAACCCTTTTCAGCACACCAAGTTTGTCTGACTCACAAAAAGAATTCCAAATGATCCATTTATATAAAACTTTGTGTATCCACACACACATATACATATGAACAAATTCAAAAATCAGTGTAAAGATTCCACAAATTGGCATTTTACAATATAAAAGAATACACTTTTCAGCCACAGAGACAAAATAATCAAATTTTGGGAAGTGGATCAAACTGAGGACATTCCTATCTTGGTCAGGCTGAAAACTTTTCAGAACCCCCCTCACAATATACATGCATATATATATATATACATATATATATATATATACACACACATATATATATATATGTATGTATTTGTATATATGTGCATGTATGCATGCATATGAGTATGTGTCTGTAACACTTTTCAGTGAGCACACAGATACCATACTCTGATCCCAGATAGAACACACAGATGCTCTGATTGTAGATCAGCATTCCAAGTTTGAATCTGCTAATTTGTGATCCCAGTCGCTACCACCTATGACTCTAAAATATCTCCTATATGGGTGGGAGCAAGTTTTACCTCGTTGAAAACCTCTGCCGCAGACATTTTAGATTGAATCATCCAGTGAGTCACAAATCTCTGAAGTTTCATAATTCAATGATTTTAGAAGTTATGCTCATCTTTGTTGCATTTTATTGAAATTCTTCCAATAATCAATTCTCAAGTTATTTTTTTTTAAAAATGGATATAGCATCCAATGAATAGTCATCATTGTGGCAAGATAAAAACTCCTCCGGATAAATTTTGCAAGCTGAGAGTAATTAACAACAATGATTAATTTAAAGAGTAATTAACTAAGAAACAACAGAAAAGTACTCTTGTTTAAACACCCACATGTTTCCTAATAATAAAGAGAAAATTAAGATATGAACATAGTTGAAGAGAAATTGAGTACAGAAAAAAGTGCGTAAGAATAAATATAGTTGTCTTGTAAAAATATTTTGTTTAAAACCATTTTCGATCCAGGATAGATGACGCCATCCTTGATCAAAAGGTCAATGCACAATGTATATGATATATATTTCTGAATTTTGGCAATTTTTTTCTTTTTGAGAATCTTTATATAAGCATCCTGATTTCATAGATATAGCAGTCGAAGATATCACCCTGCTGTGGTAACTGCCATTAGCCAGGCATTAATGTTTACTAGTTCTTTGGTGCCTCAACAGGTTGTTAGATTTGTCCTTATGGTTGTATTGCATAGTGTTTGAACTAGGGAATTTCTTGGCTTCATCTATCCAAGGAGCCAGAGAGGTAAGATGGAAAACAATCCTCTAAGTTACGAAAAAGAAGCCATCTGTTCTCCTTTTTACATCAAAAAGATACTGAGGGGAAAAAGAGGGAAAATAGATCAGGAGAGAAAAAGATGAGGAGAAGATAGAAACAGAGAGGAAGAGATGAGAAGCAAGGAAAAGGTTGAGAGAAAGAAGAGAAGATAGAAAGTTAGAGAGAAAGAGATGAAAAGCAGGGGAAAGATAGATAGAAAGAAGAGGCAATGAAAAATTAAAGAGAAAGAGAGAAAGGAATGAAAAGCAAGGAAAAGATAGGAAAAAGAGACAGTGAAAAGTCAGGGAAAAAAAAGATGAGAAGCAAGGAAAAGATAAATAGAAAAAAAAGAGACAGTGAAAAGTTAGAGGGAAAGAGGTGAGAAGCAAAAAAAAAGAAAGAGAAGGGAGGTGAGGAAAAGAGGGAGAGGAAAATACAGAGAGAGAGAGAGACACAAGAAAAAAAGATAGGGAAACAGACAAAGAAAGAATAAAGAAAGAGACAAGAGATGAGGACAAATAAAAAAGAGAAAGTGATAAACAAGAGATAGAAGGAGATATCCAGCGGATGCTCCGGTCTCTGAATTACCAGGTGTACAAGTATTGCCGCTTTCTTATTCTCGTTTCTCTTTGGCTTCCTGATGGAAATTGCACCGGATTAACTTCACTTCGTTGCCTGCTGGAAACTCACTTCATTTAAATTTGTAACACCTGCAAAGGTTCTAAAAACAATATTTGCTTTCAGTCACAGATATTAGAGAATGCACCACTTAACATTCCCTTTTAATATCACTAAATTGCACCAAACACTCAAATGCTGACAAGAAAAAAATTTAAAAAATGAAAGAAAAAGAACAGATCTTTTTGGAAGGGTCTTTTGTCTTTATCGTTTGAATAAATAACTGACAATTAGCTCCATCTTTATTTAACAACTTTTTTTTATTTGTTCCTGAGGAAGTGCAGGTGGCCCAGCGGTTGACAGCATCGAAGATGGAATCAGTGAACGGAGTTCAAAATCTGACTGAGGAAGTTTACATTAACTTTGCATCAATGCCCTTCGGTAAGGTATGAATCTAACTCTCCTTCCCCTAGGTAAAAGAGCAGAGGAGACTGGGCTTTTCATCCTCGGTTGGCGACAAGTTTAGGAGATGAAAAACTGATTGTAAACTAGGAAGGTCCAACCCCTCATCCATCATTGTTGGTGACTGGCAATGGACAGATTAGGGAAGGTGTTCCCGTAATGTAATGGGTAACGGGGCTCTGGTGAAGCTGTGATAGGCCTAGCAAGCTGGAAGTGGATAATGATTAATTGTTCAAACAAAATTAAAAAGGAGCCGAAAATGGCAGGATGGAATAAAAAGGCCACTATCTCCACCCCTCCTGACACCTTGAGTCGAATGGAGGATTTTTTAAAAAAAATCAAGATGTTTTGGATGATTAAGCTCTATTCTCATCAATGCACAATGTCTGTGATAGACTGTCATGGTGTTATACACTGAGAAACTGAATACAATACAGATAAGAATGGAAATACTTGAGGTATTTGAACTTGAATAAAGATTCAGATTGATTATCAAGGTCATATCTATTGGGATAAAATCATAAATAGCATGCTGTTGTTTACAATGAGTGCAAAAAGTATACCATACAATTCAAAAGATTCATTTTAACTCTCAATGTCATAGACCAATTGAGATTGTACCAAAGTGGAACTCTTCTGTGGTAGAAACAAAATTTGTTGAAGTCAACATGACAGAATGAAGAAATAAATTCAAAAAATTATCCAAAGGTTAGAAGGACAAAACTTTGATCAACAGTCATTTCCTTAGAGAGTAGCATTTCAAATCTCTCAAATGAATTTAAGAGTTAACTTATATATATATATATATATATACACGCAGTTATTGTTTTCATATTTTCTGTTTTTCATATCTTTTATTCTTTGGTAGAAATTCTGTTAACTTTGAAGGTGTGTAAGGATGTAAGAATTTTTTCAAATGTATTAGATACTTTTTGCATTCACTGTATATTGAGAGCTCAATAAATCTGACCGGTGTTGAAGTTGACCTAATCAAATTAATACTGATGTATCATGTCATGCTGTCCCTTGTCAATTGTCTTAAGAATATCTGCACATGTAATAACATCATAAAATGTCTTTTGTTATTTTCCTCTTTCCTCGAAGGCCTACAAACTCTGTCAGCAGATTTATGCACAGTTCTTTACTCAGAGATTTTTCTGGACAACCTGTCTGGTTCTTCATTAAAATGTGAATAATGTTGTAGAAAAGTTACTTCATAGAAAGTACACCAGCTCACTTAATGGCACTGTACACTGAGGAAAATTAGCTGGAGACTTTCTGTTCAGACCTGGTAGATATCTTATATGAATTGAGTTAGTATATAGATATTTAAGCCACTATTACAAATGAACAATATATATATATATATATATATATATACACACACATATATTTGTAGATATAATCATGTTGATATAACTGTTTTGTTTTTAGATCTTAAGAACAGTTACATAGTAAACACTAGATGATCCCAGCAAGAAAAAGTCACTCATAGTAGGATAATATCAAATTTTGTTTAAAACAAAAGCAAATGAAAAAAATCGCATGAACAGATATTGGGAAATAATTGACTGAAATGACATGGACTTTTGGAAAAAAGTTATTTCTATATATTCAGTATTTAAAGCTGTAAAGCTTTCAAGACTATATATATATATATATATATATATATATATATATGTGTGTGTGTGTGTGTATAGGTGATGCAAATGATTATTCGGAATTAAGAAGATCAATAAAAATAAAAATTATTTTAAATAAGCAAAAAAAAAAAATGTTATGTGATTGAAATTGGAAAAAGCATTTCTTTTTAACATTCAAGAAAAAAAACTCATTTATTCCATCAAAAAATCCACAGAAAGAAAAATAAGAAGAGCAAAACTATTCCATAATTGCAAAACATTGGAATATCAAAAAAAAATATAAATCTTTCAAGTTATAAAAGCACAGAAAATTTTAATTAAAAGTGAATAAAAATTTAAAAAATGCTAAACAGTATATTATCAAGAGAGAATTTCAAAGTTCAATTAGTGTAGGTGTATATCATAATGTCATATGTGTATATATATATATATATATATATATACACACACACACATACACACATGTATATATTTATGTAGAGTGATTGTGCATTTGTGTGAAAGTGTGTGTGTATTTATATGTATAGATATGTATTTTCACACATAACTGGTTGACTATTAGAGATACTGAACTGAAGAAAAGATGAACATTTAGAAATCTTATATCATTGTGAGTCATGTTGATTAATTGAAATATTTTGTGTTATAAAGCTGTAAAGCAACAGAATTCAATTATTTATGGATGTTATAGCATCAATAATTCAAATAAACATGAGTAAAAGCCCGTCAGTTTTTGCATTGATAGACAGTGTACCTTGGGCATATTTGAAAATGCCCTGGGCCCCAAATGGAGGGGGCCACAAGAGTCTTTGTAATTAGTAGTTCATCCGCTGTATTTCTACTGACAATCTATTATAATAATTAAGATTTATTTGTCTATACACAAATTGCATAAATAATGATTTAACCTTTTGGTTTGTTTATCACTGATAAAATTGTAATACATGTGAAATTATTGGAAATTTTCCTTTTTCATCATATCTCAATGAATGTTCAAGGAGGCCCCTAAGGGAGTCAAGCATCTAGGCTTCCAAATCTCTAACTAAACACTGTATGTAGTCATGCGACTGTATGTACGTAGATACCAAATAAAAATAAGTAAAGAGAAAGGTAACCAGTGTGTTTTGAGTTTTGAATAGCGGACCATTTATCCGGCAAGCTTGGAACAGAAGCCGACTCAGATTACTACATTTACCGAAATTTTGGACCAACGCATAATTTATAATTGAAATATAAAATGAACAGTCAAAAAGTAAAGAACAAAATTGTATTAAACAAATACAGACAAATATATTTCTATAGCCATGGTCCATTTGATCTACTTTAAATTCTTCAAATATAAAATATATGAAGAGAAGTAAAAACTAAAACTGTTTATAACATATACAAATTGATCCACTTTAAAACAGGTTCTGTTTAATCAGTAATAATACACTTACCATTTGAAAGCAATTCAACCACTTCACGAAAAGTAAAACAGAGAGCAGCCATTTTGGAAACTACCTCAAATCCTGCCAGATTAAAAACTAGCCAGTTCCACAAGTAACTAGTTTTCTACAAGCCAGATAAATGGTCTGGGACTGTATGAATGTGATTATATTGCATTTCAAGATAATTCTGGAAAGGGGAAAAAGGAGAAAGCAAATGCTATTGAGGTTCAAAAGTTTTTAAAAAGATCAAAATTTAACCTTGCCGTGGAGTAATAATTATCTAATATTACAGATCATTATAATTAATAGTGAATCTGATCCCCACTGGATGCCTTATACACATGGCCTTGTGCCAGAACTAAGCTAATCTTTTTAAATTTATATATTTCTATACCTTATTCCTGTTGAGCAGAGAAAGCCTCATCAAGTTGAATTATGCACTAAGAGACATACACCCAGATGATATGTTGATGTATGTTGCTTCTTTGATTTCAGTCTGTCCCTATCTATAATCAGTTCTTCCCAGAGAGAATAATGTTTGCCCATTTCTCTCCAGATGAGGTCAGCCACCTTAGATTTTTCTATTTTGTCTAGGGTTATTATTTTGTACCCGAATCTTAAATTATAAGTGTTGTTGCCATTGGGAATAGTTTTCTGTTTATCACCATTACATACAGTGGACCTGAAGAAGGCTGAAGAATATGTAGGCAGAAATGTTGCATCAGCAACATAAACAACTTTTAGGGGTTCAATTGCCTGAAAAAATCTTTGTTAATGACTCAAAATTATAGACACTCCTGAGTGTTTATGCATTGCACCTGAATTCTTATATATATATATATATATATATATATATATATATACATACATCAGGAAGACAAATTTGGCAACTTATACCTATTTCTCAATTTCCAGGTTTTTTAGATGTTTGGTATCTACTAATAGAGGCATTACTGTATGCCTAGTTAGTATTAGCATATACCTATTTCTCAAGACACATTCATATCACCGATGCGTATGAGTATATATATACATACATATGCATGTATATATGTATCTAAGAAATGGACATATGAATATATTTTATAAATTGTGTTATATTATTTACAAAACTCATTTGAAATGATCTCCTGTCGTTGTATAAAATTGAATGATATTTTGACTGTGTAACGACAGGAGATCATTTCAAATAAATTTGTACATAATACACCACAATTCATAATTCATGTAAATACATATAAAATAAGAATTTCAGGGATATATACCCGTTGAATGTTAACATATTGCTGATGAGTGCAGTACTGTATCTTCAAACTTTTGACAAAAATCATCACCAACCGAATCACTAAAATACTTGATGAAAACCAAACATGGAAACAGGCTGGATTTCAAGGAAGTTACTCAACCATGGACCATATCCATTCAATAAATCAGCTGAAAGAGAAAGCAGCAGAATACAAAATGCTGCTTGCTGTAGTATATATAGACTTCAAAAAGACGTTTGACTCTGAGGAAATTTCCATGGTCATGAAGGCCATCACTCTACAAGGTGTAGACCTTGTACATTGTATGTACTGCGACATATATACATTTACAGCAACTCCTTTATCACGCTAAATAAAGATTCTGAACACTTCCAGCTCCCAAAAGGAGTAAGACAAGGTGATACCAGCTCACCCAAACTCTTCACAGCCTGCCTCGAGATGATTTTCCGAAACCTGGATTGGGATAATAGAGGAATCAAAATAGACAGTGAATATCTGAGCAATCTCAGATTTGTTGACGACATCATTCTTTTTGCAAAGAACCTACATGACCATCACCTAATGCTAGATGAACTAAATGAACTTCAGTAAAACATAAGTCATGTACAACAACCACATCTAGAATAAAAACACAACAGTCAAAATCGATGATGCAAAACTGAGGAAAGTACACCACTAAGTCTACCTAGGACGATGAATCTCTACAAAAAACCAACAAAAGAACAAACCAAGCAAAGAATCACTCTAGGATAGCAAGCCTTTGGCAGTGCAAGCTCAACCCTCAAAAACAAAACAATCCCAATAATCTGAAAAAGAAGAGTATACAACCAATGCATCGTCCCGATAGTCACTTATGGAGCTGAAACATGGAATCTAACCAAGAAACCAACCCCCAAACTGAGAAGCATGCAACATACACATGAGATAATCATGCTCAACCTCACATGGAGAGATCACAAGACAGCAGAGTATATCTGGAAGAAAATAGAATCTAAGACATCATAGAATCTACTAAAAAACTTAAATGGCAATGGGCTGGTTATGTTGCAAGAATGGACATCACAACTCACAAAATGGATACCCAGAGATGCAAAACTGATGCCAGCAGAATTCAAGATGAAGTGATAAACTAGACAAATTTAGAAAATACTGGCTCCACAACACCCAGAAATAGAGAAATATGGTAGATCCTGGGGAAGGTCCATGTTGAACAACGGACAATGAAGACTTATGATGATGTGCAGTAGGAACGAAGTGTTAACATTCACCTAGGTATATATCCTTGTGATTCTTACTTTTTAGATGTTAATAGCTTTATTCACTGCGTTTAATATAGAGTACTGTGATTAAACATTTATCAAGTATAAAATCTGTTTTCTATTTCTCTCTTTTTGTATTTTTACGAATTGAAAATATACTATGAACTATATATATACATATATATATGTGTATATAAATATATATATATATATATATATATATACACACACATACACATTATATATGCATATATATATATATATATACACACAGACATACACATTATATATGCATACACACAGACATACACATTATATACGCATATATATATATATATATATACACAGACATACACATTATATATGCATATATATATATATATATATATATATACATGCAGACATGCACTTATATATGTGTATATATATATATATAGAGAGAGAGAGAGAGAGAGAAAGAGAGAGAGAGAGTGAGTGATGTTGATAGATATAGATAGGTAGGTAGATAGAGATATTCGTTTCTGAGTAACTTCAGGAATTTTCACTTTATTAACCATCTCAAACTTATCATCAAATAAAATTGAAGACTCTAACAGAATTACCTGTACAATAAGTATTGACCACTACTGTTGCTAATGTTCCTTTGCTACTGGCCACTCATTCTTGACCAATCTTCTGCTTTGGCCAAATGCTAATGTAGCTTTGCATTTGTATTCATGTCCAGGATTACTCTTGCCCTACTGGATATTTTCTTGACCAGATCCGCAGATTTTATATTCAGCACAAGATTGACCCTTTCACAGTCATTTTAGAAATAGACACACTCACAGAAATAAATATTGATTCGTCTGTCTCTTTATTTTTCTTATATATATATATGTAGGTGTGTTTGTGTGAGAAAAAGAGATAGAGAGAGAGAGATAGTAGCAATGATTAAACATTTATTCTGAGCATATATACACAAATATAAAGGCACATAAACAGACATACATATTTACATATATGTTAAAGTGATAATGTGATACTAGTGATTATGTGGGACTCATAAGGATTTTGGGGAAGCCCTGTAATTAGTTTTTCATGAAATCTCCAGTTTCATGATAGATATAATGTAATATCTTATGAAGCAGACCATCACAACTGTAATAAGTTGGATCCACATCGGGTGCTCCAAAACTGAGGCCTTGTGTTCAACTAAGCTGAATATACATTGTAAATACTGAAGCAGAATATGCTTGGTTTTGAATGGACTAAACCAGGGCCACAGTGGTGGGGCATTCAGTAAGGAGCGAATTCATCATAATATGATGGTCAGCATCAAAATCTTGTTGAGCATTGCTACTCTGATGATTGAACTATGGATTTCATAAAATTATTTAAATTTCCTGGAATTTCACAAAATTCCTAGAGCCAAGGAAATGCAGTACCTCCACTCTTAGACACATTTGCAGACAACATGTTGCATTTGAGATCCATTAAATTCACATATTAGTAGAAATAATTACAAATATCCTAATAAGCATACAGATATATCTTGATATGCTTCTGAGTATATTCGTAATTATTTGTGATAGCATATAAAATTCATGAATCTCAAATGCGGTATATTGTCTATGTACATAAGTACATGTTCAAATTAGTATGTACGTATGTAAGTATATCTATCTATCTATATATCATGATTCTAACATTTTGAATAGATCTAAATATAGTATTATATCCTTGATATGTGCAGATTCTTAGATCACCCTGAAAAACTGTATTATAGTATGATGTAGATACACTTACCTTAATCAAAGCCTGATTCCTATTAACAATTTAAGGGTGATAAAAATGAAAATAATCTTTTGCAAGAACTGATATTTTCCCTGGCTAAGATAAAGAAGATTTTAAAAGTTTTTTTAGGCTTGAAATGAAAAAGCAGTTATCTCCTCTGCTCTTTGGGAAAACATATCAACGTATATGCAATAGTAAAGTAGGTGAATATTATCAGTTTGAAAAAGTTAATGGCAAACATGGATCATCCTTAGCACTTAAGGTCAACCATTGGAAATCATAAGATATCAATATCTGGTGCACCCTCCTCATAGTCACCTATGGAGCTGAAGCATAGAACCTAACCAAGAGATTGTATGGTTTTCAGTTTGCTGGTCAATATACACATGAAAGAATCATACTCAACCTCATATGGAGAGATTGCAAAACAGGACAGTATATTGGGGGAAAAAAAGGAGTCTGAGGCATCATAGAATTTGGCAGAACAAGCTCAACCTTCAAAAACAAGAAAAGCGTCTACAACCAATGCATAGTGACCTATGGAGCAGAAACATGGAACCTAACCAAGAGACTGACCTGCAAACTGAGAACCATGCAACATTCACTTGAAAGAATCATGCTCAACCTCACATGGAGAGATCACAAAAAAGCACAATATATCAGGTAGAGAACAGTCCTAGAAATAATAGAATCCTTTAGAAAACTCAACTGGCAATGGGCTGGCCATGTTGCAAGAATGGCAGACAACCGCTGGACATCACGACTCACAATGTGGATCCTCAGAGATCACATGCAAAATCGTGGCTATCAAAATATAAAACGGTGTGACAAACCAGACAAATTCAGAAAATATTGCCTCCATGATAGAGGGGTCTGGCAAATCTTAAGGAAGGTCTATGTCCAACGCCGGATGCTAAAAGATTGAGGATGATGATCATGATGATGAGATATAAGAATCAACAAATTGCATCTTAGATAACCTCTCAGAGTAGTCATAAACATTCAACATGTTCTCTTTTTGAGGCCAACTGCAAATGCTCTTGTAATTTATCTGCATTGAGTAATAAGACTTATGGAGACACACTGAAAAGCACTTTTCAATATACTTAAGACACAAAGTAATCAACGAATGCATGATAGCAGCTATGATGTATGGAATTGAAACATGGAAGCTAACAAAACCACTTGTCAACAAACTAGAAATAGTGCAAAGATTCATGGAAAAGGCAATCGTAGGAATAACCATTAGAGATAGAAAAAGGTAAACCTGGATCTGAGAGCAGACCAACATAAAAAAAATATCATTTAAATGATTAAATGACGATTAAATAGAAATGGGCTGAACACTTAGCAAGAAGGAAGGATAACAGAAGGGACAAAAAATTTCCAATTGGTGCTCATGGGACAGCAAATGCCATAAGAAAAAACCAGCCAAAAGATGGAGGTATGAGATGAAAAAATATACCAGAAAGACATTTGAGAGGTTAGCACAATCACAGTCATCATGGAAGAAGCTTGGGAAGGCTTTTGTCCAGCAATGGATTTTTGATGATGATGATGATGACTCTATATATATATGTATATATATATATATATATGTATAAGATTGTCAATGTGTGTGTGTTTGTGTTAGTACATGAATATAACCAATAGAATACAAAGCATACATATGTGATAGACGTATAGGTATATTTTTGATATGTACACATTCATCCGTATGTTCACATTAGTTGCTCATTTCAAATAAGTATGATAAGTATAACGTATACAAGTCTGGCTGCTGCAGAGTCGAACTCCACTCCTATTTCCATTTCAACTGATGATGATTCCTGCATCTTTTGTATTTCATATATAATAAATAAAAAATAATTTTAAAAGCATTTTTTTCTTGTGTAAATACGCTTATCTATCAGAGTGAAACAATCCTTTGTGTATCATCATCATCATCATCATCATCAGTCTTCTAGCGTCCGTCGTTGGACATAGACCTTCCCCAGGATTTGCCACACTTCCCTATCATGGGCGTCACGGAGCCAGTACTTCCTGAACTTGTCTAGATCGTCTCTCCATCTAACATTTTGCCGGCCTCAGTTGCACATGTGGTCTCTGGGGATCCATGCTGTGAGTCGTGATGTCCATTGATTGTCTGCCATTCTTGCAACATGGCCGGCCCACCGCCATTTGAGATTTTTAATGGATTCTATGATGTCCCTAACTCTTGTCTTTTCTTGGGTGTACTGTGCTGTCTTGTGGTCTCTCCATGTGAGGCCCAGCATTATTCTTTCATATGCACGTTGCATGGTTCTCTTTGGCAGAGCTAGCTCAACCTTCAAAAATGATAAGATCCCATTAATCCTAAAGAGAAGGGTGTATAACCAATGCATCCTCCCAATAGTCACTGATGGAGCTGAAACATGGAACCTAACCAAGAGACAGACCCTTTGTGTATAACTAACATCAATTTTTGTGTACATGAGAGACTCGTCTGTTTGGCTTGATCGGTAAGGAAGCTGCTTGCTGATCACTGGGTTATGATTCCAAATCACAGTAAGGAAATGTTAATTTTATACATTGGTTTGGTTCAATTTGGTTGGATAGACGAATAGCAAAGAATTTACTCCCCCTGAATTAAGTTAGGATTATTCTTGTTTGTATTGTTATGATAGAAAATCTTAGTCAATTCTAGCATGCAACTTTGACTGCTGTTTGCCAATATGTATAGATGTGAATATGCTCTGTATATATTTAATTTATATGCATTCATTTCTTGTTCATTCAAACATTATATTGACATATATATATATATATATATATATATATATATATATATATATATTTGTGTGTGTGTAAATATGACCTGAAAAAAAAAACAGAAAAAAAACAAACAGAAATATCCATAGGTTGTTCATTCAGACAAGTGTAATATATGTTATACATCAGTAGTATATATATATATATATATATCATACTATTAAGAAATGGACATATCATCTGAGAAGAATGAGATAACATATTCATAATTTTATATATATATATATATATATATATATATATATATATATATATATATATATATACACATATATACTATGTTATAACCGCAAAATTGATTATACATATTTAGCTTGCATACACTTATGCATATAAATGTGTATGCAAACATACACACATATGTGTATCTACACGGCTCTATATGTAAATATAAGGACATACACACACACACACGTGTAAACATTTTTTGCCACTCAATCCTGCTTTCATCGAGTCACCCACTTACTTTATCTTATTATATCTAAAATCATCCATGTTGTATCGTCATTTCTCATGCAGACAGTTTGCCGTAAGCTTCAATCAAATGGCGCAGCTTTCCTGATGAGAATACTGGTTTGAAAAAGAAATCAACAACAACTGAATCAAGAATCTAACACAATGAATAAAGCAAGCAAAATTCTTTTCCAATACTTTTATCTATTTCATCTTGAATGCGAATTCTTTCGAGCCACTGACCTTTTTCACCAGACTAATGATATTTACTCAATCAAACATGAAAATTGCATAAAAACAGCATAAAACCGAGTAATGGAATTATAATAATATCTCTGTCATTTTTTTCTTTCCGTTAATAGGATAATACAGTTAATGATAGCTTTGATACAATTTCCTAATACAAACACTAAAAGCAAAGTGAAAGAATAGCAAAAGTCCATGTTAAGAATAGTGATTAATAATGAAAATAACAGTAAGGATATAAACTTATTACCTGTGGAAGTTGTTAAAGAGTAATAGTTATCCATCGCGAGATAGAAGTTGGTGACCGTTGCGAGATAATTCATCGTAAGTTATCCATTGCAATTAACCCATCGCAAGACAAAAGCCCTATCTTGCACATGGAACGGAGTTATCATCAATCGCGATAAAATTTCCATTTTATTGCATTAGCCATAGAACTGTAAAAATGGAAATTTCTGTCATTTACAAACGATAGTTTGATTTCCTACAAAGAACCTTTCGGAAGAAAAAATAAATATAGGTTCTTGTGTAAAAGTATCTGTTTTCCTTTTCTTTTTTAAAACCTCTTCTACGCCCCAGCATCCTATACCACCCACTTCCGCAAGTGCTGACACCTCAGCCTAACATACAATCATCACCATTTTTTTCTGGTCTGTGAATGTTCAAAATGTGTTTTTGTATAAAACTCAGCTTCACGCCATTTTGATTTATGAAGACTTTTTCTTCTTTTTGATGGAGGGGGTAACCTGGATCGAAAACCTGTAAGGATCCAAGAGGTAGAGTATTCTATTACATGAAAGCAAACGTCTCGTTCTTTGAAATGTCATCACTTTCACTTTACAACTTGTGAAAACAAGGATAGTAGCGGACATTTTGCATTTAATGGATGCTGATATCAAACTCTTTTGATTCTGTTTAAAAGGAAATTCTGATCCCCACCCTCTTTAGAACACCTGTTTTTCCCAATGGGCTGGACATGTTGCAAGAATGACAGACAACTGCTGGACATCATGACCTACAACATGGACCCCCAGAGATCATGTGCGAGGTTGTGGCCGCCAAAATATAAGATGGCATGTCGAACAAGTTCAGAAAGTAATGGCTCCACAACATCCATTATGGAGATGTCTGGTGAATCCTAGGAAAATCTTTGTCCAACAATGGATGCTAAAAGGCTGATGATGACGATGATGATAATGATGATGGTGATGGTGATGATGTAATATTTTCCAGTGTAAAACGCCAGTGATGTCATAAATAGAATTTATTCTGATGATATTTACACTTTGATGGAATTTTTTTACATGATATTGTTCACTAGCATGTGATGGCAAATTTGTTTTAAGTTTTATTCTTGTAGTATTTGTAGCAACAATATTATCTTGATTTTATTTTTTATTGACTGAGGCATTGTCAACCATTATTAATTTTTGACTAAGTGGTTGTGATGAAAAGCGACTAAAAATTAAGATAAAAGAAATAATCGGTCAAAATTTGATAATGGTTCACAATGCTTTCTCTAACAAAAAATAAAATCAAGATAATATTGCTACTCTGTAAAAAGTAAACAAATAAGGATTGAAACTTTTATTTTTCAAATTACATTGTAATACCTCTATCCATTTTCAGCTGCTTTGGACATTTTTGTCGAGAAAATTTTACAAGTATTTGAATAGACAGACGTGTGGAAAAATAAAGTATGGAATATACTAGAATTCTTAAAAAGAAAAATTTTCAAATTATAGAGAAAGCTGAGAAATTTCAATTCAATGTTACAAGCCACCAAATATAGGAAAAAGTTCAATACCTGATTGTGTGTCTATGTCTTCCAGAGCTTCTGGCCATACCGTTTTGTCAACAGACTTGAAAAATTGGTATTAGTACTCCATTTTAGACCCCTTCCGAAAATTTTTTTTTTTCATCTTTGGAGAAAAAGCCTTTTCTTCCTTTTTGGGGCCTTATTCAGATCATGATTAACATCTGCATTCTCTTGAATCTGGATGTTTCTGAATATTTTTTTTTTTCAACTATGTTTTAGATGTTTTCCTGTTGTAAACATCAGTGATGTCATAAATAGAATTTATTCTGACCATATTTGTCCTTCAATGATATTTTGTATATGACTTCAAATTTTGATGCTACGGTTGTTATTGACTGCGAAGGC
Organism: Thysanoteuthis rhombus; assembly: GCA_963457665.1. Taxonomy (NCBI): domain Eukaryota; kingdom Metazoa; phylum Mollusca; class Cephalopoda; order Oegopsida; family Thysanoteuthidae; genus Thysanoteuthis; species Thysanoteuthis major. The sequence continues at coordinate 30,981,990 of OY735211.1, read as the reverse complement.
AAGTGATTTCTTATTTTTATTTGGATAAAAGATTTTGTAAAAAATGCTAGAGACTTTTGCATCAACCTCATAGTTTATTTTGATATACATACATATATATATATATATATACATACATACATAAATACTTATATATATACATACATACATATATACATACGTACATACATATATATATATGTGTGTTTATTGATTTATATACTCATTATATCAAAACTTCTGCCAGCAGCCGGGAAGACATTTTTTTCACAAAATTTAGAATTCTCCAAAGATATTCTAATGAATATCACATAAGTAGGCTGGTATTTTGTTTGTTCAGAGAAAGACACATGAATCTTTCGTTAGCGTTATTCTTCTTCCAGGTTGGGAACTCAATGTTTTCTTGAAATGAGATGGATTAGAATTCTTTGACACTGACAAATCGGTTGGAACTGCCTCGGAATAACAAACAGGAAGATTGAATGACAATAGAAAGATGGAATGTTAAATAGTTGTTTATTCAGATAAGATGATTGATTTATAGATTGACGATACTTAAATTGTAGAAATATACATGTCTGGTTAGTTGCTTAATAGAAACTGTCACAGGCAGCATGCCATATTAGGGGTGATCAATGAAAAAAATTGGAAAAAATGGGTTGATCGACGAATAAGTTAGTTCTCTCGCCTTTTGTTGTATATCACAAAAAGTTGGAATTTTCAAAGCAAAAAATGTGGAAGCTGCCGGGCACAAACCGGAGGACCAATTTTAGCATTAATACTCATTTGGGAAGGAAATCTTGATAAAAAAAAAAAAAAAGGTGAAAGGCTTTTTTCTCAATGCAAATATTTAAATCTTTAGCCCTTTAGCTCTATTGGTGCCATCTGTACGCATCATAGATTGCCAGATTGCTAGCCAGAATGAAGAAACTCAAGAAATCTATGTCGACAGTTTTGGATGATCGTTTCTAATAAAAGACACTGAACATTCTGTGAATAAATGTTGAAGACAGCAGGAATGATAATTATCTGTGCTTGTATAAATCACTCTGACTTAAATGTTTCCTAGAACATTTTCACTTATTGAACTCAAAAGATACTTGGTATTGGATACAGTCTTCTAAAGGCATTATTGTCCATAATTATTAGACACATGGACAATGAGCAAAACATGTGCAGTATTAAAAGACAAATGGTAGTTAAGCCCAGGCTTAGGTCAAAGGCAGTCCGCGCATATCAACAATGATATCCTCTATTCCTCTTGAGGAAATAGAGGGGACCGTCACAGAAGAGAAGGTTCCAATAGTGCTATCATGGTTTGCACAGTCCATAGTCATGAAAAAAAACCCCAAGATAACCGTTCAATATAGAGAGTTACAAGAGAGTGTGACTCCCCATTGTAATTCATCTCGAGTCGTCTCCCCTAGCTCACTATTTTCCACATTTAACCCACAGGGCAGTGTAACCAAATGGCAATTTAAATTTTCTTCAAGGAATAAATCTGAGATTTGAGTTTCATTTTTTTTTTTTATTCAGTTACAATTTCCATTTTAATTTAATTCACCAAAGAATGAAATAAAATAAGAGACATAGTCAATGCCACAAGGCCAGAAAGAGAATCTGAAAAGTATCAAAAAATGTCAATGGTCTCTCTTACAACTAACCACTGGAACCAATATTAAAATCAAACATTGCTACCCAATACTATATTAATTTTGACTACTTTTTAGGTTTGTTTGAATCTTTATTTGTTTTTATCACAAATCAATTCGGATTGTCGCTATTGGGTTGCATTACTTCATCTAATAATAAAAATAAATAATAAAATTGCTCTAACGTTATTGTCGGTTCATTTTGCTCTGAGAGAATTCTCAGAAGATTGAATCGAGAAACATACATTATAAGCTCTTACAAAGGTTAAGTTGAAAAAGAAGAACACAAATTTTGCACAGAATGAAAAAGAGGATACAGAGCTGAGAGTAGAAAAGAAATAAAATCCTTTGAGCAAAGAATTTTCTTTTGACATTGTAATGTAATGTCTGTGTTCTGAGGGCCTGAGATAGATAAAAACTGATTGGCAAATTTGTCACTGGTATTTCTCTTTTATAAAATGGGGAGAAATGCCATAAATAAAATATCAGTAAGTAAGAATATTTTATGTCACTTTGGGGAAATGTTGTTTGTTAAAGGAATCTGAGGAGAAGGTTGTTGATCCTGACATTATTTCGAATACTGAGGCATGGTGTTTGCTGGAAGGTTCGGTGGCAAAAAGCCCCCCCCCTCCTGACCCTTGGTCAGCCGTTCTTATTTAGTATCAGGAGGTTTGAAAGTTAGAACCTTATAATCAGTAAAGAGTAATGATGCAGTACAATTGTTCCACGTAACCACAACTTATTGTATCATCCTTTGCTGGTAACAGGGTCGCCGCTAAGATATGTTCTGAATGTGTACCTTGGGCCCTATCCCGCTGGAAAAGTGACAGCAGACACCCACCTATACAGTGTATTTCAAAAAGGATGTAACCATCTTTGTGACAACTTGAATTTAAACTATTTTAGATATGATAATTATTATTTAAGATATGGCTTATGAAAAAGATAATATTTGCATATACATTTACATTTTAACTTTACAGTAGATGTTAAAAATGATTTCTTTTAACCTGGATGCAATTTTGTACCTGTTTCATGAATGTTTATTTACATTGAAAAATGACATAGCTAACACAACATGTGAGAATGGATGCTCGAATAAGCCTAGCATACAATGCCATCATTTAGACTGCTAAATACAGATGTCTTTGAGTATACTGTTGCCCTATAACAAATACCGTAGCATAACATAGTGAGTGTGTATACTTTATCTTCTTATCATTAGAGCTGTGTCCTTTGTCAAACACTCCGTGGATATGTGTTTAGTTGTATAATGATTACCAGCACAAAAAACTGAATTGGCTAATTCCTTTTGAGGCTGTCAGGTTCACTTCATACCATTGTTCTTGGAAAAGTCATGAATCCACTACCCTTGCATTCTGTTTCATTGTCATACATCGTGACCAAATGCCTAGTCACCAAGACATGCCATGATGGTTGATGATTGAAGAGAGTGTGTGACTTGGCAATTGAGAAAAACCACTCCCCCATAATTTTAGTTGTGTCAATGGAAGCAGTAAAATACTGCTATCACTATCGTCAATCTTGACAGGGACCGATAAGATGATAAAATAAGTTGGTACATAATCAGTATTTGTATAGCTGTAAGTGATCAGTATAGAGGATATGTTTAAAGGTTTGATTTGGACTTCCGCTATCTGATTAGATTCCGTGAGATATTGACCAGGCTTTTCTTTGGAGACATGGGTTTGAGTCTTATCAGAAGCTTATTCTTTATTTCCAATCAACGCTGTTTACTTACTGCAGTAGATTAGCAGCAAGGTTAGATTTGGAATAAATAGAGTATGAGGAAAATTAAGATGAAGGTAAATAGTCGTTGAAAATTAATAATAATGAAAAAAAAGTGGCCTTTAGTCCATCAACCATCAGTGTACTCCAGGTACATAGATGAGACGATGCCACCATTCAGGCAATTCCTAAGTAAACACAGAAGGATTACTCCCCACACTTTCTCTGCTAAGCAAAGAAAACTCCAGGGCTCAGATTATTCTACCTCAACTTGAGCTATTGGCTTATACAACTGGCTGACAATCCGATACATGCTACTTCTTTTGACTTTCTCATTCTTCATCTTTACCACCTTTCGATTATCTGGAAAGGGAGTAATGTGCGCCCTTCTCTCTCCAGGCATGATCTGCCATGCCAGACTCATGTGCCTATCACCAACATCAAGAACATGGAGGAGTTCAATTGTCTGAACAGAATTTGGAATCTTGAATGACTCTTCTCAAAGTCATGGACGGCCATGATTAGTCTGAAGTGTATCTCCTGAACATTCTTACTTGGAAAATAACAAAATCTCTTGAACGCAAACTTTGAGTAACACCAGGATCGATGGAGACAGCAATGTTAAGAATAATTCTATAAGACTGAAAAAGATCAATAAGATCCAAGATCCAAGAGCATACCAAGGTAAAAGATACTATAGAAGTGATCAAGTGCCCAAAATGGTGGGCAGGACATGAAGCAAGAAGAAAAGATAATGGAGCAAAAAGTCAAACTGCTGTTTAAGAGATCACAAATGCAGTAGGAGAATAAAATTATAAAATGCAAAGATAAGATAGAAAGTTTTGTTGGTAAGACATGGTAGAGGTTGGCACAGTCAAGGTTGGTATGGAAGGAGCTAGGAACGGCATTTGTCCAGCAGTGGACTTATAATGGCTGCTGCTGCTGCCGATAGTGATATTACTTTCTGATTTCAACGATAGAGAATTCCAACATTTTTATTCCAGATCAAGTCAGGATGTAACTCTCAGTTCAATGCCTCATGGCCTTTCTTCAAGCTTGTTGAATATGTCATGCTGTAAAATGATTACGAAGAGGATATTCATTTAAAGTTGATATTTAGATTTCATTTCAAAATTTTGCCTGCAACCTACGTCATGACGCTACTTATCCGAAATGCTAGAGAGCATCAATGTCTATCCATGTATTGCTATCTTTGGCTCTTTGAGATCTACCAGGAATTCTCTTCTTAATATCATTATCATGGTTCTGATTTGTGCCCTAATAAGAATTGAGCAAGAGCATAATCTTATTATGATTTTCACTCATCAATGAATTTCTTCTGCTTACGACTGATTTTGAGAAGTGTGATAATTGGTTGCAAGCAGGAAAGCCTCATCAGCTTTTATGGGATATTTCCGAGTAATTCTGCTGAGTCAAAACCAAACGATTATATTTTTTTTTCACTTCCGCCATCAAAGTTCGGAAAGGGTATATATGCATTCACTCATGTCTGTCTGTTGGTCGACATAACATCTCCAGAAGTTCTCCATTAATTATCTCTGTGAGTGTGTGTGTGAGTTCTTATATCAATGGGGTAATGGCAAACCAAGTTCAAATTTTGGCTATGACTGCTTATGCTCACTTAGTACTAATACCCTTGTGATGGGCATGAATCCACTCTTTCTTGTCGTCTGTCTTATCACCAAATATCTTGATAAAACATATTTAGTTTTTCTTATGGCATTGTACTTACCATGCATTGAAAAAAGTGTAAAAATTTACAATTTTTTTTTCTCTACTCATATTTTTAGCCCTTGGTATCACCATTACTAGATCTCTCTGAAAAGAATCCAGCCATTCTGAATATCTCAAGAACTGATTTAACTAAGCGAACAGTCAAGAGAACCTTATTGCACAAGCATGAACAGAAACTTTCAACTGAAGTTGCTCAGTCATAAAATAACCATTGAGTAAGCTTAAGTACAGTGTGATCATTGCATTCAAAATTACCGAACATCCCCAGGGTTTTTGAGGGAAACATTGCATCACAAAGGTCTATCAGCCCTCCCCTAACAGTTCATATTTGTCTCTCTATGACTTCTGACCTTTGCCTTTCCCAATGAGATTTCAGACCATGGACATGATCAAGGAGAATACAACAAGGCAACTGATGCCCTAGGTAGGCTATTTTTTTTGGTTATACTAAATGGCTGTATTTTGTTTTGATAATCTTATTACGAGATTTTGTGTCTCTGTTTATTTAGATATGCCAATTAGGGTGCAAATCTGTGTTCATTTAGGTGTGTCTAGACGGATAAACAAAGGTGTATCTCTGCGGCATGTGAAGTTGTAATCAAAATAAAGATATTAATGATGTCAATTGAGAGAGAGAGAGATAGAGAGAGAAGAAATAAAGTGAGAGATGGATATTGTTCAATAATTTCTTCCCCCATATCCTGTAATGGCGAGTGAGAATTCTTATATAAATGAAATCATACAACTACTGCATCAGAAATAGAGGCGGTAAATCCAATGAAGCCTTCATCCAATGATGAACCTGGGCCCAGGCATGTTTTCAGAGATGAACCATCATGGCCACTAATGTAGGGAATACTACCAGTACCATATTACACCACCAAGCTTTGTTGGCTCTCTGTCGCAAATATTTTTATTTCCCATTGATTGGATTCCATTACTGGTTAAATGCTCCACTGTTTCCACAATTGAAAGTGGTATCTCATATACCTTCAATTCATTCATTTCTTGTCATTCACTGCCTGGCCAGTCAGGGGATTTGTGGTGCTCTAGGCTAGCATTATTGAGAATAGTATAGAGATTGGTCTCTTCCTTAGGAGGCTCTCTGCATGATCTCCAGCTGTTTGGAGTTGCGCACCTTTGATAATCGTACGAGAAATGGCACATCGAACTTGATATCTAGGAGATTAAACCAAAATACATACGTCGTAATTCATCTATAGTAATGAGGTCACGCTTATCAACAGAGTGTAAGCCATTGGTCAGGAGTTTCATCACATCTTTCCAGTGATGTCGATCAGTAATAGGAAGGACGTGGCAATCACTGACGCTCTAAACAATTCTTGTATTGATTGTAGGGATTTTGGTCCCATCGATGAATAACTATACTCCCTTGACTACTCCTTCCATCAAGAATAGACTGCAGCAGTTAGCAGTCTTAATTCTTAGTACTTGCCCAACTGGAGAGGTTTTGTACAAAGATCATGAGATTTTTCGTGTGTGATTCAAGCTCTGCAATGAATGTTACTTCAAACTATAAGGGTCTTCATTGGACGGACAACATTCTTTTGTCTATTCAGTGTATAATCCTCTGCACTGCGCAATATCATCTCTATTTCCAATCATTGATACAAAAAGTTGTGGAGAAATTAAACATGCATAAAGATATGATGCAATTGTTGACATGTAGATAGACTTCCAACACATAATATGTATACGTACATATTTGGAAGTAGATAAATGAGTGTGTGATCACATTAACAGTCATGTATACTCTTTGTTCACTGGAAAATAGTTACGATGCATTGGTTTTACGTATATCTATTCACATGATAGAGTGTATATATATATATATATATATATATATATATATATATATATATATATATATATATATATATATATATTTGTGTATGTAGGTATAAAAATGTTTACTACTATCACAGTCATAATTGATCAGCTGTAGCATCAAAATTCAAGTCATATAAAAAAAAAAATCCCTTTGGAGAATAAATGGGGTCACAATAAATTGTATTTATGGCATCAGTAGTGTTTTCCTCTAGAAAATATCTAACTGAATGAAAAAATATCTAGAATCTGGAGAATCTAGATGTTATTAACCCATCGGAATAAAAATTTTAAAAAACTCAAAAAGTGGAGAGAAAAAACAAACAAAAAAGAACAAACAATTTTAGAAGTTTAGTGGAGTACCGATGCCAATTTTCAAGTCTGTAGACAAAACGGTATGGTCAGGAGCGCAAGGGAATTTATCCTAATGAAGTGTTTTCCACACTCTTCTCTCATACCGGTAATTGAACCAAAGACCTTCTGTGTGTAAAGCGGACGGGCTAACTATTACACTCTTTAAGTGGATAATAAACAATAAATTTACATATTTAGATGTAAATGCTGTATATATATACATATATATATATATATGTATATATATATACATACACACACATGCAAATACATGTATCTGTGCAAGTATACTCACACTCTTATACATTAATGCATTGTTGACTGTTTTCGTATGAACAGATGAAGATGAATAGATACGACTTATTGTGAGCATATTTGCCTATTCACTGACTTACATATACATATATATTTATTTATATATATATATATATATATATATATATATATATATATATATATATATATATATATAGATATTTATATGTATTTCAGATGTATGCATGCTGAGTAGTTTGGGCTCTCTACATTTTCCCTTTGAAAAGAATCTACACATTTAAATGTCATAAAGATGGAAATAAAAATGTACTGAGAAAATCCAAATAAAAATCTCTGATGGTGGGAATTCGATTGGAAGTATTTCCTCCTTTGATCCGCAAATAAAAGCAAATGTGCAAAAGCTATTAACCGAATGTTCGGAAAAAGATTATTGGTAAGGAAACAAAGTCATCATCATCATTATCATCATCATCAACACCAGTATTTCAACATCCCTCATTGGATACAGAAACCCCCTAAGATTTGCCAGATCTTTCAATCATGGATGTTGCGGTACAAATATTTGCCACTATTTCATACAATCTTCTGGGATTCATGTTGTGAGTCATGGTGTTCTCAGACATTCTTGCAAAATGGCCTGTCCATTGCCATTTAGATTTTATGGTGCCTCTAACTTCTGTTCTAGTTTGAGAATCAATCTTCTGGTTTCAGCTTCATAGGTGACTATCGGGAGGTTGCATTGTTTCAAGGATCTTGTTCTTGAAGCTTGAGCTTGCTAGCTAAAAGCTTGCCAACCTAGAGAGATTCTTAGTTTGATTTCTTCTTCTCTTGTAAATTTCACGGAGAAATAACCCAAATAGTTTGACTAGATTAGACAGAAGACTTCAATGTAGATGTTACATCAAGATTGTGAAACTAATGATTCCAGGAAATCCCTAGAGATTTTGCTAAATCTCTGAATTTTCCAGCAACTTCGTGATATCCCAGTATTGTAATCGTATATGATTTAATGATGTAGACCTTTACAACTGTATTGAATTTGAACCTTACTGGGTACCTAATTACTGTGGCCTTGTGTCAAACAAAGCTGTATATATGCAGTGAATACTGAAGCAGAATATATTAAGTTTAGCTCAGTTTAGTGAGTTGTGGGTTCAAATCAAAGATGTTTGAAATAGTATTCAAAGCTTCTCTGCTAAGCAGTCACCATAAAGAGTAGGATTGTGGAAGTCTATGGATGGATAGGCTCCATCAGGCTATCTTGCCCAAGACACACCCAGGGTGCCCTACCAACCTGCTATAAGACACCCATGATTGGTGCTCCAATGACCAGCTACTGCTGACGGAAAATTTCCATCTTTCACAGTAAAAGGGTTAATGCAAAATTTTAAGAAAACAAAACCAGACAAATTTTTAATGTTCAAAGTGGAAGGTTGGCAACATATTGCTCAGTGGCTGGAAAATGAGATTTATAAATTGGCTAATAATGATTGCAAATGAGTACATGCTATTTTCATTGCGATTCATCATTGATTTTATTCAGGAAAATGAAAGAAAAAAAATAAATCCAAGTTTACATTCCTTTCAAGTAGTTTCTGAGAGTCCACACAATTATTTTTGAGCTTCAGTGATCAAAATCTTCCTCATTTAACCAATCAGGTTTGGGAAAAAACAGTTTTAATTAAAATGTTTCAGAACACAGTTTTTGTGATTTGAGTGCAAACTACTATCAACAACAATTGATGATAATCAACATTTCCGTACAGTCTGAAAGATTGGTGCCCAGGTGAAAATGGCACTAGAAAAAAAATGGCACAGGAAAAAAAAATGGCACAAGGAAAAATGTCACTTGTGAAAATTTGGAAAAAATGGCAGTTAAAATTGCTGAGGATTTATGAAAAAATAAATAAAACATTGAGTGTGAATAAATGAATATAGAAGCTAAGAATCAGTACCATATTTGCTGGCCTATAATACTCATTGTTTACAATGGTATTTAAGGGACAACTGATCTCTACAATGCATCCATGCTCTATAACTGTCCATTTGAAGCTCAGGCAGATACCTTCTATTCATTATACTAGTGCATTGGCTACAATTCAATATTTTCTTGGTACAGTCTTTGATATCAAATATTTAAATGCACCTCTTATACTGGGTATATTGTTTGTTGAATTTGTTCAGCATGTTTGTTTCGTGACTGATTTTATTTGCTTTTTCTGTTTCAGCTGTTCGTCTGGTTAGTTAGTCATTTTTGTAGTCCATTAGTTTAGAATCTTCATCCTCTAAGGTGTAGTCTTCTTAGCACTTACTGAGCTCTTCAGAGAAATAATAGATTAATGTTTTTAAGACCGTTTCAATTAGATGTGACACCATTTCCCCGGTTTTTACTTGTGTCATTTTTCATGATTCCATTCTTAACAAGAATCACAGAAGATTTTATTTCTCTCAACATTTACACTCAGAAGTTAATCACGAACTGAAATTATAACGTTTATTTCCTTCGAAAAAAAGCAGAATTCTTGTTGTCCTCAAAATAAAATTTAGTTGTAATTATCAAGACAACCTGGTGGTTGCGAATATCTTGGTTTTTTATTACCTTCCTTTGAATAAGACGCAATTTTTCTTAAAAATTGAATGACCATTGGCATCTACCTTGGGGGTGGGGGCAAACAGGTATTTATCCCTCCCTCCCTCAATCAGGCTTTCCCACATCAAACTAACATACCCATTTAAAAAGTTAGTATTAATTTAACTGGGTTGCTAAGATATATTCTGTATCCGTTTTCTAACAAGCTATCTTTTTTCTGTGAAGAAAGAGTTGAAGGGATAGTCCTGAAAAGAAGGGTAGACAGCCAATGCATCCTCCTGGTAGTCACCTATAGAGCTGAAACATAGAACCTAACCAAGAGATTGACCCTCAAACTGAAAAGCTGGCAGTGTGAACATGAAAAAATCATGCTCAACCTCACATGGAGATTGCAAAACAGCACAATATATTTGGGGAAAACAGAAGTCTGAGAGATTGTAGAATCAATTAGAATACTCAAATGGCAATGGGCAGGTCATGTTGCAAGAATGGCAGACAACCGATGGACATTACAACTCACAAGGTAAATCCTTAGAGATCATATGCAGAACTAGGGCCAGCAGAATGTAAGATGGCATGACAAACTTGACAAGTTCAGTAAGTATTGGCTCAGTGACGTTCATGATAGAGAGGTCTGTTGAATCCAAGGGGAAGGTCAATGTTCAATGACAGACAAAAAAAGAATGATGATCAAAGAAAGAGTGGTAATAAATCCTTTTTTGAAAACAAATTAAATTAGATTTTTATTTTCTATCTATTTTATCAATTCATCTTTTGACTGTGATTTACAGCGCCCGTTAGTATTTGGTCCAGCGGTTTTCGGAAAGAAAACTTTTGGAATATTTTTTTCTCCTTCAACTAATCATTGGCGCCCAACAGCAGCTTTCTCTCCCCTCCTCTGAAGACGTCTTTGACTCTTCGAGAATTCGCTCAAGCTCTTTGCTCATTTTTCATCATGGTAACTTTTTTTTTTACCGTCTTTCATCTATTCCAGACAGTGCCAATAATTCTATTCCTTTGTGTTCATTGTTTTTTTAGGCAATTTTTTTCATACAGTTTTTCTTTGAATTTTTGAGATGACAATTGGCTTGGCAATGAAATTATTTTCAGTGTCATTCAAATATTTTGGGCAGCTCTATTTCTTATTTCTTCAGGAAAAACATTAATTGGGGGTTGGGGGACACTGGTGAAAAAAAAAGTTAGTTGTAGTATTTCCATCTTTTTATACTTTTTTTTTTTGGCTTCATAAGATAAAATTCGAACCACCCTTAATTGTGTTTAATTCAATTACTTTTTTTCAGGTTTAATTGAATCATCCCAATTTTCAATCTGTGGAGAAATTGTCAAAAAAAAAAAAAAAACAACTAAAAATTGAAAATTAAGACTAGATTTCATGGTTTAGTCTTACTTTTCAATTTCTTTTTTTTTTAGCAAAAATGGAAAAGAAAAGGAAAGAAATAATGTTTGCTTTATTTTTTAGGGAGGCTGTGTTTGTGAAGACAGAAATTGTGTTGCTTAGCATGCTTGAAATCATTCCATAATAGTCTGAACTATGGCAGCAAAGTTATATACGGAGGGAAAAACTTTCTAGACTTTTATTAGCATTTCATTTTATTGTCAGGTTCTTTTTGATGAAAGACTAAATATATTTGTATGTTTATTCAAAACTTTACTTGATGAACGAATGGTGAAAGAAAATTTTTTCTGATCATTAGAGAAATGATGACGAGGTACAAAATGCCTGAAAGATTAATGCAACTGATAACTGTTAATCGGGTTTTTTCTTTGAAATATTACAGGATTTTCTTTTCAATAAGTATACTATCTTATTTGCCATAATGGCTGATATACACGTAGTTATCCATCCTTATAGACTGGTAGGCTGGTGGGTGATATACGTGTGGTTCTCTATCTCTCTTGATAGACTGATAGGCTGGTGGGAGAGGTTCAATCCCCAACAAGTGTAAACATATCTTATATCTTTTCTCCGATAATGATGAATCATTTTGGACACTCTCTTCATTGCAATCTATCTGCTGTAACCTCATGGCATCTTTTGAGAGCTACCACTCTTTCTCTTGCACACCGGTACGTCATCAAGTAATGAAATATGACTTTCTAAAAGTCTCACAAAACACGTGTAGACGGACGAAATATTCAAGAAATCTTTTACTGTAATGAAAGAATTTATTCACTTGATATTAACAATAAGTTTGGGAAATGAAAATTAGTTGAAAGTTGCTTCTGGCAATACATATTGGATAAAAAGGTTTTTGTTATTGACAGCCACCCAAATATGCGTAGATAACCATGTGAATACACATTATCGATTTTTGTGTATGCTCTGAGGTGTGGTCTGTTCAAAAAGAGGGGGGTGTCAGAATTGAAATGTAAAATGTCCACTTCACAACCACCAAAATATATATATGGATAATCACATGAATGTATAGTATTAATTTTTGTGTATGTGTTGCAATGTGGTGTGTTTAAAGAGAAGGGGGTTCAAAATTGAAAATGTTCATAATATCTGACAAAAAAAAGTTGCATGCAAATGTGTTTCCAAGTAAGAAATGCTCACCAATGCCAGATGAAAATACAGAAATTGAAAAAATTTCTCCTCTCTTAAACTTTCAATGATATTATTGTGGCCATCTTCTGATTGTAATAATATTTTCTTGAAGATGTGAAATCTTATTTCATTTACGGAAAATATCTGTGTTCTTTTTCATTTGCTTAATGAAAGAATTTTCCTTGCACTGTGTACTTATGAAGCCGGCATGTAAGCGGATGTTGCCTCACTTTCATTCTCTTCTATTTTGATTACTATTTTATATCCACCTGCTTTTTTAATTGCCGTATCTGATGGTGAGTCATCATCAAGCCAGTTTGCATGTATGCCCACACATACATCAGGCTCTATTACCATTTTTTTTCGATAAGTTTACTATATATTGATCTATCCATCTATCTATTCATCAAGATATTGATATTGGCCATTTTTACTCTCCTAAGACAGAAGGCCTGTAATTTCTACAGATTTACTCAACAGAAGCTGGCCACCTGCTTTAGGCACCAAAGAGAGAAGATAGACGTTTTTCCAGTATTTCCACCCGTCAGCACTTGTGTCTACTCAGCTTTGCTTGTTATATAATCATTGTCTTATTATCAAAAATGTCTCACCATTCTCTGCGCCTTTTATTGCTTTATCAGCATTCAGGCCTGAAAAGCCTTTCAGTCTTCTCGTCTGAGCAGTGGACTTCAGCCAACTAGATAACACATTCTCACTGCAATTTGTGCTCAACTTTCAGGCATTTCCTGATGTCTGTGCTTGTATTAAGGCATTTTCTTGCAAGACCACACTAGAAGCAATCCCGAGTTGGGTCTATTTTCAAACTTTTCAATTCAAACATCTTTACTATTGTTATTTTATAACTAGTTATACCAAGTTGGGTTCTCTATCAAAGGGGGATATGAATAAACACATAAATTAAAGAAATTAGCTTGCAAAATATTCTCCTATAGAACACAGATAAATAACCTTTTAAACATGTACACACACACACACAAATATAAACATAGATACAAATGAAATCCTTAAAAGAAGGAGAAATCAAGTGGAGAATCACCCTAGGATGGCAAGCCTTTGGCAGAGCAAGCTCAACCTTTAAAAACAAGACAATCCCAATAATCCTAAAAAGAAGAGTCTACAACCAATGCATCTCCTCAGTAGTCACTAACGGAGCTGAAACATGGAACCTAACCAAGAGACAGACCCGCAAATTGAGAAGCATAAAACATGCACATGAAAGAATCATGCTCAACCTCATATGAAGAGATCACAAAAAAGCACAATATATTAGGTAGAGAACAGTCCGAGAAATCATAAAATCCGTTAGAAAAACTCAAATGGCCATATCGCAATAATGGTAGACAACTGATGGACATCACGACTCGCAACATGGATCCCCAGAGATCACATGTGCAATCAAGGCCTGTAGAACACTAGATGGAGAGATAAATAAGACGTTCAGAAAATATATGCTTGTTGATGTCCATGATAGAGAGGTGTGACGAATCCTCGGGAAGGTCTTTGTCCAGTGGAGGACGTTGAAAGACTGATGATCATGATGATCACACACACACACAGACACACATATACGCACACACACTTTGATCGCATACAGTGCAGGCAATTTCTTTCATATAAATTGACAGTAATTGCTGCTTCATTGGCTTACAAAAAGTCTTACTAAGATGATTCTACTTTCAGATAACGGAGAAATTGAGTAATAAAAAATTATTTTTTCATTTATTTTGATACAGCATTTTCTGCGTCAGCATTATTTAGATAAGTTTTTATCTGTAGATTGTAATGTCTGAAATTTAGGAAATTATCTTTTGGAAAATTATTTTTTGTCTAAAATCAAAAGTCAAAACGACTGGGACAGGAGGGTAGCTTGATATTCAGAGTCCTGTGGAGCTTGACTCCTCCAGCATTTAATGAGATCTATTATTGTATAATGTAAGTATAAATGCAGTAGGTGAACTATTATTGAGCTTTAGAGAGATGCCCTTACCTCTGTTAAGCCCCTGGGTTAGAGTGTAAGGAGTTGCATTACATAAAATTCTGAAGGTTATACTCATTATACACAAATAAATACAGTGTGCAACCTTCAAGAACAAGAAAATCCCATTGGTCCTAAAAAAAAAAAAATAAAAAATAGGAGTATACAATCAATGCATCCTCCTGATAGCTGGAACATGGAACTTCACCAAGAGACTGATCTACAAACTGAGAACAATGCAACGTGAAAGAATCATGCTCAACCTCATATGGAGAGATCACAAAACAGCCCAATATATGTGGGGAAAAACAGGAGTCCAAGACATCATATAATCCATCTGAAAACTCAAATGACATTGGGCTTGTCATGTTGCAAGAATGGTAGACAACTGCTGGCGAGATGAACTAGTACAAGTTCAGAAAGTATTGGGTCCATGACGCCCATGATTGAGAGGTCTGATGAATCCAACAACAGTTGATAAAAGACTGATGTTGATGATAATGATGATACAGATATTCCCCACTTTCTGAAAGTTCACTTTATACCATTTTTTGCTTTTAGGAAAATGGAGAAAAGTGAAGATAGTGTTCACTTTTTGTCTTACAGTGACTTGTTATAGAGGCAGTGGCACCTTCCTCTCTCTTTCCTACACCCAAGTCTTCTGTACTTCTCACTACCAAAACTCAGCCTAACATACAATCATTACAATTTTTAGGGTCTGTGAATGCCGCAAGATTTTCCCCGTAAAAATCAATTGTAATTGCGTCTTCACTTCATGCAATCTGGGCTTGCAAAAGCTTATTTTTATAAGAACACTCTACATACACGTAGCACAGAAACCCGTGTATAGATATGTCTATGTGCTTAATCGAATGAGTAATTTATTTATATAATGAACAGTGTTAATTGCTCTGTTTGTTTCTCTGTTCATAACAATGGACTCTTCCACTTAAAGGTGGCTATTTTGCCGATAAAAATATATCCAACCAACCAATTATGACAATGGGCTCTTCAACTCAAGTGCAGTGTTTGTTTTTGTTTTTTCTAAATAATCATCTAGAAATTCAAGTATACCAGGGATTTTTTTTTCACAATTTTTAACCAGTGGCTTTATATTATAATCCCTCAACTAAAACTGTCAATGTAGGTTTCTGCAATTCTTAAGTTTGTCTGGATGGCTATGTATATACGTATATATCTCCTTGACAAATCATGCCATTAGGGAGGAGTTGAAGTGAGTGTCATGAAATCGAATAGTGGAAAATCACCTGGGATGGATGATATCAATTCCCGCATTGTCAAAGTTCATTATTTGTTGCAGGTGGTTTATTTTCATAAATCTCTTCCAAGGGACTTGCATGATACTTTAATGTTTGTACCGTTCAAAGGCAAGATTTATAAATATGATTGCAAAAATTATAAGGGTTTTGCCCTACTGTCTGCAGTGGGTAAAGCGTTATTTAGAATTTTGTTGAATCATTTGTTCTGTCACACTGCTGATGATGTTCTTCCTGAATTACAATCAGATTTTGGCAACGGTCGTGGAACCGCTAACATGATCTTTTTGGCAAAACAATTATTGGAAAAGTGTGTCAATCAAGGTATGGACTCGTATCAGGTCTTTGTTGATTTAACTAAGGCCTTTGATACTGTATTAAGGGATATTCGAAGGAAGCTTGGCTACCCCGAAAAATTTATTGCTGAACTGTAATTATTTTATGTTGGCATGATGGCTCAGTGGAAAATTGTCAGAACCAATATTTGTCAAAAATGGAGTGAAACTGGGAGATATTTTGGCATCTATACTATTTGCTCTCTACTTTGCCATGGTTTTCTGCAAACAGATAGCTACAGTTCACCTGTCATGTCTGTGAAAAGAAATACTGGAGGAAGGCCGAACATATGGAAGTTGTGCATTGGGTGTCAGTACAATGATATCTCTTGTGTGCAAATTTTGCACCAGAGATTTTAAATCCCTGGTTTTGTGGAAAAGCCACATCTCTCCTGGGCAAAGATGAGTGATTATCTGGAATGACCTCATGTAATGGCAATATCAAGGTTGAAGCTATCATGTATACGGGTTGCACCAGTGGAGCTATGGGGCTGAAAATTTAAACATTTACTCTTCATGTTGAGAAAAAAAAACTTCTTTTTTTGTTTTTTTTAGAAATTCCCTGCCAAAATAGTTCTTTTTCTTTCTGGCAGTGGGTGGGGGGTTCAGTTGTGAGTTTCTGTTAAATTGGTCACTGTTTGTGCCTGGCAGCATTCAGGGTTGGGATTTTTTTTTATTTTTAATTTGGACTTTTTTATTCTCCAGAAAAAAGTGAGACAAGTGACTTATTTCTTGATTCTTTTTCTAATGCTTTAATTGGTCACCACCCAAGGTATGTTGCCAAAAGACGTTGGTCACATGACGGTTTCTATTGAGAGACTAAGAAGACTCATTGTAATCTTCTTCACTCTTTTGCTTGTAAAATCCCTGCAAAATAATGCAGAAATCTTTGACCAGTAATATTACTCCAAGCATTAAGGCCTTTGCTCTTAGAGTGACATCGTTGTTAATAGTGCTGTTGTTTATGGACTTACTTACAGTCTCTTGCTTGACTATTCAATTGTTGTAGATCGTGGTTTGTACTTTGATTACAGCCCATCTGAATGCAGAAAATAAGACACAGCAGGGCTTCCCAATATTACAGTCAGCAAAACACGTCTCAAGGGGATTACAGACGTTGAGGTTCAGTTGCAAATGGAGTTAAGATATTCTGAACCTGTCACACCTGACGGACAGATAATCCCCTGACAGATTGTTGAGTTCCAGCAACTAAATCGACCATTGGATTCTCTGACAAGAAATCCCTAACCAATAGTTATTAGAAACAAAAAAAAGAGAAGGAAGCACAATAGGTGAGTGGATAAAGATGTTGGTTAAGCATATTTAGAGTATTGCCTGGTGGTCACAAGTTTCAATCTTTGGTCAGGTAGAACCAAAAAATCATGTACAATAGTTCAGTGGCAGAGGCAAACAAGTGACATTGCAAAGACAAATTGATTTGAGAATGAGATCTGTCTCGTGCCCAGGTTTCAAATGAAGGGTTCGATTTGAAATTCTCAGAAGGTTTCTGTCTGAATTTGGGGGATAAGGGGTTATTGATGTACAGATTATGTTTGACCTTTGTCTTCATGTTGGTTGCAGTCCTTTTTAACACATGTTTTTCCAGCCGTTGTACTCTGTGGCCTTCCTCAGATAAATGGCGGATGTAATGTTGGGATGAGAAGCCCTGTTTTAAAGCATGGGGGCAGAATGTTCTCATTCCACTGTCTGTGTCTGAGTAGAAAGCTACTCCTAGATAATGGTGTTAGTGATGTTTATTTCCATGTAAGGTTAACCAGTACAACTGACAAGAAGGCTGAAGGGTACAGTGGTTGGAACCTTGTTGCAATATCAACCAAAATGAGTACAGTAGTCTGAATAAATCAGTCAATAATAAAGAAAAAGGAAAGATTATAAAGATATTCTACCGAGAAAAAGACTGCAAATCAGTTTTTTTTAATATTTTGGCTAAAATGAAAATTTTAAAGCGATTATTGGCTTTTTCCAAGATTGCTGAACATAATTGGTGTTATGGACAAATTTTCACAATAATATGGAAGGAACATAAAGGAATATTTCAATACAAAGAAGCTGCTTATTGGGATTGGATCTTTTAGATAGCAATAACTGGCTGATAACTTTTGTAAAGGATATAAAAACGGGTCTGGTCAGTCACCCAATAGAAACTGTCATATGACCCATGTCTTCTGGCAGCATGCTGTGTTGGTAGTGATCAATGAATAAGTTACTTCTCTCGATTTTTTTTTTGGACACTAAAAAGTCTGAATTTTAAAAAATCAAGCATGAATGTAGGTGTGTGAGTGAGTGGGGGTTCAAAAAACGTTTTTTTCTTTGACATAGCAAGAAGTAAATGTGTTAATTTTCAGCTCCATTGGTACGGCCTGTATGGGTGATACATACATAGCAAGCCAGCCAGCTACACCAGCTTAAAAACTGAAGAAACCCATGTCGACAGTTTTGGGTGGCAGTCTTGACTGACAGTTTCTGATTGGAACAACTTATATTCATTGTTGTATTTTCATTGTTAGAAACAACTTTACATTATGAAAATTATTAGGATTAAAATAGATATTTTAATATTTCTAATTCATTTCAAATAAACTGTTTAGGATAGGTTGATTTATATAACAACCTTCTAACAACTCAATCCATAATCATACCAAACCTCTCACCTTTTTTTTTTTTTAAAGATTCCAGAGTATAATTTGCTTTATGGATAGATTTTCATGATGATAATGATACTACTACTACTACAACAACAACATCCAAATTGACAACCCCATCTAAGTCAGAAGACCCGACCTAGTGATCATGGACAAGAGGAAAACCCACCAAATTATAGACATAGCCATAACTGCAGACCTTAGAATAAAGAAGAAAGAGAGTGGAAAACTGGAAAAATACCAGGATCTGGCTGAGGAACTGTAGAAGGTGTGAAACATGAAAGTCAGGTCAGGGCAGTCCCAGTAATAGTGGATGCACTCGGAACCATACTAAAGACACTGAAAGTGAAACTGGAAGGATTGAGACAATATTGACCATAGCACTTCTACGGACTTTGCGGATACTGGAAAGAGAGCTACAAATATGAGATCTACAACCCCCAGCTGATAGCAATGGCCTAACAGGGAGAGGAAGGGTGGAAAAAAAGGCTGAGGGGGTACAAACCACTGCACTGCTGCAATAGATGAGGAAGGTCTAAAATGAGGGCAGGAGATCTACTGTCACTCAGCAATGATAACCACTGGGCAGCTGATGTAAAACGGTGAACCACAGCACTACTGTTGACTGTGAGAGTGTGAAGAAGAAGGCTGGAGTGTAGGGAAAACTTCCTGTAACTCAGTCTCAGGCAACTGGTGTGAAAATCCAAAATGATGATGATAATTCAAATAGATAAAGGAATATTTCGATACAACTTATGTTGTATTGGAGGTTTTTGTCTATAGATAATACTGTCTGAGATATAGGAGATAATTTTTTCAAAAAAGTTTTCGCCTAAATTAAATTTCTTAGAGCAGTTAAAGTTTTCTTAAGATTGAAGTAAAATAAATTTGGCACCGGCAAATTTTCTTCATAATTAAATATTTGTGTAGCTCACAATGAGTCAAAGTACACCCAGCAGAAAAAAAAATTTTCTTCAGGATTGAAGAGGGAAAACGCTGCTGGTAAAATGACAGTCTTGTAATCTACATAAAAAGCGAGTCAGTAAAAGAAAAAAACTTTAAAAAATGATCATTCAGGAGATGTTCAAAATTCTTTTCTTGACATTAAAATTTTTCTGCATACCTCTAAGGTACTTGTTTTTCAAGAAACTTGTAAAGATTACTCTTACTTACTTCTCACCAGGAAAAAAAAATAGAAGACAGTCTGAGTTTTTCCCAATATTTTATTAATTTGATTACTTTTTACCTTCATCTTGATTTTTTTATCAAAAATATATTATATATTGAATACACAGTGCTAAAAGTATCTCTTTCTTTCTCTCTCTCTCTATACATACATATATATATATATATATATATATATATATATATATATATATAATTATGTTAGCGATGATTGACAGTGTGGAAATGAAAAGATGGAGAAAAAAACATTGGACTTCAAAATTTGTTATTGTTAGTATTGGGATAATTATCATAATATCTAATGCATTTTGCCTTCAAAAGCTTCATCAGAGGTACAAATGTCACATACTGAAAACAAAACCAAAATGAAAGAGAAGTTTGTAGGTAAACTTTGAGAGGGTGATGAAAACCCAGATGTGAGTCGAAGGCTGGGTCAGTCAGAGGTTAATCACTACAATCAGGGAGAACGGGTGAATAAGAGTGGTGGGTACGTGGTCATAATCTACTGTTAATCTAATTTAATGTTGCTTGCATCAGGCTTCAGAAGTAGAAGCTTGGGTGTGTGTGTATTTGAAGGGCACTGGCTGGTCCTGTTTATGTTTGTGTGTGTGTGTGCATGTGGCTTGCGTGGCTGTGTTTGAATGTATGTGTGGCTGTGATCAAGATATAGTGTGTATCTGTGTATGGGTGTGTGTATGTTGTTCTCTTTAAAGGGCACTATGCATGGGATAAAATTGAGGGTATATGACATCAATATGTTTTTATGTCATAATCGCTGATTGTGATGAAGTGTTGTTTTAAGACTAGTATAATGAAGGTAGTTGATACGTGAAATGTACCCGGTGACTGCAGTATAGTCTTGGATTCGGAGATGATGAAAGTTCGGATGCACTGAAGCTGCCCTCATTTCAATATGTCATGTTTGTACCTCTGATGAAACCTCTAAAGGGGGAAATGCATCGGGTATCTTAATTATCTTGATAATGATATTAAACATTTTGAGAGGTAATATTTTTCTCAACCTTCCAATTTCCCCCTCTATCAATCATTACTTCAATCTGGTTGAATTCTTCCACATCCAGACTAAAAATGTATATTATTATAGAAATGAATGATAAAATTCCCATCTGAGTTATTTTTGAAGCTTTTTTCAGTTTTCATCATTAAGACACATTAACATCTTTTTAGGTTTCATCTTTTCACTCTCAGTTAATATACTTATGTGACTGTGTATCTACTTTCATTGCTAGAAATATCATATAAATACAAAACAAGAGAGGACAATGCCTTGCTCACAAAGTTATGACAACTTGAAAGCCATAAAATGAAGAAAAATATCAAAATCGATTTGATGCTTTGAATTTAAGGCATTAATTAAAAAAAAAAACAAGCTTCTATGAAAATTATGAAAAAAAAAAGTAAAAATAGTTATTACTTTTCGCACCTCTGAGATGCAGAGAGGTATAATGATCAACAGTGCGGAAAATCAAAATACACATTTTATATTTATATATTCATATATATATATATATATATATATATATATATAATTTGGTAATATATTTTCTTTAATGCATGTTTCATTAAAAGTGATGGACAAGGAGCATTTTTTTGTTTTTTAGTAATCTTTTCTTGTTCTCATATAAGTGAATGGATCTCTGGTTTCAATGTAAATGAATGCTTTCCAACTTTATTAAAATCATGGATAATGTTATCAAGTGGTCATTGTATTTGAAAGAAAGTAGGTGCCATACACTTCATTTGAAATGAACTAAAAATCAGTACGGGGGGGGGTTCAATTTGCAATATAAGTTTATGCTAAGTTAATCCTTTGTTTATGTCCAGCAGCATTGACACTTCTTTTTTTTTTCAAATTCAGTGATCACTGCCAAACAAAAGGCAAGAGAAGTAAGATTCATTGGTCACTCCTTTTCCCAATTTTTTGATTGATCATGTGATGGTCGAGTGACCAACTGAAATGTGAAGTTTTTTATTACAACAATTAATGTAAATTTATAACAATGAATGTTGATTGTTTAATTTTCATATCCTTTGCTTAATGTCATCAGTCTGGTATAATTATCTAAAGGACCTTGTCCAAAAGGAATCACAATAAGTGGCTACCTCTAAATATCTATATAGAGAGATTTGTATGGAATCGTTAAGAAAAACGGATATGTAAGTGTCAAATTGTACATCATATGTAAGTGTATATTCAATGTGGTCCTAAGATGCAAATTGGCCTAATGATGTCACACCAGCAAATATGGCGTCACGTAGAGATATAGCAAGAAAAAGAGTGGAAGTGATGTCATATCCACATACATGCTAGCTACAAAAGTTGGGGAAACCAGGGCATAGTGGGTCATGGGGCATAGTGAATCATCAAGATTTCTTTGTAAATGCTAATACACCACAGGATGTTTTTTTCTTTTTCTCAAGTCGACACATCTGCCATCATATTTTGTGAAAGACTAACTTGCTTGAGCATTGCCACACAGTGTGCAAGCTAAGGAAGCTAATTTTAAGCCAAAAGTAATGTTCAGAGATACTTTTTACTTTCATTATGGAGCCACAAGTATCCAGAATTTTCTAATCGTGTTATATGAGGTGAAAGCAAGATTGCATTAGAATTATTTCTGGTTCAAACTGCAGTTGCAGTGCTTATTCTTTTAAGAGATGTGGGGTTATTTTTGTCAATGGTAAGTGTGAGCGCAGTGGAACCATTTTAATTCTTTTAATTAAAATTGATCCTATCAATTAATTTAATTTAGTTTACAAGGAAACTGAAATAGCATTTAAATTTTACTTTTGTATGATTCTTTTTCTCTTCATAGATTGCTATTAAGCCTGTGTGAATGTGATCTTTGAATCAATTCGAGGATTTCCCAGAAGTTACTCCGCAAGAAGAGAAGCAAACCATCAAACAAACAAAAAAAAAGAAGGCCCCAGGACCCGATAACATCACCACCATCCAACTCAAAAAAGCTAGAAAAGTCATCATGAAAAAACTAGCCATTCTATTCAGCTTATGCCTCAAATGAAGTGAAGTCCCAGAAGAGTGGAACACTGCAATCATAATGCTGCAATACAAAAAAAAGAAACCCATAAGACCTCAATAACTGCAGGCCAATAAGCCTGCTCAACTACATCTACAAATGTTTCATCAAAGTGATCCCCAACTGAATCACCAAAACGCCAGATGAAAACCATCCATGGGAACAAGAAAAAGCTACTCAACCATCAACCATTTCAGGTCAGTAAACTATTTATAAGAAGAGAAACCAGCAGAATATAGAATGCTGCTAGCTGTAACATTTGTTGAATTTAAAAAGGAGTTTGATTCACTGGGAATCCCCAAAGTCATTAATGCAATAATACAAAATGTGTAGACCCCATATATATCAGAGTATTGCAACATATCTACTGACACAGCAAGTCTTCCATCAGGCAACTTGAAGACTGTGAGCCCTTTCAACTAGAAAAAAGAGTGGAACAAGGTGATACCAGCTCATCCAAAACTTAGAAAGGGATCACAGAGGAATCAGGACAGATGGCGGATACCTAAGTAACCTCAGATTTGCTGAAGACATTGTCCTCTTGGCTAAGAACCTTGGTGATCTCTAAATAATTTTAGACAAACTGAATGAAGCAAGCAAGAAAATTGGCCTCCACATGAACTTCAGCATAACAAATATTATAGAGACGAACATGTTGGGGACAAAGACACAACGATCAAAATCTAAAATGCAGAGCTGGATGAGGTAGACCACCACACCTACCTAGGATAGTGAGTCTTCAGGAAGTCATCAAAATAAAAGAAATAAAGCAATGAATCACACTAGGTTAGCAAGCTTTTGGTAGAGCTTGCTTGACCTTCAAAAACAAAGAAAATCTTAGTTCTAAAAAGGGTATACAACCAATGTATATCCTACTGACAGTCACATACAGAGCTGAAACATGGAACCTCACCAAGAGACTGACCCTCAAACTGAGAATCATGCAACATGCACTTGAGAGAATCATGCTCAGCATCACATGGAGAGATAAGACAGCACAATATGTCAGAGAAAAGACAGGAGTCCGAGACATCCAAGGAACAGTAGGGGAACTCAAATGGCAATGGGCTGGACATGTTGCAAGAATATTAGATAACTGCTCAACATCATGACTCACAATGAGGACCTCAAGAGATCTTGTGTGAGTCTGTGGCTAACAGAAAGTAAGATGGCGTGACAAACTAGATAAATTCAGGAAGTACTGGCTCCACGATGCCCATGGTAGAGAGGTCTGGCGAATCCTAGGCAAGTTCTATATCTAATGATGGATGCTAACAGACTGATGATGATAAAGATGAATGTGATTGTGTGTCAGATATTTCCTTTAATGTGCTCAACTTTTGTCAATGAAAGTTGGAGAGATTTTTATGATCATTTTTTGTAATATAGTCTACAATTCAACAATGCTTTAATAAAATGTGTGGTTGGTTTCACTCTGAGACTTGTTTGAATCATTCAATTTGAAGTAGACTCACTGTTCCCCGGGGGGATTCACTGTATATTCAGAATAGGGAACTGTTGTTCAGAAAAAATTAAAAACAAGAAAAATGTGTCTGCCAGCTGCTAACTTGGAGAGAGATTACTTTATCTCTCTATAACCTATTTTACAGTCAGAATTGATCCGTCTTTTTTTTTTACCCAAATATATTAATAAGATTGACTTCTACCTACAATTAATTTTCGCTCTGATCCACTGTGCCCTGGTTTCCCCTACGCAGTGTGAGGAAAATAAAGAAAAACAAATCAGAATAACACAGAGATTTTTTGCAAACAAACAAATGGTACTTGGCATCTTCCAGAGAATACTTGTCAAAAAACAGCCACAATATCGTCACCAAGAATTCAACTTGTATATGCAATGATTTAAAAGGGCTAAAATCTTTCCATATTTTTTACTTTGCGTTGTATTTTGTGACATGCTTGTATGTTACTCATTTTGAAACAGATATGATGGACAGTTTACATTTCAGCTTTGACCCTCCTCTGTTTAGGATAGAAAAAAACACTTGTGCATACACAAAAATTTAAAACGTGCATTCATGTTATCCACACATAGTTCTGTAGATGTTGAGTGGACATTTTACATTTCGATTCGAACCCCCTTTTGATTAAACACACCACATTGCAACACATACACATACATACACAAACACATACACATACATACACAAAAATTAATACTATACATTCATGTGATTATCCATATATATATTGATTGTGAAGTGGACATTTTACATTTCAATTCTGACAACCCCCCTCTTTTTGAACAGACCACACCTCAGAGCATACACAAAAATCGATTATGTGTATTCACATGGTTATCTACGCATATTTGGGCGGCTGTCAATAACAAAAACCTTTTTATCCAATATGTATTGCCAGAAGCAACTTTCAACTAATTTTCATTTCCCGAACTTATTGTTAATATCAGGTGAATAAATTCTTTCATTACAGTAAAAGATTTCTTAGATATTTTGTCTGTCTACACCCGTTTCATAAGATGCTTTTACAAAGTCATATTTTATCACTTCATAACATACCAGTGAAAGAAAAAGAGAAAAAAGAGTGCTGCCACTCAAAAGACTGGTTCTATGATTTGATCTCAAAATGTTTTCAGACGGTAATGATTGTTTAATTGCTCTTGTCAACCTTTAACAAGTGTCTGGCTTGTTCGTTTTCCTAATTTTTCCATGAGAAAAAGAGCAAGTACTAGCAGCATTAGAGAGTATTATTATCATCAAAAAAAAAAAAAAAAGCTTATGGTGGAGGATTTCAAAAAATAAGTTGATGTAATTTCATGTAAATGTCAAATTGTCTGCCAATCGGAAACTGGTCATAAAAAGCTGACCTTCTGCTTCAGAAAATAATCTCTTGATTTGTTTACAAACAAGTGGCAATTACCACGGCAATCCAATCCGCCAGACAAAAACAAACAAACAAACAAAAAAAAAAAGGTTCCTGATGAGATTTTATTGGTGGAATCATGATCAACACTAAAGGTTACATTGTCTTCGACCGTCAACGGAGACATACCAAACAGAGTTGGGGAGTGCAGGGAGGTACTACATCACCCCGATGCTGCTTCTGTCGACAAATTTCTTCAAGGGTTGCCAAATTAGCCATTTTTTTTCCCCTGCTAGATCTGGCTGTTTTTCTTTCTTATTCAGCCAATACAAATCAATGATAGAAGATTAAATGTAGTAAGTTTGATAAAGATAAATGTTCGATTCTTATCAATAATTTCTCCTGCAGTCTTAGTATATAGTGATATAGGGATAAATAGGCTTTAAATGAATATATATATATATATATGTATATAACATGAGAAACTTTGACGATTTACCTATTTCTAAAACAGTTTTAGCTGTAAATTACAAATCATTGAAAACTAATTTTTCTCTTATTTGGCCTTCATGCTTTTTCTGTCGGCAAATTATTGGCCAGCACCCCTCAATAAAAATCATTAGTTATCCCCCTGACCCTTAACACACAACTGTAATGTATTTGTACTATTTCTCTACTTATTTCATTTGCAGCAACAGCTAAAGAGGTTATTCTGTCATTCAATTTTATTATTAGATGAAAGATTTGTACCCCATTGTATTAGTTCTAATTACCTTCATGTAAAGTTTTTGGTTGTTCCTATCAGGATGCAAAACGGTAGCCATCACCCTATGACAGTGAGCAAAAAGCATGGACAGGAAGTAAAAAGTAAGCTTCTAGTGAGATTTTTCTAATCTGTGTTGTTTGCTTACTGCTATAGAGTGATAGCCTGAGTTGAGTTGTGATAAAAACAGTTTAAAATTACGATAAAGGTTAAATAGTGATCGGAACTAATACCATAAACTCCAGTGGTATAGAGATGGTTTCATGGGGAGGCTTCTGTTACATCCAAGGTGTTGGGTTGGTGAAGCATTTCAGCAAAAATTAATCAGAAAGAAAGAAAACTAATTCTCAGAGCTCGGGTTTGTACATTAGTGGTGCCAGTGTATCATTAATGCCATGGCACCATTAACTGCGGATGATGTAAATTTTCTGTCATCATCGTTTTATGTCTTATTCAATAAAACTTGTCCAATTGTAATTGAAGGCAATTCAGTTTATCAATGAGCAAGGGCTTTTATCTCGCAACATATAACTCGCAATGAACAAAGTCTTTTTTTTTTATCTTGCAATGCATGACTATTGCTCTTTGCCATATGCTGTCGTTATTGGGTTAATCAAGGAGAAAGAAAGCCAATTCTGAATGGTTGGGTTTCTAAGTTTGTGGTGTCTCTATAACATAATTACTAAATGCTACCATTAATTGAATCTTACGATGCACTCAAATGTAAGGATGATCATCAAAGGCATGGTAAATAAACAGTAAGTAAGAACGTATAAACAAATTCAAATATACACTGAGCCGCCTTAAGGCAAAAAGGATCTATGACAGGCAGTAGTTGGGAGGGGGGGAATACTGCTTCATTGTAAGATTATGTAACACTTTGAGGAAGATGAAGGCTGCTTATCACATCATCTTGTAGAGTAAATGCCAAATAAACAATCTAACATTTGATGTGGCTTGTTAGGGACCGTCAACCGAAACTGTCATCATGGGTTTCTTTAGTTTTCAAGTTGGGCTGGCTGGCTGGCTGGCTGGCTGGTTTTCTGTATGTCAATCACAAGTAAAGGCTGCACAAATGGAACTAAAGGGCTGAAAATTTAAACATTTTTTCATCACTACTTGCGTCTGGAATAAACATTTGTTTTATATTTTTAACAACTCCCCCCTCCCTGAATAATTTTTTTTTTTTTTTACTGGTGTGGGGCGGAGAATGTTTGCAAAGTATGTTCGAGCTAAGTTGGTTCCTTAGTTCATGCTTGGCTATATTCTTGTTTGTTTTTTTCGAAAATTAAGACTTTTTTTAGTGATCACGGCACAACAAAAAGGCTAGAGAGGTCATTGATCACCCCCAAAACAGCATGTTGCCAAGAGATATTGGTCTCATGATGGTTTCTATTGAGTGACTGACTCAACCGGTCTCTTTCTTCTTTTTGATCTGTTTCCTCCTTCCATGTAAGATATCTGATGAACAAAATACTGTCAGCAACTAAAAGATAAGTTCCTTTGTCTCAAGAGACCACTTTCTTTTCTGTGGTTAATGAAATATCTTTAGATAAGTGATGGAAGTGTAGCACTGACATTTAAAAAAAATGTTTTAGTTTATCTGCTTTATTTATTCAGTAATTCATTCAATCCGGACTTCAAACGAAATTGTCTCTGTTTAGAGAGAACTATGTGAAGGAAAAGTCATAATATAAACCAGATGACTTACAATTAGCATTCACTAGTCATAGTGGGTACAGCTATGGAAAATGTTGAATTGATAAACCACAATAATGGAAGTGGAGATAACTATTAACTCAATAATTCTTATTATACGAATCGAAATTTTAATATGCTGTGGCATAGACATAGGGCTTTAGTAAAGAGATAAAACATGCCAATATCAGATGATGACCAAAGTGTACATAAATGAACAAACGAACAAATAAAATTAAATATCAGTTTGCATTCAGCATACAGTTTATTGAAAGCTTTATGTGTAAGCTAATACATATTACTATTTCAGCTCTTAAGGTCTGTTTTTAAGGGTTTTAGAGTAAACGGAAGCAAACCCCGGCTAAATTCATATAATAAAAGTTGGTAGTTATCCTTGCTTTTGTCAGATTTGTGGCTGTTTATCAGTCTAGAAGTGCCCATTGCAGTGCACTGAATATTTTGAAAATGGGTCTTGTGACTATAAAAATGTGAATTTATTGTAAGTTATAGAACTTCTGATCATGTGTTAATATCTTTTTTGTTCTATTACATTAACTAGATACAAGGCCTTAAATTTTAGTCATGCTTATCATAAACTTTTTGACTCGATACTTCCTGTGAGTATATTTACTCTGGAATGGAGGAGCCAGCACAATGTCTAACGCTTCTCCCTTGGGACCAACCTATGGCTTCTGCCAAGTTCTGAGTTCTTTCTGTCATTCTCTTTGATAGATTGCTTTATGGAGCTAAAGGGCTCCAACTACCCAGTTATTTACTGGGAGAGGTGGCAACACTACGTTAATCAAAAGTTGTGATTAATAATCCTTCTTTCTATAAGTACAAAGTCAAGCAAGCAAAAAAAACAAAACAAAAAAAAAACAACAAACAAAAATCCTCCGAGAGGAATATGAGTTTTCCATAGAAACTTCTGTGAATTGTCAGCTTCAGTTCATCAGAATGTTAATCTCCATAAAATGTCACGTTTCTCCTTCCAAAAATCTCTCCGTTAAGAGATAGGGGATTTCGTCCATTGAAAATTTCAAAACCGCATCATGTCATAAGGATTTGTTATGCGTTCATTGGGAGAAAAAAAAATCTCCCTCTCGAATGCATTAAAATTCATTATTCTAAAACATTTAAAATCAGAACATTTCAAAGACGCAATGTTTTTTTTTCAAATATAGAATTGTGGATTCCATTCTCAATTAACTACAGCTGTAGTGCTTGAAAAATCATGTCAAATGTTAATAACATCACATCCTCATAATTTAGACATACATATATATATATATATGTGTGTGTGAGGATGTGCGTGTGTGCATGTGCATGCATTCACCTTATACAATTATTTATTAATATTTTTCAAACATCACATCATCTCATAATTCAGAGGTAGATAGATATACACAGACAGACAGACAGACACACACATATATATATATATATATATATATAGATAGATTATGAATATATACACACATAATTGACATGCTATTATTTATCAATAATTTCAAAACTAAATATACACACACATATATATATATACTTTATATGTATATATACACATTATTGACATGCTATCATTTATCAATAATTTCAAAGCTAAATACACACACATATATATATATATATATATATATATATATATATATATATATATATATATATATATATATATGAATACCTTATGTATCTATTTATTAATATTTTTCAAAGCCAAATGAGTTGCTTATGAACTTTTTTATTCTCCCTGATTTATTTTGCAATTCAATTTTCTGATAAGTGGTATGTGGAATTGATAACAGTGTCTTTGAAATATCATGTCATTAAAACCGAAAGTATCTTAAAAGGTTTCTGCAAATTAAGGAATTCAATAAATCCTATAAACTGAAATGGAGCCTCCTCGATTTAAAGATGAAAATAGCAGAATAAAAGTTGATTAGGTTAGTGAAGATTATCATGTATTTTATATATAAATGCACTGTTCTTTATGATACACATATATATATATATATATATATATATATATATATATAAACATCAGACTTTCCATGACCAGTAAGATATCACAAATGAAGTTCGTTGACCCCATTACCCGACCACCTATACTATCCCCAACCTAACCACACAATCTATTACTAAACCAAAATGCAACAACACTGACATCTTACGATCTCACTAAAACTTACCCCTGCCACAACTATTTTATCCTGTCACAGACCAACACAGACAGAACAAAGTCCCAAACATCATGATGACCCTAAAGGAATCCTCCTCCGAGATTCCCATTTTTGCAACCAAAGTAAAACATCTGATGTTAAATTTATTTTCTACAGAAACCCCTTGACCACTAAAAGGTACACACACACACACCACACACTACACAAGATGGGAAAACCTCCAGAAACATGTATTGCACACCAATTCATTTATAAATTAATTACTCAATAAACAGTCTCCATTCACTCTTCCTCCTGAGTCTGTCTCATTTCCAATTAGGGGCTACTGTAGGAATCAAACTGGCCTCTGATAGGGTAGTCACTTCAACCTGAGCGATTCTCTTATCATGGAGCTATTCCTGCGGCAGCTCTATTTTCTTTTATTGCTTACTTTATTTACGTTGTCCAGGATGAGTGATACATTAATCATGTAATGATGGGAGATCATTTCAAGTGAGTTTCAATATGATATAATGCAATTTATAATCATATATAAATATACATATATATATATAAATATATACATATATATTTTTTATGTACACACACACCATATCTATACGTGTATAAGTTGCCTGTAAGTATAAATTGCATCTGGATTTTCATCTTTATATAAGGTAAAAATTTTTTATTCAAATTTTGCAAATAACACGCCACACCAACCATAAAATGAATCACTACATAATGTCCAGTGGCACTGACAAATGATTTTTGAAAATGTAGGAAAAAAAAAAAAGAAAACCATAAAAAATGTTTTTAGCAGATGTTTGGTGGAGTTTTAGAGATGTTTGGTTGAATTTGCAAAATTCTAGGCCAAATGATATATCCGGTTGTGCAGACACAAGATTAAAAAAATCCTATGAGAAAAAGTTTTGAACTCTCAGCATTCTAAGAAAAAAAGAACGTTTTTGAAAGATGTCTCGAGTGTGCTCAAATGAATTTGCAAGCTTCTATGCTGAATGATGTGTCCGGAAGCACTGACACAATAAAAACACCTGAGTGAAAAGGGAAGAATACTTTATCACCATGTTTGTAGCCTGGGTTGGGTCAGTGATTGTGACTATGGTGATTCGATAAACGAAAATGGAAAAATATCAAGGCATCGAAAAGATATGTACAAAAGTTAGAAATACTTGGTCCAAATTCTGTCAATTTTGAAAGTGTATCAGGATGTTAAAATGAAATTTTGAAAAAAATCAGATGACTTTTGAACTTGCTTTATCCCTCGACTTATCTGCCAGCAAACCTATATATATATATATATATATATATATATATATATATATATATATATATATATATATGTGTGTGTGTGTATATACGTGTGTGTGTATGTATATATATCATATAATCTTTCACCATGATAAGTTCATCGCTGAACAAGGTTTCAAATATATATATATATATATATATATATATATAAGCAGGGAGTTGAATACCATGTAGAATGAAAAGCTATCAATACTTTTAGACAGATGAAAGAAAAATAAAGTGAGAGAAAACAAAGAATTCTGCACAAGGCTTTCTTTTTCCTTGGACGAGAAAGGAAGATATGAAGGCAATCTGATCAAAGATCAAGATGTCAAACCATTTGAGAAAGCTGCCAAAATGGGGGATTACATCCAAAAATCATTTTAAAGAAAAAAAAGAGATGAACAAAGCAGAACGATTATTTCTTATGGCACAATTTTTGTACACTTATGGACTAATTTAATATGTATGTATCTATGTAAAAAAGTGTGTATATATTTATATGCCTATTTAAGTTTGTGTCCAGAGGCATAGATAACGGGGAGCATGGTGATTTGAAAATGCTCCCAGGATCCCTAAAAAAATCCTGAAGATTTATGAATTGCAGTTTACTTAGTGCATTTCTATTGAAAAAATAAAAATGAATTGGAGGGGGCCCCTCAAGCAATATTATATATATATATATATATACGCAGGGAATCAGGGGAAAAGATTGCTAATGGTCAGGAATAAATGCATATATATATATATATATATATATGTTAGGGAGGCTGGAGATAGTTGGACCCAGGTAAATCTGACTGCTGGCTTTTATTTGAAACCTCACCGGTTTTCAGCCATTTTGGTCTCATGGCTGTCTCATGATCACTTGCCTTCTTGCACAGGAAATCTGGTACGTACATATTGCAGATTTGTGAGGTAAGTGCTTAAAAAACTGATTTTGATAATTGAAAGTAGACGATGAAGATTCATTTAGATCAGGTTTTAGAATTAGTGAATGGTATCAGCAAGACACGCACAACTGTGAGCAAAACTGTACATCCAATCTGAAAAAGGCCCAACTGTGATTTCAGAAAGCACACACACACAGAAGAAAAAATGCGATATGAAATAGTCCTGATAAATACGCTATAAAAAATCAGTCGCTTAAAAAGACAATGAAATTCGATAAAAACGGTTATCCGTTGATCGCAATCGCATGAAACTGATTAGTAACAATGAAAGCATGAATATCTATCCAAATAGGTATAAGTAAAAACTTGAGATGAATAGCTCGGAGTATGGAAAGCTATCAAATACGTTTAGATAGATGAAAGAAAAAGTTTTCTTCTTCCTTAGACAAAGAAGAAAGATATGAAGGCAATGTGGTCAAAGCACTTCAAAATGTTAAACCATTTGAGAAAGCTGCCAAAATGGGTGATTACATCCAAGTTGTATTCAAAAAAGATAAATGAGTGAAAGAAAAGAAATGAAGATCAACAAGTCAGAATAATTATTTCTTTGTGAAACACAATGGAATTGGTGTCTCAAAGACTTCTCTTTCTTTTTATGAGAGGTTCCGTTCTTGAGTTTCTTGGATGGAAGCCCAGAGCGAACGAAAGTGTTTCATTTTTACCAAAGTCTGTAAGAGCTTTATTTCTTGCATTATGTCACAATTTTTTTTTAGACGCTATGTGCAACAATGAATGGGAAGGATGTTTGTGAATTTGAACAAGTTGTTGAGGTGTAAAAGACTGAAAAAGAAATATGAGTTGAAGGAAAATGTGTAGAGAAGAAAATAGGAAATTAAAGAGAGATGAAAGAGGAAGCTGTGTGTGAGTGTGGGAGGAAGGAAGAAGAAAAAAAGAATCGATTATCCGTGAAGAAAAGAACTAGAAAAAAGAAAGATGGATAGAGAGAACAATGTAAGATGAGAGTGCAAAGGAAGAGCAGAAAGAGAAAAGAAGTTGATGAAGGATGAAAGAAAGAAGGAAAGAGAATGAAAAAGTAAAGAAAATGGAGATAGACGATAGAAGTGAAAGTGAAAAAGAAAGAATTAGAGAGAGAGAGAGAGCAGTGTGTTTGGAAGTGAGGAAGGGGATCAATTTCTGTGAAGAAAAGAGTCAAATGAATGTGAAGAGAATACAGACAGAAAGAGTATGAAGAGAGAGGAGGAAAAAGAGAAATAGATTGATGGCAGAACCAAAGAGAGAAAGAAGGAGCGGTTAGAGGGAAAAGTTACCTAATGATTAGAGGAAGACAAAAGAATGAAAAAAAGAAAAAAAGAGAGAAACTCAGTAGTAGAGAGAAGTTATGAAAAAACATGAGACAATACTGACAAGTCTTTTTAACATTGTACAAAGGACTTGCGTACAATCCGTGCTGAATTTCATTTTGATGGCACTCAGTGCATTATGTTTTTTGTGAGGCCTTCCTTTCAAGTTTTCAGGTATTATTTTCAAACTGAAGAAAACATAAATGAAATATCCATGAAATTATGACGTTTAATTTAGTGTAAAGACATTTATGGATGAATAATCTATCTCTATGTTGCATAATAAATTCTCAAACAAGTTTAGTTAAGACATTTTGCTTTTTCACCTGCTAAAAAAAAAAAAAAAAAAAAATGAAAATATTTTAAAGACTTATTTTTTTAGAAGGGACCCTAAAATCTTTGGGTTCAGTGCAACTTCACCATTCGCACTGCCTCAAGTATGACCCTGCATATATAAAGTGGTGGAAATAATTTAAGTTATGCTACAAATACCCTGTTAATTTTAAATATTGCTCAAAGAATGTAACTCTCTTCCTTGTATATAAAAAAAATGGATGTGAATAACAATTTTTATCATAAATAATAATACGGCAAATAATGTACGATCCATAAAAGCATGTTTGTGTGATACATGTGTATAATATGGGTACATCAATTACTTGTATCAATAATGTACTCGTATAGCATAAATTCATACATTATTCATGAATTTTAGTCAATGTCTGAAAAAGAACCCTTCTGCTTGAGCAGATAAAGTAGTTATGTGATAATGGTTAACCTATGTGGTCATTCACAGAATTTTCTCTCTGTCAACTATTGTGTCACGCCAAGGACAAGACATTTTTGTCACAGTATTTAGTAATAGGACAGAGTGCAAGGAAAAGTGGAGCCATTTCCTTCGCAAGGGACTCGCTGCAAATAGCTGGTGTTTTTTGCAGAGTATTTCTGTGGTGATTAAATTCAACAATTTTTTTGTTTCCTTCTTTTCTCAAGTCCTAAATTGTCATAACTAACAATGAATATGATTACTGTTCCTGATGCTTTTTGGAGAGTACTTGTATAATCTTATTGACCTCTTCTCGTTCATAAGCCCAAATTTGTTTCTCGTGATATGAAATGCTACTAAAAGTTTTGGCGAATTTCTCCATTCACCCTAATACCTAGTTTCTACTGTTTTCTTTGAAATACTTCCCATTCGTTTTTTATGATTTAATATCTTTCTCTTGGCTGTGTCATTTGCTCTTTGATTTGATGCATAGCAGACATGTATGACTAAAAGTGAATGCTTTCTTGATCACTTTAATTTCATATATCACAAACCTACGTACATAATACCAAAACATATATACCTGATATCAAATGCTTCCTTAACCATTTTTGTTGGTTGCATAGCAACTTTTGTGCTAAATATCAAATGTTTTACTGTAAGATTTCCATATTTTTTGCAAAGCTTCTCTTCCTTATTGCATGAGGTGCTTTTTTTATCAATTTGTTGCTTGGAAAATGCTGAAATCCTTTTTGTATAAGGAATATTAATACAGCTATCTGCCTTGCTGATCTGTCACTGGCACCTATATTTTCAATTTTTTGTTGTAAAGTTTGAGCCATGACTTTACTTTTCTTTTCAAAGCTATCCTTCTCACCAAATCTGCCTTGGTGAATATTAATTTTTTTTTTTTTTTGCGAGCATGCTTCGGTATGTGAAAGTTTCATCCTACTTGTTTGAATATCCTATAAATGAAAAGCATCAGTCTGTTAGTGTCTGTCATTGAACATAAACCTTCCCTGAGACTTTTCAGACCTCTCTATCATGGGCATCGCAGAGCCAGTGTTTCCTGAATTCATCTAGTTCCTCACACCTTCTTACTCTCTGTCAGCCACAGCCTCACACTTGATCTCTGGGGATCAATGTTGTGAGTCGTTATGTCCAGCAGTTGTCTAACATTCTTACAATATGGCCAACCCATTGCCATTTGAGTTTTTCCATGATGTCTCGGACCCATTTCTGATATACTGCGCTGTCTTGTGATCTTTCCATGTGAGATTGAACATGATTCTCTCATGTGCACATTGCTCTCAATTTGAGAGGCAATCTTTTAGTTATGGTCTATGTTTCAGCTCCATATGCAACTATCAGTAGGATATACTGGTTGCAGACCCTTCTTTTTAGGACTGATGGGATTTTTCTTGCTATAAATATGTATATACATATACATATACAGATAATCTCTTTATCAATCCCACTGTAGGTAAATACTGCAGTTTTGTTTGTTTCATTGTTGACTTTTTTTTTTCTGTTATTAAATATTTTTCATTTCATCCTGATGTTCCAGACAATCTTTGTTTCTTTTTTTCTCGTTTCCCTTCTCATTTTTGATGAGGGTGAAAAAGATAGTTGAAGGGGAGAGACTACTTGTCCCTTTTGGCTAAAACTTTCAAAAGCTACTTCAATCCAACAATCCTGCAATCACATTTTAACACATACATTTATCAAAGGGAATGCGACTTTTGTCATGACCCTGGCAATAACGAATCACAATGGGAAACAATTTAGAAATATCCTGGGCACCAAAGTTGGAAGGTTTTGATACGCATCACAAAATATCTTTTCAAATACTCTTGTTCATCCAACTATCTGTTGTGGTGCTAAAAATTTGGACATCCTTTTGGGAAGAGGGTCAATTACTCAACTCATTCAGGCCTGAGTTTCATCAGTGATTACAAAGCAAGGGCAGCAATGGGAAGTCATATATCATTTTGAAGGTTATAAGATATGGATTTAATTTATGGCAAAATTATACAAATGACATGGTCATGTGACCTAATTATGGCAGCAAAATTTAAAGTGTACCTTGGGAAATGAGTCAAGAAGAATGACCAAGAAATGAAGCAAAACAATTATACATATAAAATGATTGTGTAGGAAAGTTACATGTTACTGATCCAAGGTTTTGATTCCTCTTGCATATGTCAGACTGCACCCAATACTTTGCGAATTAGTTTGAATATATATGTGTGTGTGGGTGTGTGTGTGTGTATAAGGTCTAAAAAG
The DNA here is from genome assembly GCA_963457665.1 of Thysanoteuthis rhombus. Taxonomy (NCBI): domain Eukaryota; kingdom Metazoa; phylum Mollusca; class Cephalopoda; order Oegopsida; family Thysanoteuthidae; genus Thysanoteuthis; species Thysanoteuthis major. The sequence goes on along the minus strand of OY735211.1, from coordinate 30,944,622 downwards.
CCTATTCTACTATACACTTTAACAGAGGAATAGCTAAGGCTGAGCAGGCAACTTGAAAATGGTCCTGGGTCCTAAATGGAGCGAAACCTCCTAACCTTTACAAAAAGAAATTCACCTACTGCATTTATACTACAGAACCTCTTTACATTTTTGAGGGGGCATCTCAAGTAGCCAAGCCCCAAGACCCCCCAAATCACCTTGATCTCTAGCTATTCATCTATACTCAAATATGTATGTATTTAGTGACACAATTTGATCTCATTCAAGGAACACACATCGAAATGTTTAAAAAATGCATTCACACCACTATGTCGTCATTATTGCATTTATGATATGCATCAAGTATAGAAAATTACAGCCATATAAAGCATGTATAGATGCATATAAATACAGAGAATGCCTTTCATTAATTGGACGCACATTCATTCACTAGAGAGCCCTATATTTGTATCCTTACTTGCACGTTTTTGCATCAATGTCATTTCTCCTGACTCATCGAGAAGAAATGAAGTAGAAATGGAATGCATCAGGATCGATAAAGTGCCCACAGTCTAGTTATCCTCTCCGTTTACTTTCCTGTTTCTTTAGAAGAAGAAAAAGAACTCTTTGCAGCTTTTTTTCTTTGTCTCCCTCCATACAATGCCTACAGTCTAGTTATCCTATCGGTTTACTTTCCTGTTTCTTCTACAGAAGAGAGAAGAACTCAATCTTTTTCTTCTTCCAAAAGAAACAGAGAAGTAAAACAGCAACTCTTTGCAACTGTTCTTCTGTCTTTCTCTGTATAAAGCCCCACAGTCTAGTCATCCTATCAGTTTACTTTCCCCATTTTCTTTAGAAAAAGAAAAATAAGTCTTTGCAACTGTCTTTCTCGATTCCAAGGTCAGTAGACCATTTAATCCTGCCCAACCCAGAAATAACACACATCAAGACTGAAACTCAAATCTGCCACTGACCATAGTCATGAAAATAAGTGGAGCATGATGAGACTCTGGCCTGTCGGGCGGCCGCAAGCAAGAGTAGATCACTCAGTGGCACTAGTGAAATCCTGATCCGTCTACAGATTGGCGCTGGCAAAAAGATATAGAGAAGAAGAAAATACTGGACTCTGGCAACCAGGTGATATCTTTGGAGTAAAAGAAGAAAAGAAAGATTACCCAGAAGAAAGAGAGAATCAGGCAGAAGTATTTGCAGAAAAATGTCAGCGCAGAGCCATAGGGGTTGGCAGAAGATCTTGAAGATGAAAATGTAGAATAGCCAAAAGGATCATAAGGAAAAATTAAGTGCCTTGGAAAAGAGGAAGAATATTTAAAAGGAACCGTTCTTTGCTATAATCTATGTATAAAAGTGGATATAGGGTGAAGACGATAACTTAGTAGGTTCACTTGGTCATGAGTTTGAAGGGACAATGAGAGAAAAAGATTGTTCGAAAAAGTGAGTGAAAAAGAAACGTATCACATCTCAAAGAGTTCATTCTAACGTCCTTATATGTACAGCTTATGATTAGAAGCACACACTCACACATGAACAATGCACTCTCCCTTTTATTTTCCCAAGACAAAAATTCTGATCTAGCCAAGGAGAGAAAGTTTGTTATTGATGGGAAAGTTGAGGCAGAATTAACAAGCTCGATTTTTTTTTTCAAGTTTTAAAGGAAAAAAAAACCCCGAACAAACTGTAATTTGGCTTAGAAACACCTGAGAAGTGCAAATAATGTATTGTACTAGGGTTGGAGGAAGATTGGCTGGCAAGTGAACGGTATGAACTAACGCAGATGTCAACAATGTTTTGTTTATAGCAAAGAAAAAACATTCTGATACTTTTCTCCGAACAGATACAAATCCCTGGTTGATACTCCATGAATTGGATCAGTGAGTTAAGTTCAGACTATGTCTGTAACAGTTTGCGTTCACTATGCACTAATGTCCTTGGGAAGGGCATGAGTCCATCTTCTCTTTCCTGCAGACACGTTTTCAGCTAGCATGACAGAATAAGGCCCATCATCCCTTCATCTCTTCTATTTACTTTGGGAAGGCCTATGTCCAACGATGGATCTCAAAAAGCTGATTAGATGTCATTTTTGGTTTGCAGATCCGAAACAAAAATTTGCAGAGAATGTTTGTTACCGTAGGTTTAGGGCAGGTTTGTGGGATTTTTGAGATCCTATAAAGAACTAAGCAAATTGTGACCTTTAACATCAGGGCAGGCTGATATATAATAGAAGAAGGTTATCGTTGTAAAGTCTGGGAACTTATCTATTAGTTGATGAAATAAAGCTTAATAAAACCCACATATCAACTCTGCACTGTTCTAAAAAATTATCTTAGTGGTAGGTGGTCAGTACAGACGTCTTAAGAAACAAGAAGTAGAAATATTAAAAAAACTGCCGATTGGCTATACATTTTCTAAATGAAAAACATTGAAACTATTATAATTAAATTTTGTATTCTAATATAATTGGCAAGAGATGCAAATTCTCTGCTGATTGAATACATTATTTTTGAAAAATATTCAGTACTTACCTTATATTCTTTGGTCCAGAATAGTATTTTGAATAAAATCCACTAATCGGCTATTAAAACTTAAAGCCCAAATGTTCAATGACACAAAATAATAATCTGTAAAAGAAAAAACAAAATGATAGGTTAGTATTCAATAGAAAATTATATAGCTGAATTATTTTATACATTCTTTTTCAATCTGAAACAGCAAAAGGAATAAAGTGACCAATTTTCATTTTACAATATGTTGTCATGAAGGATTAGAGTGTGTTGCTGCAATGAGTATATCAATGTATATATGAATGCTCATATTTTAGCACCAATTGAGAAATATATTACCTCGTAATAATTTTTGGCCGAACAAATACATTAGCAACATTGAAAGCATTTAAAGATATCAATATATACACAAGCACACACATAAAACATACCCATAAAATACACATACACAAATATAATGTGTAAACATATACCAACAGATATAACTCTCCAGCTGGTGACATAACACCTCACTAGTCACTAGCATATTAATTGGCTTGTGCCAAACTCAGCTAATGGTCGTGAATATCTATCAACCTATCTATAATCTCGACAGTATACTTATATATGCAATAATAACTCAGTTTGCACTCTTGATACATTTCTAAAAAAAAAAAAAATAGCTCCAGATGAAACCGCACTATACATTGGCATAATTACATAGTATAGAGATGGTGCAAGCAATAATTCGAAATGTATGATGTTGTTGAGCCTTAACAAGATGGCTTGGATCAGTGCTGTCTATCTCATTGGAGCTGGTAAAATATCAATGTCAATATGTATTGTGATCTGATAGATTTTTGTGTACATGCATGTGAATGTATTTATTCTCATACACATGGCACATAACCAAAGAGTAGAGTATACAGTTATTTTGGAGACAATTCATGATGCTATCTTTTATCATTATCTATTTTCTGAAAAAAAAAAAAAAAATTACTAAACTTATTGAGAAAAATATTTGGAAATAAGTGCTATAGCGAATCAGCACTGAATGACATGGCACTAAATGGGATACAAAGTATGTAGATATATTATCATATATGTTCATAGCAGCAAATACTTTTGTTTTCTGAAAATATATTAATGTATAGAAATATCTTCATTAAAATTTGTAAGTTAAAAAAACTGAAACTAACAAACAGGGATGAAGAGGAATCAGAGAATGAAGGAATGAATCAGGAAGAAAAGGATAGAAACTCAAAAGAATGACAAAACTCACCATGATAGTCCAGAATTGAACAATGGTAGTGTCAAAATTTGGAAGAATATGGTCAGAATAAATACATAAAACAAAATGAAAGGAACAAACATTAATAAACCCAAACATAAAATTGATAGGTTTGAAACAGGTATGAAAGCATTTTTTTGAAAAATAAAAGAAATTAACATTTTTTGATGGAATCTACTGGAGTACTGATGCCAACGTTCGAATCTGTAGACAAAATTGTATGGCCAAGAGTGCTGGAACACACTCACACATAAACAAATACTCAAACACACACACACATGAAAAAAAGTTAAAACCCTTCACCACTTTTCAACAAGGGAAAAGAATGAAGAAGCAGGGAGAATGAGATATGGGAAGAAAAGGAGAAAAAAGAGTTGAAAGAACAAGAAAGGAATTAGAGAAACATAGAAGAGAAAAAAAAACCTAGAAATTCAGAGGGAAGAAGGGTAAAAAACTGACTCCACCATGACTGAATTTGTATTCTATTCAATGAAGATTTTAAAACCTATATCAACTTACATTTCAACCATTTAAATAAAAGGTGCATTTCCCTAAAAATTGTTTTATTACTTTTAAATGGTGGGTGTTTGCTTTCAGGAAGTATTAAAAAAAAAAACAAAATTACCAGAATCTTTGTATGTTCAGAAATTCAAAAAATGCATTCTCAGTTAATTCAAATGTAAAGTGAAAGTCAGAATAACAAGAGGAAAAAGTTGTAGTGGTGACAGCAGAGTAGTGGGAATAGTAGTCGGGGAAAAAAGTGAAAGTGAAAGAAGGGAATATCAGTTGAGGGAATATCAGTTGAGGAAATTAAAAGTAGGAAATAAAACTTGAAGGAATGGAAAGTGTGGATATTGGTTGGGAAAGGAGAAAGTAAGGAATATTAGCGAAGGGAGGAAAAAAGTTAGGAATACCAGCTAGGGAAAATGACAGTAAAAAATTTTAGTTAGGAGAGTGAAAGTGAGAAATATTAGCTACAGAAAGTGAATATAAGGAATATTAGCTAAGGAAAGTAGGGGATAATAGCTGGGGAAAGTGAAAGTAAGGAATATTAACAAAGGAAAGTGAAAATAAGGGATATTAAGGAAAGTGGATTTTTGGTATATCAGTTGAGGGAAGAGAAATTGAGGGATATTATTGAGAGAAAGTGAAAGTAAGAGATATTAGCTTGGGAATGGGTAAGTATGGAATATTTAGGACGATGAATATAGGGAATATTAGCTAGGGAAAGTGAAAGTAAAGGATATTAGCTAGGGAAAGTGAAAGTAAAGGATATTAGCTAGGGAAAGTGAAAGTAAAGGATATTAGCTAGGGAAAGTGAAAGTAAAGGATATTAGCTAGGGAAAGTGAAAGTAAAGGATATTAGCTAGGGAAAGTGAAAGTAAAGGATATTAGCTAGGGAAAGTGAAAGTAAAGGATATTAGCTAGGGAAAGTGAAAGTAAAAGATATTAGCTAGGGAAAGTGAAAGTAAAAGATATTAGCTAGGGAAATGGAAAGTAAGGAATACAAGCTCGAGAAAGTGAAAGTAAGAAATATTAGTCGTAGAAAAAGGAGAGTACAAATAGTTTTAACAGAAATGATAGCAGGAAATGATTGCTAGCAAAATGAAAGCAAGAATAGAAGTGAGGAAACTGAAAGTAGGAGAAATCAGGTAGGGAAAGTGAAAGTGAAACTAGAAAATAGAAATCCGCAGGAGGGAAAGTAAAAATAATAGCGTGGAAAGTAAAATTAAGAAAAAAGGGTAAGGGAAGTGACAATAAGAGATATTACTCCAGGAATGTAAAAAGTTGGAAGTGATGAGGAAATAGGAAATAGTATCCCTGTTGAGTAGCAGAAGCCACATTTAGTTGAGATCTGCACTTGTCTGACTTGTACACTCAGCGGACACGTTGATGCACACTTGTTTCTTTGATTTTTCATCAAAAAAGAGCATAAGAGACCATGTATGGATATCCAGGCTCGACAAGGAAAGGAAAGGAAAACATCCAAATCCATTGCTACCCTTGGAGGAAAATTTTAGTAGAACGTCTGCAGAGGGCCATAGAATGAATCGGCTGAAGAAGGAGTTCAATTAACTTATAACCTCTTTGAAAGTGACTGCACCAAGTTAAAACAAGTGGTGTCAGACACCATTAGAGGAAAATGATGGAAGACGAAAGTAACACAAAACGAAAAGACGGAATTGTAAATGCCGGGTTGGAAAAAAAAGAGATAAAAATAGATGGTGCAAAATATAAGCATTGGTAAGAAAGGTAGAATAAAAGTCGTCATATGGCTTCAGTGGATTCGTGATAGGAATAGTCACGATGATAGAAGGAAAAAAAATTTTAGGATCTTTATAGTCTTATCAAGAAGAAAATGAGAGGGAACTGCAATGGATGAGAGAAAACAGAAAAATGATCAGTAACATTTGTATAACTATTGTTTCAATGGAGTGGGATGGTAAACAGTTAAAAAAATTCAGGAATCTGACGGTGTTGGAAAATGGTATGTAGGAACTGAACTTTAATGATAGTCTTTAGAATGACAAATAATATGGTTGTAGATCTCTGAGAGCCAGGCAAATCTATGTTTGTATTAATTCACTTTCAGTGCACTACGTATAGATAAGTTAAAAAAAGATAAGATTGATCTAGAATGAAGGAAGATATATGATTATTGTTTTGCAGCAACTTGATTTGATATGATTTCTTTTTTTTCTTTAATTTTCTATTATTCTAAAATTTAAAATGGATTTATTTGCAAAAAAAAAAAAAAAAAAAAAAAAATCTTGCAGCCACCTTGAAGAAAGTATGAAATGAATTCATACCTTCATTCCTATCACCTATAATTGCCGTTATTCATCAGATTGTTGAAGGAGAAGGAGAAGAAGCAGAAGAAAATACGGGACAAGAAAGAGAGGAGGCAAGAAATAAAAGGGACAAGATGAAAAAAGAAGGGAGCGAAAGAAAAAGAAGGAGCAAAAGAAGAAGAAGAAAACAGGACAAGAAAAAGAAGAGGCAAGAAATAAGAGGGACAAGATGAACAGAGGAAGAGTAATATAAATGATGAAGAAGAAAATGATGAACAAAATACCAGGTACCAATGAGGTGAAAAGTTGCAATGATGACCCACAGGATCTGCAAAGTAGTGTCATCCATCTTAACTTGGATTGAATGGGGGAGTGACTGTGAGGGGAGTTGATGGAGCAAGAAATTAAATATTCTGGTCATTTGCCGCCTCTTCATCATTAACTGTCGAAAATCTGCTTTTGTTTTATTTCATTCCTACTTTCTGAAGTCTTTACAATTTTTCTGCATTTGCAAGCAGCTTTCCGCTGTAAGATTTTAAGTGTGAGTAGATATGTATATGCTCAGCTCTAGAAATACTCAAAGTCATAATATATATATGCCTAAAACATACACACAAGCAGACAAACATATGTGTGTGTATGACTGATGGAAAATTGTTTTGGAAATATATTCATACATATCTACACATATATGTATATATATATGTGTACTTCTATGAGGATGTATATTGTGTATCTGTGTCATGTGCCCACGAGTTTAATTTGCCTGCTCAAGGTTAAATTGTTTTTCAAGATTGCAGGGTTTCCGTTAACCTCAGAATTTTTTTTGAGTGAAGCCTTGATCGTTAATTTGAAAATTGTATTATTCTCTTCTTGTACAGGTTTCAGAAGGTTCTAAAAGTCTGAAATATCCAATTCCTCACACATACAATATATATATATATATATATATATATATATGAGGGAGACAAATATTTATTTAGCTTAAATGTCTGGCAAAAAGACAAATTGGAGGAAATATGAATTCGAATGGTTGACCTATGGTAATCTATTCTTATATGTACAAACACTATTGCCTAATTATACATCTGAAAATGCTGAGAGTGATTTTACAATATGGAAGTAAAAGATTTGAGAAAAAGTTTGATACATCTAAAAATATCTCATCATATAGATAAGGCTTGATGCTTTTGCTAGAATTCCATCGGTATTTTCAAGAGGCAAATTTTCTTTCTGAATAATGAAAATGCTTCTTGAAGACACCAATTGAATTTCGACAAAATGCATCAAGCCTTATCTTTATGATGATTAAACTTTTTGAGACGGAACACACTTTTTCTTTCAGTTCTTCAATGTCAAATCAATATCAGCAATTTGTCTGATTACCTTACATCTACCAAACAAACGTATCCGATAATAAAAAAAACTTTGGACATTGGTTGTACTAGGGCAGTGCCCATTTCTAAAGTATTTGTTTGGGAGGGGAAGGTTGGACTTCTGGTGCATAGAGCAGTCTGTGATAATAGTCATGTAAAATTATTTTTCATCTGTTGTATGGAACTACGGCTGCAAAGTATTTCTGTTAATTCTCTTCAGTGCTGCCAATTAAGATGTTTTCTGTAAATATTTTTAAATAAAAGATCTATAATTTGTATTTGTTTGAATTTTGTTTCCGTTAGATTTCTCAAGAATCGCAGATTCAAACAACCTTGAGCTTGACACTATGACACCTTGTGTGCTGACTTGTTTATCAGGTGAATTTCCGTTTTGTACAATGGCTTCTGGATGAGTAAATGTTGTGCACACACACACGCGCGTGCACACACAGAGATTACTTTTTTAGTTTGATGAAAACAGAAGATTAGAGCAAAAATTAATTAAATGAATAAAATATGGCACAAAGAAAAAGATGTAGAAATATGTCTCTTTTTCATGCCTCGATCACTGTCACTGATTGACTTGGCAAAACATTAGTCATGTCCCTGGCTTAGAGTTGACAATTGAGATTTTGCTGAGTTATGTCCCTTGTTCAATGTTGCCAATTTACATGTTTTTCATCTAAATCCAAATGTTTATGGTTGCGTCTAGGCGTAAGAAAGTGGTAATTAGATGATTCCTAATAGAATAAGTAATATTGTCAATGAATCAAGTGATATCTTAATGAAATGAATGTTGAAGAATAAGGTCATATTTGATTCATCAATGATAGTTTATATATTTCATAAATTTTAGATGTAACTTAGATTTTTTGAGTAGTTCTTTTTAGATGTTTTGTGACTCAATTTTAGATGCAAACTTTGAAAGTAAAGTCAGCCACATTGACCTGACTAGATCTTCACTGGGTAAGTGGAGGAAACTCGTGCTTCTATTGTCTGACTTTCAGACTCCTTTTTTTTTGTTTCACTTTTATTTGCTGGCAATGTTTCACTTGTGATTTGTTGGCCAAAAAACATTTTCTTCTTTGGTGGTTGCTGCCAATTGTTCTGGCTTCATGTGCTCCAACAAATTTGGACCCATTTACAAAACCACTTCATTTAAAAGGGAATGACATCACATTCTGTGCAACACGATATACAATAATAGACTTTTTGATTTTATTTGGCTCCAAGCCCCATTTTTCAAAAGCATCATTTATAGGTCACAGTATATGTATGCATTCTAGATATATTTATAAATATAATATTGATGTATATTATTTCTTTTTGTTTCTTTATATTCTTCAATTCATAATGCATGTAAAATTTTCGATATGTTGCTATTCATATATATTTATATACATATATGATTATGAATTGCGTCATAAATAGAAAATGGGGCTGCTTCAGAGATTTGAACCTGTGACTGATTTGGTAGCCACTTCAATGTAGAATTGCAGCAGTCCTATTTTCTTTAATTGTTCATTCTATTTATGCTGTCTTAGCAAAGAGATACGTTTACCCTGTAATGATGGGAGATCATTTCAAATAAGAGTTTCAATGGAATATGATACAATTTATAATCATTCCACTGGATCATAATATCCGTTTCTTGACACACGCACACACACATATATATATATATAACTACATTTCATGATACATTCCCCTATTGTGAATTATGGAGAATAGAAAGGACATCTTAATACTTAAATTTTCCACAAGTCTACCATGCTTTCCTACCAAAGACCTAAGAACATGAAAGATATAATGAGCAGCAACACAAATGATAATAAAGTATCCTACATAAAAAGCACCCATGAAATAATCAAGTTCTCCCAAACATACAACAGCAGAAATAGTCTATTCTGTGACCACCTAAAACAAACCTTCTTCTCCACCAAATGTTACTATCTCCTTGAATGTACACTGTGTAAGTTACAATTGGTAAATCTGAAAGGCCATTTAACAACTACAAACATAGAATAAAATCTTCTAGTCATGACTGTTCACTCCAAAATAGAACAACACTTCTGCTTATCTGACCACAATTTTTGCAATAATGCAAACTTCACTATTATTGAAATGATATTGAAGAACACTGCTAATAAGGTAACTCAAAGTCTTTGTATTAAATAATCTTAATAACACAGATCTCTCACATGGATATTCCAGAATAAAATCCAAACAATAGTATTTAAACATCCTACCCATCCACATATACACAAATACGGAAAAAAATCAATAAAAAATGGAGTATTGCACTCTGTCAACTCAACCTACTTTTTAAATACAAATCTACGCTTATCTTGATCTATACCAGAGTCAAAAACATTATGAATAGTACAAATCAGAATGATTTAAACTTTGATAAATATCACCATCAAAGATCCATTTGTGTTTCTTCAAGGTTTTTCCAGTTTAATTCTCAGTCTATTGAACTCCTTATGATCTTTTTCACCTTTCTTAAATATATACAATCTTTTTTCCCCTTTTTGAATATTCACTATTCTTATCTATTCTTTTATCTACACCCTATAATGTATCTAGTTTCTTTAGCTGCAATAACTTGGTAAAAAAGGGGACATAACTAATGCAGTCAAAAATGAAGGATGGCAAAAAAAAAAAAAAGTTGGTGAAAATGAACTCCAAAACATGTCCAGAAGACACAATGAAAATAAAGATTCCGTACACACTTAATATGCCTGTTCTGTCTTAACTTGAATAATGTATCCATATATATATATATATATATATATATATATATATATATATATATATATATATATATATATAAACAAAAGAATGAATCAATAAATCCATAGGCTTACATGTAGTCGTTTGCTAAATTTTGATTTGAAATTTTTCATTGTATGTATGAATTATATTTGCCAGTAAGTTGAGTGCATTGTTCGATCATTTTTTCCAATTCCCTGAACCTTTGGGCAGCACCTTGCATAGATATATATATATATATAGATATAGATAGATAGAGAGACAGAGACATAGATACATATATAGATTGGTAGTTTTGGTAAACATGTACCCATACGTGTGTCTATAAACTTATGATTTTTCCATTACTATAATTTCATGTATGATTGACATGAGTTCATCAGTATGTCATTTCATATTTTGATTTATCTTTTTGATATCAGTTTATACACAGATGACTTTCTTGGCTTCTAGGTAATTCAGTATTTATTTTTATATATATATATTTATCTATAACAGAGACCTGGCTTTTCTTTAGAACCTTTTCTGACATAATTACCTACAGATGAGCCTCCCCTCATCATCTATGCTTATTCAAATACAGTTGTGTCATTGAAGTAGAATCAGCAGCTTCAAGGTATAGTTTTTTTTCCAGCATTTGCTTATATATTCCCTATCTTGGCATTCAGGAAGTTTCTGTCCCTTTCAAAACATTTCTTTATACTAATTGATATAAAATTCGCTATGTTTGTCATCTGAAATGGAAGCCAGAAATCTGTTTCTTCCCTGTTGGCTTTTCAAAACATGCACTTCTAGTTGGCATCTTGTTTTTTTCCTCCTCCCATCTGGTTCAATGGTGTGGTAGATGTTTCCATTCAGACCCAAAATTATGTAAATCAACAATGTAAAATTATTTGAAGGAATTTGAAAATCAGAGCAGTGATGGTTATCTATTCCAAGGTGAAAACTCTTGTTCATTGCAAGATAATTCATGCAAGTTATCCATTGCAAGGTAAAAGCCCTGACACATAGACCGGAGTTGCCATCAATCATGATAGAATGGTAATTTCATTGAGTTGTTGGCATTTCAAAACATGCATTGTATTTTTTTCCCTTCTCATATGGTACATAATGTTGAGGGAGATGTTCGCCTTCGGACTCCAAAGTTATTAAAATCACTACTGTGAAGTTATTTGTGGAAAACTGAAAATTAACCCATTAACTGTTAGAGGAGGTGAGGAGTAATTATTATCCTTTGTGAAATATAAGACCCTGTTATTTGTACACAATCCATTGCAATATAAAAAAAAAATTTGTCCAATCAAAGATAATCTGATGCAAGATATCCATCGCAAGATAAAAATCCTGATCACAGGTAGAAAAGAGTTGCCATCAATCACAATAAAACCGAAATTCCATTGAGTCAGCCATTGGAATACGATGATGCATATTCCCTTCATTAGAGGTTAATGGGTTAATGAACTTTGTTTCTTAATTTGGGATTTTTATTCTTTTTACTTTTCAAATCATTTATGCTATTTTTTTATTTTTCATTTCACAATTGCATAAGTAAATTATAAATCGGTTTCCTAAATTTCATTTTGGTTCAGCAATAGGCTTTCAATCGGGCAGGTTATTTTCTGTTTGCTGGATCAAATGTAGCATCACTGCTTTTTCGTGAATGCATTATTATAATTTCTGATGGCCAAGTAATCATCGTCTTTACAAAATTTGTTCGTTTAGACCAACATACTTTGCATTTTCAATACTTGGAGTTTCATTTGTATTTTTTTTTTTTGCTTTTGTATAATATAAAACTTCAACAGTGTTGAAGGCTGGAATTCTTTGTAGGTTCCTGCTTGTTTAGAAAGTTTAATGGGAGTTTTCTTCTTATACGAGGTTTGTCTGCAAAGTATCAGGCTAATTTTTATCTCTTGAGAACCAGTAGTGTGTCCTTGCTTTAACTTAGCAACCAATTAAGGGCAATCTTACAGCACATGCATGAACAGACACTCTCATACGGAGTTACTCGGACAGAAGTTAAATACCAATGAGTGAGATAGAGTATTGTGAGAGCATCACATTAACAAACAACAAAATGGCGTCTGAGTAACCTCACTGAGGAGTTGCTATTCACACATGAGAAGTAATGTCCCCTCTGATTATTTGCCAAGTTCCATTAAGGTCATGCAACTGGCTCTCGAGATATTAAAAATGACTGGATACTTTTCAGATAGTCCTAGTCAATTTGAACTTCATGGACAATTCTGCAAGAAATCAGGCGGTCATGATTTGGCTGCATTTATATCTGTAGTATCCTACAATTGTGCTCTACTCAAAACTATTGACTACCTCTTAACATGTATGATAATCTAAGATAGTTTCGAGATTCAAAGATGGAGTAATCTGGCCTATTACAAATATTCTATATAATTTTTTTGTCATCTGTTTTTGTTGTCTTTCATCAGAACTCTTTTTAGCCAATCAATTCTTTGGTCATAAAATTAATGGTTAGAATTGGTAATAAAGCTGTTACTTTGGATTACATCAATGTTCTGATTCATTGCATTTGCAAAACGTTTCCTGATGAAGGGGAAAAAAAATATAAATAGAAAAAAAAGAAAAACACTGATCAAACTTCCTCTACTTATTAGCAAATGCCATGAGCAAACAAGTTTGGCATTCATGTTTCAACTTTGAATATTTCTTCTTTGATTTTCAAGATTCATAATGTACGTGCGAAAAAGGAGACTACATAGCAGAAATAAATAAAAAGAAACAAAGTTACCGATGGTTTTGTTTTTTTTAAAAAATGCTAAAAAGTTACAAGACGAAGTTGAGATATAAAAAAAGAGAAAAGAAAACTTCTGATTTTCTATTGTTTAAACTTGGTTTTCGGATTTTTTTCTTTCTCTTTCTGACAGCTTTGATTGATTAACATAGCATAGTGTTAAATCTGAAGATAATATTTCACCAGGCTGTGACAGATTCTAATATAAGCACTATCATATTTGTTGTTTTTAGGGGGTGCGAGTGGCCTAATAGTTGACAATGCAGACAGTGGAATCGGTGAGCAGAGTTCAAAATCCGTCCCAGAATGATTATGTTCACTTACGCACTGAGGGTCTTGTGAAATGCATGAATCCATTTCTCCACCCAATCCCCCCCAGTTATGGTTTAAATAGCAATTAAGACTTCATTCTCGGGACTTGGGAAGGAACCAGTCAAGGAGAGGAAAAGACTGAATTCAAAATAAACTCACCAGAAAATTGTTGGAACAGGTAGGTTCAATTAGTCAATACCTTCTCAAAAACCAACATGACCATACTATCATTATGGGAGGACTTGGGAGAGACCTTGATCCAGCAGAAAACCAGAATTGGATGATATTTTTTTTCTATTCATAATCATTACTTACTTAGTGCCTGTCGAAAATGATGAGATTATTTAGGTAAGGACTGGTACTTTTGCAGAGGATCAGAATATATGTGCACTTTGCCAAAGATCAAAGCGTCACTCTCTAGCCTTCTGCCCAGGATCTGAGCATAGCAACTGTGCAATGTCTAGGATGAGAGTGTAATATCTGCATGCTCATTGAAAAGCATTACAAATGAAATATATATATATATATATATATATATATATATATATATATATATATATTGATATACATTGTGTTTTATGTATGTGAACTATTTTTTATGATATTATTTTTTTTAATTTTTTGTTATAGCTATTCTGATAGAAGGAGGGATGGCAAGAGTTGGATTACTATAACGTTCTCTACACACAAGTGTCTGGTCCAGTAGCTAACTGCAATCTAAATCATATTGAACTGACATATCTTTTACATTCACAACAAATCATTGCTCACATAAAAGCAGTGAATTAACTTTAAAGAATAATAAAAAGTATTTGTCTGTTTGATCAAAAAGTGTACATATATAAATTTGATTGTTGATAAACAGTTTTATTCTTGGTACTTTGCAGCTTGGTATTTAGCTTAGCTTTTTATAACACCGAGTGTAGATACGGGGGATGGGTCAGGTAACCATGGCGCCACACTGCACCCTTGACTCAGACCAGAGGCAACTGTTAGATTGATGCAAAAATAATTGCATTTTTTTTTATTGATATCACAAAATTTGATGCTTATATTCAGAATAAACTACAATTCAACTATCTTCATATAACATTTTAAAACATGAATTTCACTCAACTTTTTGAAGCTGGATGTTTTCTTTTCACTACTTATCCTGGTTTATATGAGGCTGTAAAATCAAAGATGGAAAAAAAGCAAATCCCAGCAATTCTTTGCTGACCAAGTATTTGGCCAGTGGACCATCAATAAACGTACAGCTCAACATTGGTTCCAAGAATTTTGAAATGGAGACGAGAGCCCTGAAGACATGGATGTCCTTTCTGTGATTGACAATGTCCAGTTGGCGGCCATTATTGAGGTTGAAACAAGCAAAACAATTGAAGAGGATGCAGAGGAAGTAAACGTTGACCATTCAACAGTTGTTCGACATTGGTTTTTGAATAGAGTAACATATCTCTAGTTAGCAAAAATGTGTAGATTATGAAGGTCCTTCCTTTGATTTGTAACTTTTATTGCAGATTGAGATATACTGTTTCATATTTGATAGTGAAAAAACGCAATAATTTTTGCACCAACCGAAAAGCATTACAGCAAGCTCAACCTTCAAGAACAAGAAAATATCACATCAATTCTAAAAAGAAAGGGTATACAACCAATGCATCCTCCCGATAGTCACCCATGGAGCTTAAACCTGGTATAAAACCAAAAGATTGACCACCAAATCAAGAGCCATAAAACGTGCAAAGGAAAGAAATGCATCTACGCAGTAAAAAATATTTTTGCTCATTTTTTTTTTTTTTAAAGAATATTTTATAGCCAATCAATTTTTTGGCAATTAATATTAACTAAAGCTATAACTTCAGATGAGATTTAAACTTGCAATAGCGATACAATTGATGAGCTGAAAACACCATTGTGATGTCATCATCATCATCAGTCTTTCAACGTCCGCCGTTGGACATGGACCTTCCCCAGGATTCGCCACACTTCTCTATCATGGGCGTCGTGGAGCCAGTACTTTCTGAATTTGTCAAGCTCGTATATTGAGATGTAAGATAGCACAAATAAATGAAAGGAAAGTTGTGGAAATATTAGTGAATCATTATCATATTAGGAAGGATAAAAAAAATCAAGTTCCTTTCAAACAGACATAAATTATGTTTATGAGCCACAGGGTCAGCAATAGCAATTTGAATATTAGAGTTAATCTCCGCTAATAAAGCAAGAAGAAATTCTAGAGAAGAAAGCACACGGGAAGCATTTACCTCTGCTCATGCCATTGTCACTAAAACCCGAACAAACTGCTGATAGATTGTCTTGACAAAACCTTTTACTGGTTATGAGATATGTACATATATAATCTCAATGATGACGTCATTACTATGCTACAACACCTGAAAAGCCAAAACATCTGAAAATCTTACCAGAATCGAGAATTTTTTAAAAGATTGAAAAAAAAGACCCGATCTCTTTCTTTCAAAAAAAGAAAAGAAAGAGAAATGACGTACGAGATCATAGTTGTCACCATTTCACCAAATGACAGAGAACGTGAGAGCAGGTGAAACATTAATACCTTAAACAGGGGCGTTCCAAGACAAAAGCTTTATGAAAAAGATATACTTCCAGGAGGGAAGGTAGTCGCAACCCAGCTACCAACAAAACATGATACCATGTTTTTATATAGATACATCAATAAGATAAAACAGTTGTAGAATGCAATTATCCTTTACTGGTTATAAGGTTTCAACTTTCACCCTAGGTGAGGAGGCTTGATCAGGGTCCAAATGCCCTATTTGTCCTGCACCCCTACTGTCGACGCCCTTAATATAGACCCCGCACTAACTTAATGAGACCTCGCTCAAAAGATAAATATACCTTCGTTTTCCTGTCCTACTGCAACATCATTCGGGGAAGGATACGTCTATTGATTAAATTTAATTGAACCTTTTTCTGTTTTCATGAATATTTAGAATAATTGTGTAAGTGTGCTTTCGTGGATGAGAATGAGGTTATATGCATCTCTGATTATATATGAGAGTGTGTATGAGAGCGGTTTCTTAGACGTGTGCGAGCGCAGGCGACCTGCCTTGAAAAAAAAAATCGTAAGGGTCAATGCCTCTCGACAGTAATTAACTAGAATCCCTACGTGAGAACCCCTACGAAACGACACTGCCTTTTGGTGGCCTGGCACCAAGGGGCACACGGACAAAGGCTCAGACGTTAAAACAACTATTAATGTGAGATAAAGGAATGAATAAAGAAAGAAAGAAAAGTGGGTGAACAAGTTATGGAGAGGAGGAGGAGGAGGCGGCAGGAATGACGTAGAGACAATCGAAATGTACATCGAATAAACGGATGTAAATAATTCAATTTGGATGCGTGTGAGGAGGAACAGAGAGGACAAGAGACAGGTGTAGACCTGAAGGAAGAAATGTTGGGCAACGCGGATGTATCAAGAAAAATGACAACTTGGTATCAGAAGGCTAACTTTGAATGAGTGTGGCTGTTAACAGTCCTGCTCGAAGGAGGCTCGCGTATCTGTCGGAGTTGTAGATAATTACATGATACCTTAATCAGGCTCACTTTTTCTCTCTCCTTTTTGGTAGATATGTTTTCTGAACCCCCCCCCCTCTCTACTATAGTTTCAGATATTTTGGTCAGCTGACAAATAAACAGAAGTTGCAGTCTTCAGATGAAATTACAATATTTGTCAAACAGATATTTAGATCCAGATAATAATTGGTCGGAACATAAACTTATACACATGCACTGATGAATAAAGAAATCTAAAAAAGACCAAAATATGTTTTTTCTATATATATATATATATATATATATATATATATATATATATATATATATATATATATATATCAGAACGTGACCCTCAGTACCCACATGAAGAGGACATTCAAGACCTCAAGAGGACATCGACATTGGCCCTTGCTTTCTGCATAGCAGAATATGCAAGCCAAAACTGGTCACACAATAAAATCACCGGATGCCTTAATAAATCGGGCTCTCCGACGTATCAGGTGCCATCAACTCATGTATGCATGCGTGAGGAGACTATTGAGCGTACGACTATTTGGCGATGACAACTGAGCAGGGATAATTGAGCATGGCTCCATGTAATATCTGACAATGCCCCACCCTCACTTAGCAACATCTTCCATCGAAAGATCCGCTGCTCTATAGATGGAGAGAGGGGTGATACATGTTGGGAGGGGGGCACAACTCGATCCATTCATTAAGAAGCCAGCTCGAACTATTGTTCTGTTGAACATGCTGCGAACAGATCAGACCCAAAATGAAGCATGCTTTGAAGAGATTGGTACCCAGGAGATGCACTGCAGTTAGTCCATCACATTCTGTTGAAGTTACCCATTCTAAAATCTCATAATGGTGTCTATGCCAGCGATACCTGGATAGTGGAATGTTGAACTGGATTAGGGGAATCGAAGCTGGGTGGTGACGTGCGGGGGTCATGATCCTATGAATGGTTGAACAAAACTAAATATTGAAATCATAGCTCAAGTCGAAGTGGTGTTTGATCAACACTGTCGAGAGACCATGCTAGTATAACTGTTTTGTTTTAAATCTCTGCAACGGCTACTTGGTAAACAACTGAAGATTCAGACTTGTAGAATTCACACATAGTACCATCATATCCATTTCTGGGTAAAACATGAACAGCGTACATAAATTGGGTTAACAGATATTTGGAAATAATTGACTGACATGATTTAAAAGAAATCTTTTCCATTTCTAATGTTCAAAAGATATGAAGTTTTCTAGAATGAATATATATATATATATATATATATATATATATATATATATATATATGTATATATATATATATAGAGAGAGAGAGATAGAGAGAGAGAGAGAGAGAGAGAAAGTGTGAGAGATAAATATATTAACATATGTATATATATATATATGTGTGTGTGTGTGTATGTATATATGTGTACCTATCCATGAGTGTTTATCTATGGTAGTAGGGAAAATCTAAAATAAAATAAAATAAACAAACCAAAATACCAAATTTTTGTCTAAGAGTTTCGGTATCCATCAAAAAGCACTGAATGTCCTATAGTAACGACTGGCATCAAAGAAAGAAGGTTCCTGTAATTAAGTCTATAGACAAGAGTTTTATGTATAAAGGCCTGTCCCAGCGAAGACAATACAGCGAAAAGAATCTGAGGTCAGGGAGTAAAACACTCAGCACTTATCCGACCATTCATTTCGATATCAAACGTATACACATATTGTAGTGGTTAGTGCACAGGTCTTCCTAACAATAAGTTAAGGGATCGATTCTCATTGGTGCGATCTCCAGAAACAGTGGAGTATCTATCGTTCATAATTTTGAGGATAGTCATTCAAAGAGTTCTTTGGACTATTGGATTCACTCTTCCTACAATTTATGTTGTTCCGAGCCATTCTGTAACTTTCTTCAGGCGTACAATCCTTTATATCCAATGGCTTTGTGCTGTTGGAACATCTGAGAACGGCGTTTCCTTACTTTTCAGGACAGGAGAAACGGCATCGCCTCACTAACTATAAACTACCAAAATTCTGTAAATGAGCAATTCGTCGGTAAGGAAAATAAGCTGGTACACAAATGTTTAAATACACGCATATGGCCTCAAGATACGACTTAATTTGGAAAATATCTCTCTAGAAGTACCCTCTCCTACCTGCTAGTACGTAGCAGTATGTTCCGTTAAGTCTTAGCTGTATACCACTCAAATGAATTCGATAGTCCAAAGATTTATTTGAATGATTGATGCATCTATCTGTGCCCCAAAGTCTAACATATTTCAAGGGTTTTAGTCAAGGGTAAAGCTCGTGCTACGAATGGTATAGAAGAGTTGAATAATCGATTAAAGTTTCCGATCCTTGGAGTATTGTTCAAAATGCGGCACATATTTGAAAAAAAATGTGGGAATTAGAAATAGAAATGAAAAAAAATCATTTGGCACAAAAAATCCTCACAAGGAAATTGATGAGTTGGCTAAAAAAAAAAAAAAAAAACGAAACGAAAAGAAAAATTAAAACGATTGAAAAAAAACCCTGTCAAGAAAACATTTAAACGTTTCAAATTTTGTTAAGACAATTGAATCTCTTCAATTGAGATTCAATCGTCCGAACAAAATTTGGAATGTAAATGACGTTCCTAAAAGTTATTACGCATCACATTTACAGGCGATACGGTCCTGAACTAATCATAAAATGGAGACAAAAAGAGAAATTACCGCACCAACTTGCTTGGTTTTCCGAACATTGAACATTATCGTGCAGAAAGTTTTAATACCACGCCTACAATGTCCCCTCTAATTTTTAGAAGCCACTGGGTGCAAAAATCTCGTGTTCAGCATTTTTTCCCCTTGGCAAAAGCACGCGTGCACTGGGTGCGTGTGCAGATGTAAAATTGAAATTGCTTAATTCTGGCACAGCCTATTTCATGGCTGATAAAACTCTGTTTTGGGACATCATAGAATCCATTAAAAATCTCAAATGGCAGTGGGCTGGCCATGTTGCTAGAATGGCGGACAACCAATGGACATCACAACTCACGACATGGACCCCCCATCCCGATAACATGCGCAGCCGAGGCCGGCAGATTATCAAATGGAGAGACGAGCTAGACGAATTCAGAAAGTACTAGCTTCGCGACACCCATGATAGAGAAGTGTGGCAAATCCTGGGGGAAGGTCCAAGTCCCACGGCGGACGTTAAAAGACTGATGCTGATGATGATGGTTGTGTTCTACGTAGTAATATATTTAGTTAGTCTGTTGATCCATCACTAGGAATTCTTTATTTTGATGTAATACCATATCGAAATAAATATTGTATTCAAAAGCAAACTAACTAGTTTACGGAAACAGTCAGTTAAGAGATTACTTTCAATAATTATGAAATAGTTTTATTACACTTATAATCATACGTATAAAAACAACAATTCATTTCTTCATTATTTTCAGCCACTAATCTTTTGGGTGCAAATAAATTTGTGCGTTGGTTGCAAAATATGTGTACGCGCATACCCACACTGCTTAAAGGGGACTATGTCATCGAACTAGAAGCTCAAAAGCAATATTCACACCAGGAAGGCAATGAACAATCAACACCTAGCTAGCCACTCTTTAGAGAGGGAGGGTGCACCAGAGTCGGGAAAATGAAGAAAAAGAGATTCAATTGTCCAAACAAAATTTGGAACGTTTAATGACTCTTCTCTAACTTGAAGACATTTAAACGCTTTTTCCCCTCATTAATTGCTTTAATTAGAACAATTAAAAAGTGTGAAGAGCCAAAAATCTTATTCGTTTCAAATAAAAAGGCAAAAAATGCATATCATATCCGTTTTATTTGTTGGTGTTTTTATTGACTTTGTTGTACTTAATGAATAAGTAGACTACGAACTTACTTGCATACACACACACACGCATATATATATATATATATATATATATCAACACATTCAAGTGGCTGTATATCAAATGTGTGTGTATGCATGTGTGTATACGTATGTTTGCACATATATGTACGTGTCCATATACATACATATATATATATATATATATATATATATATATATATATATATATATATATATATATATAAACACGTTAAAGTAGCTGTATATCAAATATGTATATCTTGAATTCTTAATTGGTTGAAGGATATTTTTGAAAGGTGTCATTATGTGCATAATGCATGATGTGTAAGACATTTAAATTTATAACATGATTAGGTCACGTGAGATATTATAAATGGATAGAGATAGGAGAGACAAAAACAGGAAACGAATGGGAAGAGTTGGGAGAAAAGAAGAGACTCATACAACGTTAACTAATGGAAAAGGCGAGGATGAGAAGAAGCAGTAAAGGTTACTTAAAGAGAAAGGGAGTGATACTTAATAATTGTAATGGAAAAGAAGGGAAAAAGAGAGAGTGAAGAAACATAAGGGGAAAAGAAACAGAGAAAGGGAGAGAGTTGTTAAAAACAGAAAAAGAGGAAGAAGGAACAGAGAAGAAGAGTGAGAGAGAGAAAAAAAATCTGAATACATATACGTAAGTACATCAATAGGATCGTGGCCCTAATGATGGAAAACAAAAAACATTTATTTACACAATAAATATTTATTTTTCAAGATACCTCCCTCCTTGCCAATGCTCTTGATTCTCAGCATGCGTCACTTTAGAGATTCTTGCAAGTCCAGACCAGGACTTTATTCTTACAAGCTTTTATGACCACTCCCTTGGTATGATGTTAGTTCACCCTAATCACACAGCTTAGAGTGAACGGGGAAATATTTCCTGATGAACAGTTTTCCACGCGCTTAGCTAATACCGGGAATCGAATCTAGGATCTTCTGCGTGCGTGCTAACATTACCGTTATAGACTCTTGATTCAGGAGTGAATATCAATCAGATAGATCGAACATGATACAGTGAAAATTATCAATAAAAATCCAGGCATTAATCACATGTCAGGATGTAAACTTATTGGTCCAGCCTCATGAACACACAAACACTTACGAGTCCACGCGTGCACATGCGAAAATATGTTTAATACTATAAACACGAAAAAGTTCGTTTCTGATTATGTTTTTGTAGACTCCCAATCTGTTACAGCCAACAAGCCGAAAATTTGTTTAGAAAAGTAATTTTACCCCGTGATGAACAAAGGATATGTGACGATGACCTGTGGTTACATATGAAAGTCAATTTTGAGCCAGGTCAATGTTGGCATTTTTAAATCTAACGGAGACGTTTGCATCTTAAAGCTTCAAATTTGTGAACAAGTGTAACTTGACGAAGGATGAATATGGGATAGGTGATGATGAATTCTGGTGACCCCCCTAAGGACCAGTCCAAGGTCAGGTCGATTCTTACATTATTCAAAAAAGGTTAATTTTGGCATTTTCATTTCTAACGGAGACAGTTGTACCTGATAGGCTCCAAATTTGTGTACAATGGTAACTTGACCACAATATGAAAATAGGATTGTTGAGCTGACCTCTGAAGGTCTATTCGGGGTCAGGTTAGCTTGGGCATTTTCAAACCAAAGTGAGACACCCGTACTCAAACAGCTCCAAATTTGTATACATGGATAACTTGATTCCGTAGGATAGTTGACAGTGACCAATGGTGAGTTCAACGGTCATTCCTAGCCCAAGTCAATTTTGGCATTCTCAACCCACCCGAAGATTTGCGATCCCCACTTTAAGAAGCTTTGTGTTAGAATTCACTGCATCACCATTAAGCATTGATTACCCCCCTCCTACACACACACACTGAAGATAGTCAAAGGATAAAAAAATATGCGCAGAATTTGAGAAAAATATTGTTCGGCGATTTACAAAAGTATGAGAAATAAATTAAAGTATAGAATAAAATTTGAAATAAAACAAAGAGAGGAGAAAAAAATCAGTATTCTTCAGAGAAACATTTTCAATAAAAAAAAAGTTTTAATGGAAGTATAAATGTAATAAATTTACGGAAAAATGAGGAAAATGTTTAAAAATTCAACGATTGAATAATAAATGAATGGAAATAAAAGGATTGATGGTAGAAAGATAATAGAATCATGAAGGAAAAGGCTGGAATTACAATAAAAAGATGAAATGAATGGAGGTAATCAAAATGAAACAAAAATTGAGAAAAGAGCAGGGAGTATTGAAGAAAGACTTTAGATATAACTAAAAGCAAAAAAAAAAAAAATGGAAAATAAGAACCATTTAAAACATCTCGAGAATCATTTGCTCGATCCTGGTAACCAGGTGAACAATAAGAAGGGACCAAATATATGTATGTGATTGTATATAATAAAACCATGAAACACGTCTCGAGTAATTTCTTTCGCAAATTCTAAACATATTGCTCTATGTGATAGGATTAATATATTAAGCACTTTTCATTTTGATAAAAAAAGATTAAATTTAAAAATCAAACCATTCTGCTTCGTTTATCAAACATTTTTAAAATCAAAATTGTTATTGTTTTAAAACGAAGACGTATTTTTGGTATTACACACACACACACATATATATAAATTATAAGGATATATACTTGGCTAGGTCAACATTTCTTGTTTAATGCACTCTTCATTCGGTATATACATTTGTAAATCTTATTTTCATGTATCAATAGCTATATTTACTTAGTTAAATATTGAGCACTGTTATTAAATATCACCAACCTCGGATAAAATCTCTTTTCTATTCTTTTTTTCTGTATTCTCACAAATTGAAAAATACATTTTGAATTTTACACACACACACATATATATATATATATATATATATATATATATATATATAAAGAAATGTAAGCCTTAATGTTTCATTAAATTCACTGAACGGTTCAACCTCTAACACTGAATGCTTTCTCAAGTATGATGAGATAACATAAGGCGTTAAGATAAATAAATGAACAAGAAAAAAAAATATGAAAAACTCCAGATAGGTGAAGAAACGACTAAATCTTATCATTAGTTACAACCAAACTAAAATAACTCTTAGAACAACTTTTTGCTCAAGAAATCGGTGGTCCAAGAAAATTGCTATAATTACCTTGATGCTATTTCCTGCAGCCACTTTCACAAAAAGGTTTAAACCCCAACACTAAATGCTTTCTTCAGAATTAAGAAATAATATAGGGCGTTAGAATACATGAAAACTCGTTAATATGAACGTGGGATATTCTAGACGAAAAAAAGGCAAAGTTATCATACGGGTTTCTTTGGTTCAAGAGAAGGGGAGGTAAATCTGAGAGATTGTTCGTATGCATATCTTGTAGTAAAAAATAGAGCTGTTAGACCTTAGGAAACATTAAAACCTCATTGGATAATTGCAGAATACGTTATTCAAAAGTAAATGGGATGTTTATTCTCAGAATCAACAGGAAACAACAGACAGCCAGTTACTGACGAATGTGAGACGCATGAAATGTTTACATTCACCGGGTACACCTACTTCTTTTAAGTATGATTTATATATATATATATATATATATATATATATATATATGTTGATAGCTTTATCTCCTGTGTTAAATATTGAGCACTGTGATTAAACATATACAACGGATAAAATCTGTTTTCATTTGTTTTCTGTTTGTTACAAATTGAGAAAATATATACATTAAGTACAATATATATGATTGGGGGACCCCAAGTTGACCTGAGCCTCAGGCCTCTATTAATCATCCACTATCTGACCCTATGTATACTTTGTGGTTGTTGCATTCTCAATCCCTGAGCCAACCCATTCTTCACCTGTAATACAGTTGGGAGGGGGGCAAAACATCGCATGGCCTCTACAGTACAGACTTAGCTCCCTGCAGCTTTTGACTCTCTGCCTTCGAAAACGAGGATAATTCAGACCGTTGACGAGATTAAGGAGAACCCTGAAAGAGGAGCCTGCCGACTATATTGAAAAGCGGAAGAGATCCTGGGATATGTATTTTAAAGTGAATTGAAGCGCCGTCGCTCGAGGTAGGATATTTTTCGATATTGAATGACTAGACACTTTCTCGGTAGACATCTTATTGATATTTTGAAAAGAGGGAAAGAATTGATAGCAAAGAAAAAATGGAGATAAAGCAAAAATTGAATGATTTTTTTTATTAGATGAATGATGGGTAAAAGTAAATGAATGAAGTTAGATAGGAAAAAAGTGAAACAAAAAAGACAGGAAGAAAAAAAAATGAACATAATCTAAAATAAATAGACGAAGAACGATGTTACCTGAACATTTGAGAACAATGGAATGATATTAAAAGTTAATATATTCATAAAATTGATAGATCTTATCACAAAGGGAAAAGAATTGAGTGAAAGGGCCAAATTTAATAAATTGCAAAATCTCATTGTATAAATGCACATAATTTCTTATCACGTTTGTGTCTATCTTTTCTTAACCCTTTAACCGCGAATTAAGAGAATTCCCGTCATTGAAATTCAATGGCTCAATCAGTAAAATCACCGTTCTATTGTGAATGATGGTGACTTAGATCAACCTATGAGTCAGGGTTTTTATCTTGCAATGGATAGCTTGCAAAGGACAGAGACGTAGTTGGAGATTTCACGGCTCGTGGAGTGTTTCCCAACCTGGGGTCTGCAAACCCCTGAGAGTCCACAAAGGCACTACTTATGGTTCGTGTGCAGACCATACAAAGGCCTAAGGTCTGTGACCTTGTTGAGTTGACAGACCTCTCAAAAGCCTGCGTTCCATATGAAAATCCATTTAAATGAACGGGGGTCCTTGATAATGAGTAGGTTGGAAACCACTGATTTAGAGAGATAATGGTCGAAAAGAAAAAAACAGAACAAGAATTAATTTCCTTAATCATTTTCCAATTTTCCGCTTGTTATCGAGGTATCACAGTGGGCGGGATTGGATACAGAATCGTATTACGTTCGTCCGTTCACTTTCCGAGGTTTCCCTTCCCCAAGTAAATAGTTATGGGGGTTGATGGGCCTTAACCTGCTATGCTTAGGAGGCTAGTTGAGGGAGTTAAACGAAAATCAATAAAGACAATGATATAGCTACAGATTTGTGGCGTAGAGAAGGTTGGCTTGGTTTCTTTAGGGGCCTCTCCAGTATAAAGCGAGATTTGTTACTGTATAATATTAGTTGAAATGCATTAGGTGAACTACTATTCGTAATGGTTTTGGGACCCTCCTCAAAACTGCCTTTCCGTTGCCCTCAGCTACGCCTCTGGCAATGGATTAATCTTGCCAAGCTCTTTTATCTTACATTGGATAACTATAGCTCTTCATCATCTTCTGCTATTAATAGATCAATTATTGAAATACCTTAAAGAGTAGCTCTGTTGTTACTCTAAAGAAATAGAAAAGGCTTTGATGAATGTTTGCGATGTCGTATAGGTAGGGCCTCCAAACAAAGATGCACACTGTCCAATTAATCCCAATGCAGGTATCCCCTGCTTTAGAAGGGTTCGTTTCGAACCGCCTCGCTTTTTACAAAAGACCTCAAAACGAATCAATCTACATGGCAGTGTGTGCCAGTATTCACTCACTCATACACACACATGCACACACATACTGGGAAACCAGGACATGCTGGATTATTTGGGGTATGGCAGAAGTGGTTAAATTATATCTTGATTAAGAGATATATTTCTGTTTCCTTTCATTCATTCATTTATACACTACTGTCTGTCCACACCATATCTCCAAAAGTTCGCAATGAGTTTTTTTATGAAATTTGACGGACGGTTATATAATATGCTTCAAAAGACGAGACTAAATTTCAGAGAGGGTCTGTGCCATATTACGGCACCTTAGTTATAGTTAAATATCCACACTTCAAGATATCGTACAAATTTTATGTTTGACCATACGATACTTCGACAAAGTCACAATGAATTTCAACGAGGTTTCGTGGAAAGGTAGGCGAAGAGCTACAGATGATGTGATTAAAACTTTGGACAGATACATACACCATTACTTACCCAGACTGTAGGATTGTCAGATTTAAGCGATCTGGGTACCTTTTAGTTCCTTCGTGTGCCTAACCACAGCCAATGAATTTTTGAGAGATTTTTATTATCCGTTTTTGCAATTTGGACTTCAATTCAATGATACTTTCATAAAATGTATGGTTGGTTTCACTCTGGGACTTTTTAAAAATCATTCCATCCGATGTTGATTCACTGTGCCCCTTATAACGATCCACTGTGTCCGGTGTACTAAGGCTGGGGTACAGAAGATTAGAAAACGTGCCTGCCAGCCGCTAACCTTGAAGTTTATTACTTTCTTATCTTTATATAATCTTATTTAACAGCCAACAGGGTTAATCTTTCTTTTTTTTACTCTTAGCTTATCTGCAAAAGGTCAATTCTTGTTTAATTTCAGGTTTTGTCTTCAATGTTATGCCATGTACTAAAACATTCGAGTCTTTTCATGGTGTTCATCTACTTATTGAATAAATCATACTATCATGTCGAGGCAGTGGTGTTAAGCTAAATAGAAGCGAGGGAACGCCGAGAAAGTTTTGAAATTTAACCGATTCCAGAAACGTTTTGAAGCCATACCGTGATAAGTTTTTGAGCATACTTGATAATTTTCCTTACTAGTGAATTGTTCAAATGGAGCAGTTTAGTTGTAGGGAGAGGACGGCGATCTCCTTTCTTCAAAACGTTATGGAGCACCGTTCCCAGTGCATCACACCGCCGTACACAGGAAATATATTGTGAACATCATAACATTTTACATAATACTATAAAATTCTTAGTTTTTTGCCAAAATGTCCAGAAAGAAAGCAGTTCGGTTGGGCTTTAAAATCATCGTTAAAAGTTTGGTCTAAAAGTTTCCAACAAAGAAACTTTTTTGACAAATTATTGTGGAAAAGAAACAATAATTATAGGGAAAAAAATGATCAACGAATAAACAAGCCAAAAACAGTTTAAAATAAAACTGCCTCATGCTTAAAATAACATGTTTCATGTTTTTTAAGAAAGTTTTTCTTCTCATAAAAACTTAGATTGTAAGATATCAGAAAACCTGAAACAAGGCTGGCAGCCATAAAACAAGAAAGGAGAAAAAACAAACAAACAAACAAACAAATGGACACACACACACATACACACACACACACACACAAATAGAAATAAACAAATTTGGATCCTTACAAAAGAAAAAAAAAGAAGTGAAAAGAACACAAAGTATTGAGGTAAAAAGGAGAACAATAAAAAGTACTGATGTAGGACGGAAGACAGAAAGAGAAAGATAAGGTGACTAATTTTATGGTAGACAACGAGTTGTTCTCTCTTCCCCAATTCTCCGTCCGCCAGCCATCGCCGTTGTATCTCATCTCATCTCGCCTTGTCAGAAGTAGGTTTCTCTTCTTATCTTATCTGTTTTATTTAGGAGGTAATGGTGCATTTTTATTATACTTGTTGTTTTGGACGAGCGTGCTTCTGTTTTTTGTTGTTTTTTTTTGTTTTTATTATTGTATCCCTTTCTCTCAACTAACAAATCGACTCAACGCGCCACGCCGTAGCTAAAGGAGAAGAACAACCTAGTCTTGGAGAAACGGCATTGACTAAAATGTGATGGTGGCAGCCATTATAAGATAAAGTCGGTACTCAAACCCCACTCGTCTTTCTTAATAGCAATTTTACAACAAGAGCATGCCCGTATATATCAGATATAAATGGAAAAGGGAATTACGAAATAAATTGTTTTAGATTGTGAGGTCAGCTGGAGTTATGATCAGTAGTGAAGTGATGGGGGCGAGAAACACATGGGAATGGTATTCCCTTACTTTGTTTGCGAGAGGGAACAACATTCCCTCACGATCTCTATATATATCACTAAATTTCTCGATCTGTTTATCTGATTATACCCACAAATCCACAAAACGTTGGATTGTAGCGATACATATTTAATCAAGGCTCTCCTTAAGTGCCCTAAACAAAGATTACATGAAACAGATTTTGGATAATCGGGCCTCCGGTTACCAAGAAAATTGATTATCAAGACCATCCGTTCTTTCTCCCACTTTTATAATACTACAACTACAACATATGGGTTAAATTTGATAATTTGAGTAACTTAAGGCACCCAAACCGGAACCAACCAGCTGTTGAGGCCTTCTTCGCTTACCAGATGTCCATGCCTGCAAAAGGCAGCTAACTCTGTGTTTCCTAACCTCTCTTTACCGCTACACCATTTGTTATGACATTGGTCAGAAAAATTTACTAGAGGAAAACTCATTTCAGAGTACCCTCCCCTTTGTTTGAAGATAACATGGTTAAAATCCTATTGCTCAATTTTCATCCCATCTTCTTAGTGAGCAAGAACAATCCTGAATAAACTTTGTGGTTAGAAATAATCTTCTAGTTCATTTTATCAGTTACTGTAATTTGAAAAAAATGTTCAGAACAACATTTCTCTCTTTGAATGCGCCTCATTACGTGGAGTCCAGCCCAAAGTATTTCAATTCAAGTTGCTTTATCACTTTCCTCCTCAAAAGGACTTATATATACTTATGAGTATAATTATCGTAGACACTTACAGTTAACACAGTGATTTGAAGCATTGTTAACTATATTTTCTCAGACACTGCAAACAAAAAAAAAAAAAGAGAAGAAAACTGACACCTGTGTTTGCCAGTAAATTTTATTGCTATCATTACGATTTAAATTCATGCGTAGTTATCTATAAACTTTACATAGAAACTAAAAGAATTCTATTGAAGACCATTGTATATCACGTGAAAGTTTCACTATAATTAAAGAACTTCTGGTAGAAGAAGGCAGAACAATGTGCTATCTATACTTCTTCGGCTGAAAAAAAATTGCAAAGTAACTTTTAAAGACCTCAGGAATCAATACACACCAAAGGCAAGTCAAAGAACGCAGTGACTGAGTTAGGAAGAACAAGATAAAGGTGGAATAACGAGCCATGGAATTTCCTGAATTTCTACTGTTTCTGATACAATAGGTTTTCTCGAAGTATGCAGAACAGTGGTTTCGTCTTGAATGTAATGCCTGTTATTTCTCAAAGAACTATGGCTTGCTAACGTACTTAATTTAGACCCAATATTAAATCTAATTTTCAGTTGTAAATTTGTGCAAAAATCTAGTCGTGCTAATCTCTTTCTTGTGACAAAAATAAGTGCGCCTCGTAGGGTTTCTACTATTTTGTTGATCCATTCAATAATACACAAACCTGACGTCCTTTTGTGCTTCAAAGCGTTCCGTTGATTTGAATTAGACATAGGGGATCAATATTCAATTATCATATTTAATTTTAAATGAAAAATGAAAATCAGTAAGCTATCAATAGAATAAGGAATCAAACCCCGTAACCTTTACGAGATGGACACCATCGACCTAACATGGCTGAAGCTGTGCAATATAAACCGGAACCGGAAATTTGTCACGTACAACTGTGGTATTTGAAATAACTGAGTAACTAGTCAACAGAAACACTTAACTAAACATTGAATAAGTATACCTTTTATATGTTATTATTATACCAATGATTATGAGTATAACTATTGATTATAACATTATTTTAGATTAACTTTATGAGCAATCTAATTCCGTTTGTGCACCGATAGTAAAACGAGTGTGCACGCTTACGCACGCACTGTTGAGAGAGAACTATGATTAAAACTTTCTATTAGTGTTAGGAAACAAGAAAGACTAGCTTTGCTGACTTCAGTCATTGTGAATCTCTATTCGCCCCATACACCAAAAATACCGTTATAAAAGGCGGAAATGTGGTTTTCTATAAACTCAGTAACCTGTCAGATGTAACACATAAACGTGTCAAATTGTCACCTTCATTTATAGTTAATCTGTTTACTGTCGTGTGTATTTTTTTTAACATTGTAACCACTGCACCAGGTTTTTCTCATAAAAAATAGATGAAAATCAGAAGTCTTCATTGCATGTTCAAAATGGCTTCGTTTTCGTACAAATCAACTAATATTTTCAACAGAAAATCTAATAAATGTAATACAATGAATGTGTTAGAATAGAATATTTGATAATCTAAACGAGTACAAAATATCTCAAATTATAGAGCTACACATAAATTGTTTATTCTTATCTGTTCTCTTTTGGTTTTGCATTTTGTAATCATACTTCGCACTTTACCAGTGAAATTGGGTTTCGCTATGCTATGAAAGAAGAACAAACTATCGTAAGACGAATTATCTCGTTCTGGGCATTGAACTGACGACTTGTAAAAACTTGTTATCTCATCAGATGGAATGATCATTTCGAACTTTAAAGCAGTGGCTTGCAAACTGTGTGCAGTAGCACAATCATCATCATCATCATCAGCCTTTATCGTCAGTCGTTGGACATGGACCTTCCCTAGGATTCACCACACCTCTCTTCCATGGGAGTGGCAGAGGCTATACTTTCTGAACTCATCTCTTCATCTTGTATTTCACGGCTTCCGTTACGTATGTGATCTCTTGGGACCCACGTTGTGAATTGTGATGTCCATTGGTTGTCAGCCATTCTTGCAACATGACCAGCCCATTGCTATTTGAGTTTTCTAATAGAGTATATGATGTCTTGAACTCCTGTTTTTCCTCCTGAGATATGGCACTGTCTGGAGATCTCACTATATGAGGTTGAGCATGATTCTCTCATGTGCATATTGGATTCTTCTCAGTTCAAAGGCCAGTCTCTTGGTTAAATTCCATGTTTCAGCTCCATAAGTGACTATCGGGAGGATACATTGATTGTATTTTCTTCTTTTTTGGACAAATGGGATTTTTTTTCTTAAGGTTGAGCTTGCTCTGCTGACGACTTGCCATCTCTAGAGTGATTTCTTCTTCCTTTGAGGATTTCATGAGTACGCTGCAACTATCTCCCTAGAGTGGCGTGTAACACATAACTCAAGCCTAGAATGTGTCTAGTACGGGTATTATATCTGTCCCACTTCCACCACAAAGTTGCCAATTTAGCAGATTAATCACTAGATTTTGGGAGATTTTAACTTTTTTTTGCAATAAATGAAAGGAAAAGGGTTGAGTACATTGATAAGTATGCTTATATAAAAGTTTTGTTCATTGACAACTGAAATGTTTCTGTTCAATTCATTTCACTTTTACTGTCAGTATGCCTTGTAAGTGAAATATATTTCTCCGAGTGCCGTCATACAATATACTTTGAAAACCACTGTCTTAAAGTGAATACTTTATCAAACTGCATATATTCTCATCTTTGATATTTGTTCGTAATAATTTGATCCTTTCATTGAAAGATTCAAGTAAAATGGTCACTTAATTTTGTTTGACTCATCTCTACTATTTACTTAATACCTTGATTCTATCTATTTCAGTTTAGGCCAATGGACGTTGATGCCATAAGCAGCAATGAAATTTGAATTTCAACCATCAATTCAAAATATCAACATGCAAATAATGTATCAGCCTAATTGTTTCTCGGATTAAGTTAATTATATCAATTTGAAAGCTGAATAACTTGACCTTGGTAATTTGCAGGCGGTTGTTGACTGAACGAAATTGCATCAATAAATATCAATGGTAGCTAAAATATTGCTTATAAGTTACAGAGATTGAACATTGAATAGTAACTCTGTATTGTTTACAGATATATGAAATTATGCATCATCGATTTAATTGAATAAAACAAGATGTGGTCCATACCTTGATGATTCTATTTTTCATACAAGTTCGTATGTCATATTTGTTGGTGTATGAGACAGACCCATAAATTGAGAACCATGCGACGTGCACATGAAAGAATAATGCTGGGCCTCACATGGAGAGACCACAAGACAGCACAGTACATCCGAGAAAAGACAAAAGTCAGGAACATCATAAAATCCATTAAAATCTCAAATGGCGGTGGGTTGGCCATGTTGCAAGAATCGCAGACAATCGATGGACATCAGGACTCACGACATGGATCCCCTGGGATCACATGCGCAACCGAGGCCGGCAAAATATTAGATGAAGAGACGAGCTAGACAAGTTCAGGAAGTACTGGCTCCGCGACGCCTATGATAGAGAAGTGTGGCAAATCCTGGGGAAGGTCTATGTCCAACGACGGACGTTAAAAGACTGATGATGATGATGATGATGTTGATGAGACCCCCTCGGGGAGGTATGAGAGTTTGAGCAGTTAACTGTCGGAAAGCAGGATAGTTCAAACTCCAACTGAGACAGTTTGCGTTCAATTTGTACTGAAGTACTTAGGAAAGGTGAGCTTCCATCTCTTTGCCTGACCAAAGCATCATGGGACAGCTTTATCGGTTGGCATCTATCATTCCACATGTTTGAGGCTTACTTCAGGAGGCTATCTTTCAACAACGGACATGAAAAGAAGCCCTTAATTTCATCATAATTAGTCTTTTAGCGTCCGTCGTTGGACGTAGACCTTCCCTCAAAATTCGACAGGCCTCTCTATCATGGGAGTCACAGAGCCAATACTTACGTAACTTTTCTATTTCGTCACGCCATCTTATATTTTGTTGGCCACGGTTTCACATATGATCTCTGGGGATCAACGTTGTAAGTCGTAATATCCAGCGTTTATCTCACATTC
Organism: Thysanoteuthis rhombus; assembly: GCA_963457665.1. Lineage (NCBI taxonomy): Eukaryota > Metazoa > Mollusca > Cephalopoda > Oegopsida > Thysanoteuthidae > Thysanoteuthis > Thysanoteuthis major. The sequence goes on along the minus strand of OY735211.1, from coordinate 30,910,749 downwards.
TTGCAACATAACTAGTCCATTGGCATTCAAGTTTTCTAATGGACTCTATGATATCTCTGACTCCTCTAATATATTGCACTGTTTTATAATCTTTCCATTTGATGTTGAGCATGATTCTCTCATGTGCAAGTCGCATGGTTCTCAATTTGAGGGGCAATCTTCTGGTTAGGTTCCATGTTTCAGATCAATAAGTGACTATCAGGAGGATGCATTGGTTATAGACCCTTCTTTTTAAAAGTATTGGGATTTTCTTGTTTTCTAAGGTTAAGCTTGCTTTACCGAAGGCTTTCCATCCCAGAGTGATTCTTTGTTTGATTTCTCCTCCTTTTCATAGAGATTATTAAATTAAAACACATTTTCCCTAATTCCTTTCATTTATAACCCAGTTTTTCTCAATTTCTCGACGAGCTCTGACCATTGTGACCCAAGCAATGAATATTTCATAAGACATTTTAGGGGCTAAAAGCGAGGTCTTACATGCCATCAAATACGCTGTGTATTGATTGTCAATTAGAAAAAAAAGGTTCCTGTTTAAGGTGTTTTCCCATCTCTTGTCTGTCTGTCCATTCAATATCTCCGAAAGTCCTCCATGGATTTCAATGCAGTTTCGGAGAAGAGTGATCCATGGGTTATGGAACTATTGGTTACAATTAAGGGCTGTACGAGGTAGTTGTTTTTTTTAATAAATATTATTGTTCTGCAGGACAAGAGGTTGAAAGCTGCTGCGAATAATAAGGCTAAATTTGAGTTTCAAGAGACACAACTCAATAAATTTTACATTTGACATTCTCTTCCTTGCTTTTTAATATTCTATTTTCATTTAATTTTTAGTGTTTTGCGTTGACAGGTGTTTACACTCTCTGAGTTCTTTCTAGTTCATATTGTATTATTATAAATGACTTGACAACAATGCAACGGATGTTCGCTGCTGATTGGGGCTAAATTTATTGTTTTTAACATCTGAAAGTTGTATTTTAATGAACAGTCATGTATCAATTTATATTTTGTCAACTTTCTCTCGATCAGAGGCACGTCCCCTTAGGAGCTCAAGACCCATTTACCACAGATAACGAGAATTTCAGTCATAGGCGATCTATGAACGCCAAATGCTAGTTTCAAACCTAACAACGTGGATCCACAGAGATCACATGCGAAACCATGTCCGACAAAATATAAGATGGTATGACGAAATGGATAAGTACAGGAAATACTGGCTGCGTGATGCCCACGATAGAGTGGTCTTGTGAATCTTGGGGAAGGTCTATGTCCAACGACGGACGCTAAAAGGCTAATGAAGATGATGATGGTGATGACACAGGGAGGGTGTGAAGGAAAGTGTAAAAAAAAAGCAGTCACTCTGCAGGTTTGAGATAATGACTTGGAGAAGGAAACGAAAGATACGTCTTTCGTTCCCTTCTCTCAGGAGAAGAACGGAAGATGTATGTAGTATGTAAAGGTTAAGATTAATATGTTTGGCCACGGAATCTTACGTGGTATAGTTATGCATATATTTCACTTCACCCTATCCGGATGATCGACTTGCGCACAGGTCGAGTTACGTCCATACTACCAGGACGTAACCCGGATGCAAGTCGATGCATCGCTTCACTGGGGAAAACCGTAATTTTAACAAGCACTAGTAATACAAAAATATCCTGATGAGTCGACAATCCAGTGTTCTGATCATGGTAGGAGTTGACTCATTGCAGTGTTATTAAATGGAAGAAGTACACGCCCAACAATGGCAGAGAACAACGAATGAAAAACGGACAAAAATAAAATGATGGTAATAATAAAGATCGACTTCATTCTGGAGCAAAGACAATTGATTGCACTGTAATACTCTCGAGACAGCCCTAGTAACCAATCAGAAATTTAACTTAGTTAAGACAATATTAAATGAAACAACAAACACTTTGCAGTGCCAAAATAAAAGATCTTTGATTTAACTTAATTACTTCAGTAAACATTGCACTACATAACAATACAATTTCTTTTTCTTTCAGATAGTTTACTCCAGAGAGCAGTTGAGACATCTTCAGTGAAATGATGACAGTTTGTTGTTCATCATGAGTCATATGCAGTTGATTTTTTTTCTTTACCTCTGCCAATGGAGCTGGAGAGATATATGTATAAACCCACCTTTCCCTCTGCCCTTCCGTTCGTCTGTCTGTCCACATGATATGTTCAAAAGTTCTGGATGAATTTCAATAGAAAGAAGAGTCTGGTCATTGGCTAAAAAAAAGGTAATGTTTAAACTTTGGGGCGAATCCATGATTTTATTTTCGATTGAGAGATATTTTTTTTCCATACATTTATGTATTTATCTCTGTCTGTCCACACAATATCTCCAGAAGTTCTCAATGAATTCCAATGAAAATTTCTTTAAAGGTGATTGAATTTTGGCGTAGATCGAGGTACTTTTTTCAATTGAGTCAGTGTATCTGTTCTCTAGGGACTGTATAGTATCATAAAGAAATTCCTTTTTACTAGCACTGCTTCTTTAGTGAATTTTTTCTCCTTCAATGAACTGCCAACATTGTTGCAAGTTAATTATGATGTTTTGATGATGTCTGTGTGTCCTCATTGAGGGTGCACAGCAACCTGTGTGTGGATGTTGACTTAATTTTTTTTAGTGGGAGGGTCGTTACTCCGAGATAACCCTACTCTCAACCTCAAAGCACGATTTTTGGTGGTATGATGAGACATTAAAGCTCAGCTCTTGCTTGTGAATTTGAGTCATGTATCTCCTGGACAAATTGTCAACTAAGCCTTCTGCTAGATGGACTACCTTTTAGGGTTAAAGAGCTCCAATTATTTATCCAAAGCTGGAGAGGGGTGGATTCAAACCTTTCCCAAGGACATTGGTACAAGGTGAACATAAATAGCTTTGGACGAGACTTGTTCTCGCTTTACTAATTCCACTTTCTGTGCCAGTCAGTGAGGCACCTTCAAGTCATTAATGTAAAAAAGAGAAAAACTGGAAAACACCATGTATGTCTTTTGCTGTCCAGACTGTTTTGTCCTGTAGAAGGAGGAATTTGTTTTTTCTCACAATAACAATATTACAGCATATTGACATGAAGCAGATGACTTATTCATTTAAAGAATGTGTGCGCATTAGTGTACACGTTATTGGAGTTGATAAATTTACCTATAACATATATAAAAGTTGCTTTGCTCAGGAAAAAAACTTGAAGAAAGATACAGTGTCCCTAAGGAATTGGTTTTTCATTTTCTCTACAAAGAAGAAATATTTTTAGAAATGATTTGGAATCACTTGTTCTCACTGGAGAGAAGACAAGAAAAAAAAGAACTTTCAATTTAGACGTTTGACCTTTTCAGATTCTAGAAGCTGTCAAAATTAACCTCATGAGAAATCAGATGACTTTTGCCAAAGCGATTTTTTTTATGTGCTTTCTGATTAATAACTCCTAAGTCCATTGCTCTCAATAAATATGAAAGAAAAAATGAATAAATTGGACTGTGGCTTGGTCTATCTTTCTATTTAACTATTTCGTCTTCTTTCTTCATTCACTAGTATGTTTTTTGTCACTTGCTGCCAGGCCAGGCAGAGGTTGGAGGAGAGAGAAAGCTTCAAGATTGCATTACTGAGTGTAGTATGGAGATTGGTCTCCATCCAGAAAAGTCAATGCCATGGGATGCACTTCACATGATCCCCACCTACTTACAGTACCTGGTATACTGGGTTGGCCACCCATCTAGGTACTGACCAGGCTTGATTTTCATTGTTCCACAGAGCAAACTAAAACGCTTCATTGGCATGTTGTTTAAAGAGTTTGGTTTCATTATGGACAGACCTTGTATATACTTATTTTATATATATATATATATATATATGTGTATATATATACACACCTTGTATATATACACATTATATACATGTGTACATATCATATACACACATACATGTATATATATATATGTGTGTGTGTGTGTCTATATACATGTATATGCAATACATTACGCATTTATATATATATATATATATAAATGTATATACATATATGAATACATATTATATATATACATATACATATCGTGTATATATATATACATATTGTATACTTATTCATATTTTATATATATATATATATATATATATCTATTCATCTTGTCATCCTAGTAATTTCATCTTTTCGTGTATTAATCTTTACATTCAATGGTGCAATAACACCTTTGACAATGCCAAATTTGAAGTTTATGTACTTATATTAATAAACAGAAGATAACCCTTGAAAGTACTTGGCGCAGTTACTGTCCCTGATCACATAAATAATTTGGTTTAGACTGTTGCACACAATACTCTCTGACTATGCTCAAGTTGAAGACGATAGATATACCTTATTTATATCAATAAGCAGAAGACACATCACAGTCTGTGATCACATAAATAAATGAGCTTACAATGATACCATAATAGACTTGACACTTGCTGAGTCGGCCAACGGATCTTATTTATACCACGAAAAAGAAGAATCCACTTAAGTGCAATTCCCATTACCAATGTCTGCTATCAGAAATTTTGTTTATCTGAATAGATCAAACAGTATTTGGTATTGTCTGTTTTTATCAAAATGTGTTGGACACACCGTCTTTGTAAGATCACCAAAGTTAACCAGCATTGAGCCAGGTCATTACCTTGATGGGTGACCATCTGGGAATACCAGTTGCTGTAAACAACTGGGGATCAATCCCCGGCCAAGTCCTAACAATGATTTTAGAAATGATATTCAATGCCTCTCTGCTAAAGAGTAAGATTGGGGGTAAATGGTTGTCGGACCAGGGATAGGATTTGTGCCCACCCCAATCTGAAAGGATAGCGGCAAAAGAAGGGAGAAGCCTTTGGGTCGCCTTTGATAACAGCCGACCAACAACCAGCTATCGGAAAATTTGTTTATCTGATCAGATCAAAGAGTGTTGGGTAGAGTCTGTGTTCGCCAGATTTGTCAAGATAAGATAGTATTCAAGAACAACCCCTTGATTCCACCTTGAAAAGGTTTCAGCTTTTCATCTACTTACAGAAGTACATTTGAGTAAGAGTCAGCATTGATCTTAATCTTTCAAAGCTGATAATGAACATAGCATATACTTTGTTGGCACTGACACCATTAAACATTAGTCTGGAGGCGAGGGTGGCCTAATGGTTATCTGCACAGGAAATGGAATAGGTGATCCTAGTTCAAACTCCACCTGCAACAGTTTGTGTTCACTTAATACTAATGCCTTTTTGGAGGGGCAAGAATCCATCACTTCTACCTCCAGTTATGAACAGATGGCAGTGAAGAACTAGTTCTTGAGCTTTGGATGGCAACCAGTCTAGGGGAAGGAAAACACTGAATTTCAAACTGGGAAAATCCCAACCCCTCACTGGTCTTGGTAGGTGGTACAGAGGAAATGAGCAGTTGGTTCATGGGCAAAAAAATGACAATATATATTCATCAATATATTTTCATCTTCTCATGTCTATTCATCTTTACATTCTTCATAATGGAGTGATATATATATATATATATATATATATATATATATATGTTTGCATTGTGGATAAAGATCTTCTAATGTGTACACACACACACTTATATATGTTATCTATCCTAGAGGTATCAAAATTACTTTATTAGGTACTACAGTTTTTTTTCCATGTGGGCAATATCCAATCAATTGAACGTAGAAGGAAAAAGAGAGAAACATGTCAATTGTTGGATAATCACTGATCCAATGTCTAAGAGCTTAAAAGAGCTTAGTGATCTTACTCTTCTCAAGATATTTACTATGAACAAGTATTTATCATAAGCAATCCTCTGTCAGATAGTGTAACAAATCAAAAAGAAAATACTTTTTCTGATAGACAAAATGATAAACGTATGCAGGGCTCCTAATTTTGTGTTTGACAAGTCAACTAGAGGTAAGAAGATAGAAAATAAAATAAAATTGAAAGTTGAAGGGAAGGGGAAGAGAAGGTGGAAGAGAATATAGAAAGGCTTGTTTAATTATATAATTATAAGCTAATGATTATTTGAATAATTTTTTTTTATTCCTAAAAAATTATCAACAAATTACATAATAAAAACCAAAAATACTATTGAGCCATTGTAACATGAAATAATCTGGTGACACCATAAGCCTTTTATAAAATGTAATTTTCTGAATCTTATGACAATACTAGCAGTTAACATGTAACAAAAAGATCCCTTTTTCTGGGATCATTAAAGTGCTGAGCCAATAAATATTTATTAGCCTCCCTACAATGGTGGAATAGAGCAAAAAGTTGAGATCAAGATTGGGGCCTACACGAGTACATGGGGCAATGACAAAAACACCAGGTCTCTGAGGGGTACTGATTGGGGGCCACCATCCCCCAACAACTGGGCATAATCTACTTTTTGAGAATAAGGTAGGATGATTCTTGGGACCATGTAAGTGCTGAGCTAGTAAAAGTTGTTTTAACTATATACTCAACCAAACATTTACCAAATATTCATTACATGATTAGAGCCTGTCAAGTGGGTAAAAGTATTTTGAAGCTGGGTAGGTAATGTAGTGATGGGTAAGTAGTTAGTACTCATTCCTCAACTGTTTTCTTTATCAACCATTGTTACAGACCAATGAAAGGATATTTTGTTGAGATACGGAGTTATCATGAATATTTTATAAGTAGTTCTTTTATCAAAATTTTGGATACTTTTTATCGCTACTCCTTGATAATGATTCTATGATTGTTAGTAAATAGAGTGAATCTGAAATTGAGGATAAGCCTCTGGCAAGTCTTATCCCATATCAGCTGGAATTCAAACTTCACTTGCCAATTCAATATTCTCTCCCATTTAAGCCACACTCCTCATTGAGAAGTTGGTAGAAATCTAACTGAACCCTATTTTCCCTGTTTCTACTATTAGAGACTTTGTGATTTCTCTTTGTCTCTTTGACACCATGTCACTAAAATTTTGGAGATCCAGTTTTGCAATTTTAGTCTTTTGCCGCTGCTCCTAGAACGGGCCCAATCCATTGTTAGTTGTTTGAATGCTAATATTTTTTCCAAAATCCCCTATTTGCTTGCACTCCCACAAGGGCAAGACATAACATAAGGTCGTTTTTAATGCGGGATGGGGTACCCATAATAATTGCTCCGGTCCTAGCAACTAATGTTGCAAAGGTGTCAGGACAAGCCTGACCCATTCCTCTTAGTGCAATGGGATAGCTGTGCCCCGAGGTAAACTACTTCCCTGTGATGAGTAATTTATTTGAGGTCCTAAGACAAATCCGTAGGCCTCCATGTGTTTAGCAATGCCAAGCCTCAGTACCCCTCATTGGCTACGACATTGCACCGGCGCACCCTGACTGAAACACCTATTAACCTTTTCTGGCCCATTGGTTGTGAAAGCGTAGCTTCTACACCTTGGTCAATGCCATGGTACAGATACTACACTTCGATCAGAGCCAATAAGCTGAGAAACGGTTTTCTGGTATTCTCCTCAAAATCCAATACTCTCTTCAATATTATTATTAGTTTATCACCAGTTTCACTCAATCATATTTTTCTTTTATTACATTCTGGGTCATTGCACTCTTTAATACCAGTATAATTTTATTACTCGATCTATCCCATCTTGTTATTAATGCTTTTTATCACGTCTCTCTCTCTGGCAATACATTTATCAATATCAATATTATTTTCTTCATGAGTTTCTTTCCTTCTCATGTTTGATGCGTTCACAACAACACTTTAGGTCATAACACTCTTTGACCGCTACTGTTAAGAGCACAAAATCAGAAAATATGGAAGTAACTTCCGACAAGCCTTGAGTTAACATCCTACTCTGCAGGAGCCCTTCTTTCATCGAAATGACTTTGGTAAAAAAATAAAGTACTTTCTTTTTTTTTTTTTTATATCTGGCAAGCTTACAAAAATAGGGGAACATATTCTTCACCAAACCTTCTGGTCCCTCTTTGAAGTGACTAATTTTTATGCTGGATTTTTTTCTACGTGGAAATTGTTTGGTATAGCTCATTTATTTATCTCTGCCAAAGAAGTTGGAATGGATATAGAGATTCACTCATGCCTGTCTGTCTGTCTGTCAGACAATCTGCTTGTGTCCATGAGATCTTGCATGAATTTCAATAGAATGCAGTTGAAGTGTGGACCATGTGAATTGTTTGAATTTTGGGGTGGATGCAGGAATCCGTTTTTGACTGAGTGAAATTTCTTATTATCCTACAAGAAAAGAGGTTGAAAATGAACACTTGATAATAAAAAAGATAGATTTGAATTTTAAGTGAGGTAAATCGATGTTTCAACATCTAAAGATTTCTCTCTTGTTTTTGTTTTTTTTTCATTCATTTATATAATCACTTATGTTCGTCCACACAATATCTTCAAAAGTTCTCGATGAATTCCAATGACATTCTTTGGCCAAGAAATAATTCAATTAAATTGAGTGATGTCTCTTGGAATTTAGACAGTTACCGCCCCAGCATTGTAGATGTACGAACTGATTTTCATTCCATTTCTAGTTAGCGTATAACTTTGGTGCTCTCTGAGTGCTTTTTAGTTTTGGCACGTTTTCTACCGAAAAAAGAAATATTTATATCAGTTCATTAAGCCAATGAAAACTTCTCTGTCTTGTTTCAGTGCTGCAAATGGTTTCAAGGTAGAGGTTGGCAAAGGCTTTCATGTGATTTCATCGCATTATTCAGAATTCTTTTTTTTTTTTTCCAGGAAGACACTCCTATATAAATTTCATTACTTCATGTGTGAATATGGGAGGGCAGAAAGAATATTACAAAAATAGTGATTTTGGAGAGTGAGGGTCTCTTTTTTTTTTTTTTTAAAGTGAAAACCACTGGCAGGTTTGACTTAATTAGAAACACATTGAAGCATGCCGCACTGAATCATTCTCAAAGATGTGATTGGTTGTCAATCGGAGCAACACATATTTTATTCTTGACGGAGAAAAACGTGAACAACGTACTAATATATATTTTAGCATGGATGCAGCATTTCTGCCGAGGATCAGAGTGTAGTATGCGTGCACTGATTGGAAAGTTTTATACACTCCTTCCCCAAAATATGGATACAGATTGAATTTTAAATAATGTATCAATATACATTGATGTATAGATATGTATGTATACATATATATATTATATATATATATATATATAAAAAGTATTTTCTATATTAAATCATATATATATATATATATATATATATATAGCTCAATGGTAAAAGCATTGCTATGTTGAAGCAGCTACTATGTGTATATGTATATATATATATATATATATATATATATATATATATATATATATAGGAATAATTTAATATCAAAAATTCTACTTTTTATCAAAAAATTTCAATAAACAAAATGGATCAGTTAAATTCCTCAACTTCATCATTTCATAAATTAGATTGATTGTATGATATGGAGAAAAATACTACAAATCTGGGAGAGAAATTACCCACATCTCTCGACAATTGGTTGAACCAAGAAAAAAACCTTGTTGTATGATTTCTCTCCCAGATTTGTAGTATATATATATATGTAGATATATACATATATCAATGATATTACTTTATTCAAAGATAATTTCAATGATAAAAGCAGGATTGTTGAAATTTTGAAATTTGATATTTATTGAATAAAAAGTGCTGCTGAAGAATGAATTTATTTGTGGATTTTTCTAACTCAAATCTTCTGAAAAAAAAAATATATATATATATATATATATATATATATATATATATATATAAGTAGTATATGGTGCATAATCTATAATATCCATTTTAAAACTTTTCCAAATAGATCCATCACTGATTAGAATTTCACTTTCAAAACCAGGAAACAATGATCAATATGATGAAGATTAGAAAAATTATTGTTTTGGTGACATCCAATCAATTGCCATGAACAGTGTATTCATAAGAAGGGCACATCAAGATGATGTCAAGGCAAAATAATGGACTCAGCTTATATAATCGGATTTTCTCAAACTTTATATTCACCTCTGGACTTGTTTTACACTCACAGTCGACTTATATAACAAACACATGGTTCATATGCTTTAGTTGCAAATTCTCATTTTGTTCATTCACTGTCTATATTAGCTGTATTTGTTTCTCAGTGTGGATAATTACATTATCAGGAACTGGATAGATGAATTTGATAGAAATACTTAGAAATGCATTATATTTCAGTGAAATAATCTCTGGTTATCACATGATGAATTCATCATTTAGCTTTGACAGCATAAATTGAAAAAAAAAAAAATTAAAGAAGATCAGGTCGCTGCAGGAATCAAACCTGCGACTGATTGGTAGCATCTTTGATGTAGCGTTGCTCTTACCATTGATCTAAACAGTCTCAGACAGAGCTGATAGTGAATAAACTATATAAGAATTAGGAGCTAAAGCTGTTATTTGGGCTCTTGCATTATCAGCATCTATTTAGCTCAATGGTAAAAGCAACAGTACATTAAAGTGGCATACATACACACACACATATATATATATATATATATATATATATATATATGTATATACATATATGCTTGATATGGCACAATGCCAAATGAGAGGGAGTGAGAGTTAAGAAGACTGTGTTGGGCCACTCTTCCAAGTGGGGAAAGCTTACCTGACAGCAAAACTACCTTGAAAATCAGTAACTAAATTGTGTCCCTCATCCATACTACAATCTTGGTCACAAGGGAGGTTGAATATCCTAAAGCTTAGCCTGGCCTAGCAAAGAGCAAAAATGGTGGAGCACTCACTGAAGATTGAGTTCACTTCACTGTCTCTACTAACCATTTTTCTCTCTCTTTTCACACTCACACACACACACACACATATATATATATATATATATATGTATATATATATATAATAAGAATGAAAGATAGAAAGGGAAAGATCAGAGAGAAATAGGAAACTTGCTATCAAGCAAAGGTTAGCAATCTATCAACTTATTTCCTTATCTTTCTTAATCCACGTGTCTTTTAAATTGGTTGACATGTTTTTAAAAATTATCTTGCTTCATTTTTGAAATTACCATGCTGTGTTTTTTTATTGCCAGCTGCGTTTTTTAATTTGCATGCCATATTTTTTCATCTGCTTAGAAAATGTATAGAGTCAGCAAAAACTTGTTGCCCACTGATGTTTCCAGTCTAAGACATTCTGGCGCCTCTTTTAGTACCAAAAAAATTAAGAGACGTTAGTATAGGTTCTTGTAAATGCAAAGCTATCTCATGTAGAACCATATTGGTTTCATGTTTGTTGAATCTTCCTTAAATGGCTTAAAAGTTTCATTAACAATTACATTTACATCGATCGATATCGATTGAAGAGAAAGTTAAACTGTTGAAAATGTGAAATGTATCATTTCCTCATGTTTGTCAAAGAACATCTGCAGTAATATTTCATCAATATGACAGTCTGGCGATCAACTAAGTGAATTTGATATACGCTGATGTCCTCTGGATATATAAGTTTATGCCAATCTTGACTCTTCAACTAAAGTCAACTCTTTTTTCATAGAGAAACAAAGGGGAAAATCTATCTATTTATCTATCTATCTATCTGTCATTCACAAGCCGTTACCTCAATTTGATACAAGGTAAAATATGATTAAGAAGATTGTTTTGTGCCAGATTTACAAATGGGAATAGTTTACCTGACTTGGAAATCAGCATCAAAAATCAGGGGTGGATAAGGTGAGTGCAGGGCCAGTAACATATGTTATCAAGAGGCCTTTACATTAGGAAAATACCTAGATATTGAAACTCATTCATTTTTTCCCGCCAAATAATGAACAAAACTATCTGCTATACATCCAGATAATACAACAAATATGTCAGACATTTCAGAAATATTATAATTTTATTTTTATTTTGATCTTTGTGCAGTAGCTATGACTTCAGTTTCAAATGCCTTCATATTTATGTGCATATCACTTGGATACTATTCATCCCTTTGATTCTCTATCAAAATATTAATACAAATTAAGGGGGATAACTCTCTAATTCTAACTCTAAAACTGCTAATCTTAAGGACTCAATCATCAGTAGAATTTGAAGGCAGAATAGTACTGTAGTAATAGAGCAAGTGCAGAATCACTGAATCTGAAATGATAGCTGGAGGCATTTAGTGCAGGGCCCCTAAAATTGTGGGTCTTGCTGCATACATTTTGCTACATAGTTAATCCAGCGATGTTCAAAATCCTGGTTTTCACCTTGACTCAAACATTGACCTCTGGCATTTGCAGAAATACTTGAAAATCTCAACCACAAGGTAGGGTTTACTTTAATTACTAAGCTTTATTGTATTCTAGCAAAAGGCCACAGTAGTAGGGCTTCCTATGAAGATTTGACTCATTTCACTCAATGATTAGACTATGGGAGAAACCCACTATCCCTCTCTATGAATGTAGATATATTTTCAGCTTGATTCTTCAAAGTTGGTTTCAAATACAAGTGTTGAAGACTTGATCATTAGAAAGCATCAACTAAATTTTTCACTAAAACTTTCAGCATAGGTTTTCTTCAGTTTTCAAGCCAGTCTGGTTGGCTGACTGGCTGGTTATGTATATGAATGTATATATAGGCCAAACTACTTATTACGTCTGGAAAAAATCTTTTTCTTGTTTTCTGAAAATCCCTAATACCCATTCTAAGTTCTATGTCCCTTGATTTGTGTTCAGTAACGTTCATGATAGTTCAAAAAAATTTTTTAGTGATCACTACCCAATAAAAACTGAGAGTAGTAAGTAGTAGGCATTGACTACACATTTTCCAATTTTTTTAATTGATCACCCCTAACTCAGAATACTGCCAAAAGATGTTGGTAATGTGACAGTTTCTATTGTGTCTTTATTTTTTATACGATTTATTGTTTAAAATAGAATTGTGGGCTCGAAGACAATATTGAAAGTAGAAGAAAGATAAACCAGAGAGCACTCAGAGAAAGCGCACCTCCGCAAATGTCATTGTCATAAACTAAAAACTGAATGAAAATTCAATTCAGAGGAGGTAGCTGCAAAGATTCCTTAATCAGCCCCTGAATGTTATCACTTCTTCATTATCCCATAATCTAATCTTCAAGAAAGTTTTGCAGAAATTCATCGAAAACTTTTGAAGATATTGTGTGTACAGACTGACAAACAGACATGAGAGAATATATATATATATATATATATATATATATATATCACTTTCAGCTTCATTGGCAGAGGTAGAAAAAAAAGAATCCAGCTGTTGTACTAATTGTGTGCTGAACTCACAGTAAAAACCATCATATATGGGCAGGCCTGCAGGTGGGGAAATTAGTATATTTGCCCCACACAGTCTTCCAAGACTTGTCATTAGAAACCAATGTACACCTATGGAACAGTAAGTATTTACAGAGAATATATGTATATATATATATATATATATATATATTACATACAAGGAAATAAAAAGGGGAATAAAGAGCAAATACAGCAGAAAAGGTTGGTGGGAAATGTAAGCAGAGTTTTTGTTTTTAGGAAAAAAAAAAGAAATTATTAAGCAATCAGTGTCAAAAATAAAAGGAATGCAGAACAATATTCCCTCCAGTTTGTACGAGTCAGCGTGTGCAAAAATCTTGTGAATATTTTTTCCTGTGACAAAAGTATGTATGCACTGGATGTAAGTATAATTTTGGATCCACAACCTTCACCTTTTTCTTAATTCAGTACGCTGAATCAATACTTTTTTTTCAATAAAAACTCAGTAAGCTTATCTACAGGATTTAAAACATGTCTTCTTAAACTTCACAATATGGATCATCACCATCATCACCACCATCAGCCTTTTAGCATCCGTAATTGGACACAGACCTTCCACAAGATTCACCAGATTTCTCTATCATGGGTGCTGCAGAGCTAATATGTTCTGAACTTGTTTAGTTTGTGTCGTCATTCCATATTTTGCCAACTCCATCATTGCATTTTATCATTGGGTATCCACGTAATGAGTCGTGATATCGAGCAGTTTTCTGACATTCTTGCAACATGGCCAGCCGATTGCCATGTGAGTTTTCTAATGGTTTCTGTGATATGTTGGACTCCTGTCTTTTCTCTAATATACTGTGCTGTCCTGTGAAGTTGAACATGATCCTCTCATGTCCATTCTGCAAGGTTCTCAGTTTGTTGGTCAATATTTTGGTTAGGTTCCATGTTTCAGCTCCATAGGTGACTATTGGTATCATGCATTGATTCTGCCGAACATGGTTGCAGCTCTGTTCTTCTAATTGGAAAAGGAAATTAGTTATTTGCAAATGAGGTTTTTGAAAAATATACTGACTTGTTAACAGAAACAGTTGGTTAAAAGATCATCTTCAATAAGAATACTTATTAGTTACTCCACTATATTAGGTTATTAGCGTTTTGTGCGCGTGTTAATTTTCTTTGTAGACTGGTTGCAATATGTCTGAACATGCGCATGCGTTCAGCATAGAATGAACTATGATGCAGAGAGGTAATGGTGAGCAAAAAAGAAGGGGATCAAAAAAAATGAAAAATGGCATTATATTTCAGGAGGCTGTCTCACTGACTGAGCTAAATTGACAAGTCTTAGATATTTACAAAAATTCATCATATAAGTAGACACGGGGCTTATTTTCCTGTTATTCTAATAAATAAGTACATTATACAAAGAAATATACGTTCTTATAGTTTACAATACAAAAGTTGCCGAAATCATTTTCAGTCGGAATAAAAGTTGGTGTGACGTTTGACCCTGCAGCTGTCAGTCTTGTTACATGCAAAAACCAAAAAAGACAATCATTTGTATCAAATGCCTTAATATATGAGGATGCATCCATGAATCCATGGCCTGATAAGTAGTTATTAGCTGAATTTTGATCTGAAATTTTCAATGTATAATGTTTGATCTATATGGTTTTTATTCAACTCTGTATCAAATACTTTCACATGGAACGAGATTATGCAGAAAAACCAATATGTTGCATAAAATAAATACTTTTTCATCATTAGGATTACAGACTTATTGCTTCATCTACATATGTAAATATACTGGCTTAGTACTAGTAAAAATTGACGGGATTATTTATGTACGGGTATGCTATTTGTGCTATTATAGATCTCTACCATAGGCTGAGGGTTAGCAAGCTAAATTATTGCAAGTGGCATGAATTCAGTCCCTAAGGGTAAGTTATGGCCCTGTGCCAGGCTAAACCAATCTTAGTCGATATCTATCCGGAAAAAGATATACAAAAACCTTTATTGATAATCAGATACCTACATTTAAACACGATCCATCATTTTTTCTGATTAAGTGCCTTTGTAAACAATAAACAAACTATAGATCAAATAGAAATAAATGCACGCAATGCTTTACAGGGAAGGTTCAATGTGACTGCCATCCATTTTGATGCCTTTAAGCTGCTGATCTAGACTCAACTGAACTAAGTTCAATGTTGACTGCAGGAACTTTTTCCTCTATTCTGGTCTTTCATTCTTGTATGGTGAAAAGTTTTGCACCACACACCATGTTGACTTAACTAATCCATTGGAACTGTCGACTGTCAAATTGGAACTTACTTGTAACGTATCGCATATATCTACATTTATTAGATCTGTAATTTGTTAATTGCATCAATGAAATTGTTTTGGAACTGTACGTACTTACCCTTGTACAGAACTATATAGATTCAGTCGATACATGTAACGAATTGATAAAATCCTATAAAAGAAAATAAAAATAGAAGAAACTAGATTGTGTAAGAAGGAAAAATAAGGAAAGAAAATCATCTTGGGGGGAAAAAAGATTTAAAAAAATAAAACAGATTTCATGCTTACAAATAGCCAATAAGCATTTCGTTTTTGTTGGAGTGATTTGTTTTTTCACTCAAAATCAACAGTTGAAAAATTCTTTAGCTTTTACTTTGTAGTCCTTTTTTTTTCTTTCCGGCAGTGCATGTGTGTACATATGCATGTTAGCTTCAGTATGTCTGTGTACTATATATATATATATATATATATATATATATATATATATATATATATATGTGTGTGTGTGTGCATGGGTTTGCATGTATGTATTTATATGTATGTATGCATGGGTACAGATATATTCAAGCTGTACTATATTCTTGAATATCTTTTTTTGAAAGATAGATATGTTGTTAAATATATCCTTTGATATAGATATACAGGTATGTAAAAATATATCTATGTATCCATATAATATTTATCCAATACATATATATATGTACATATATATATATATATATATATATATATATACATATATATGAAACTGTAAATTTGTGATTATCTATCAATCTATCTACCGATCAGAAATATCAATCTCTCAAAAAACCAACACTGCCATCAAAACTATCAATATAGGTTTCTTCAGTTTTTAGCAGGATCTGGCTGGCCAAGCATGTATGTATGACTTATACAGACTGCACCAATGGAGCTAGATGGCTGATAATTCAAACATTTGCTCCTTATTATGTCTAGAGAAAAGCTTTTTTTGTTTTCTTAAAAATTTGTCCTATGAAATTAAGTTTATAAGAGGGATGTTTAAAATTCAGTGTGAGCTTAAGCTAAATTATTCTCTCAATTTGTTTTTTTTTTAAAATTTGGACATTTTCACTGATCACTGTCCTACCAAAGGCTTGAGAAAGAACTTGATCATTGATCAGTCCTTTTTTTTTTTTCTCCAATTAGTTGATCATCTACATACTCCCAAAAGACATTGGTAGCATGATAGTTTCTATTGAGTGACTGGTCTATATATCCATCTATCTATTTCAGTTTGATCTCGTACTGTAGGTAGATAGATGGTTACAGCTATAAAGGTTTACATTGATAGATAAGAATGCACTGAGCTTTTTATTTCTTCTTTCGTTGATTGCCAAGGGATTGGTTTTTTCAGCCAACATCAACAGTGAACAGATTCTTCTGTATTCACTATGTGGTTTCTTTTCTTTTTTTTCCTATTCTGCAATTCTCATCTTTGGTTTCTTACTTGCCTTTCAGGGTAGTTTTTTTTCATTTAAACAGAAACCCATACATGAAACGAAACCCATGCTAACTCTGACAATTGATATAAGAAGCATTTGCAATGGTGGAGAGTTGAGCTCTGTGGTTAGATCAACCGACCGAGGAATCTGAAGTCTTGAGCTTTGGTTTTTATCCATAACAGACAGTTCATTTTTTTTTTTTTTTGCTGGTTCTGAAATTCCGAGATTAAGAAATATCAATATAGTACACCGATTCATTTGGACTAGTGTCCTCATCTTGGCAGTGACTAAATAAACAAAAATGAGGACACTAGTCCGAGTAAATCTGTGCATAAATATGATAAAACTTCCTTTTCACAATCAGTCTAGGTCAGGGCTGCTAGATATCTTTTGCCACATGAAACCGAATTAATATGATCTTGGGACGAAATTAAGCATCTCCAGGGGCAAAATTATAAGATAATTTAAAATTCAACATCAAATTAAGCTTTCAGGAAAGAATAAATTAAAATACGAGTTTTTTTTCAATCTATTGTTCATGTATATTCATGTTGCATCATATCATTCATGTCAAGGGATTAATCTTCTGTACAAATTCTTTCAAAACCAAATCTTTATTTTTAGACTCAAATAACTTGGTTTAGCAGCAAATTGGCCAATTTTCGGTTTTGAAAACTACCAAAAGGCAACCCTATCTCAGTCCCATAGCAGACCCTTCCCCAAATAATAACTTTGGTTGAGGTTGATATTAATAAAATCAAGATATAACTAGATAATTATCAACATTATATGATACAGGAAATAGCTTATGTTTGTACCTATATAACAGGGAAACAAGAATAAAATGGAGACATTTGGTTATGTTAATTGCTATGTTTCTGTGACTATCATCATCAGTCTTTAATTGTCCATTGTTGGACATAGACCTTCCCTAGGATTCACTACGATTCTCTATCGTGACATCACAGAGCCAGTATTTTCTGAATTCTGTATTCATCTTATATTCTGCCAGTCTCGGTTTTGCATGTGATCTCTGGGGATCCATGTTGTGAGTTGTGATATCCATCGGTTGTCTGGCATTCTTGCAACATGGCCTGCCCATTACCACTTGAGTTTTCTGGCAGATTCTTTGATGGCTTAGACTCCTATTTTCTCCTTGATATACTGTGTTGTCTTGTGATCTCTCCATGTGAGGTTGAGCATGATCTTCTTATGCACATGTTGCATGCTTCTTAGTTTGTGGGTCAGTCTTTTGATTGGGTTCCATGTTTCAATTCTATAAGCGACTATCAGGAGGATACATTGGTTATAGCATGTGCTCGAATCAGCTGATATATTCATTTTTATATCCATTTATGGATATCAGTTGATAACTATCAATCTATTCAGCATATGGATTTTCTTTTCAGCTGATATACTAATTCTTGATATGGTAAGACCAATATTCTTCCTCTGAGCATTCACAGCTGTATTTTGTGAAATTCAACATCTTTTGACTTATACAATTGACTTTTCACTTCCTCATATGTATAGATTCCTTCCCCTTTTGTATATTCTGCTCATTCTAAACATTCAGAACACGTTTCGAATGACTGCTGAAAGATAATTTCAGTTAATGATGCTTCCTCTTGCATCGAATAACATCTTTTTGTGGGGTCTGCTGTTCATGTTTTGAGGTAAATGATAAAGGATTAGAAATTAGATATTCTAACCATAATACACGTAAATACAGACAAGCATACATACATATACATATGCATAAATGTACATACTCACTTGTACATGTATACGTATGTGCATACATGTACATGTATGGGTGCAGACACACATTCCATTTTCTGTGCACCTAACCATTAGGCCACCTTTCTGTGTTGTCCTTCTCCTAAACTGGTTATGAACCCAAAGTGATTGGCCTAGTCTGCCCTGCTATTAATCTATAGGTGGGGTAAGATGTAATGGATTCATGCCTTTCCCATCAGTGCGAAGTGAATGCAAACTATCTCAGCCAGAATTTGAACTTGCTTAGTCAGTTTTTTTTCCATGCAACTAACTATTAGGCCATCAGCACCTATTCGAATTTTATACCAGAGTGGTTGAACTTTGATTCTAAGGCAATGTTGCAAGCCGGAGATGTCCAATATGTGGCCTGAGGGGATGTGTGTATCCGTGGTCAAGAGCCACTGCCTTGATTGAATCGTTTATGTCTGAAATGATGGTCAGATAATGTACAACCATATTTCCTTTGTAAATTGATCTAGGCTTTATGCTAAAACCTATTGGCTAAGAAAATCAAGTAAACACAGCAATATTGAGTGACCTGTCTACGTGGGGTAGATTAATGTTTTGTTAAGAAATTTTGCGTTGAGTTTTCTGTTTCCTCTGACAATATAAGCAACAAGTTTGTTTTCAAATTCAATGGGCAACAAGTAATTATTTAAATACTAAATTGATATTCCTGTTTTTGTTTTTTAGATTTGGATATCTGTCTGAAATCTATAATTTGATGCTGTTCCAAATTCATGTCATCCCAACTGTTACTGTTTAGACACACACTTTTAAACAAAGATATACACCCATATATATATATATATATATATATATATATATATATATGTGCCAGTTATAACCGTTGATGAAGTTCACACAAAGAGATGATATTTTCAAGAATAGAAAGTAAATGCACACACTAAGAGATGATATTTTCAAGAATAGAAAGTAAATGCACACACTCACATATGCTGAATTGACTTGAACAAATATGTAGATATACCTTGATTAGTGCAGTTAATTCATTCCTCAATCTGTTCAATAACAGCACTGTTCAAAGTCTTATTAGGAGGAAATCAAGCAAAGAATCACACTAGAATGGCAAGTCATCGGCAGAGCAAGCTCAACTTCCAAAAACCAGACGATCCTAATAATCTTAAAAAGAAGAGTATACAACCAGTGCATTCTTCCGATAGTCACTCATGGAGCTGAAACATGGAACCTAACCAAGAGACAGACCCGCAAACTGAGAAGTATGCAACGTGCGTATGAGGGAATCATGCTCAACCTTACATGGAGAGATCACAAGACAGCACAGTACATAAGGAAGAAAACAGGAGTCTGAGACATCTTAGAAACTATTAAAAAACTTAAATGGCAATGGGCAAGCTATGTTGCAAGAATGAAAGACAACCGATGGACATCATGACTCACAACATGGATCCCCAGAGATCACGTAAGAAACCGAGGCCGACAGAACACAAGATGGAGAGATGAACTTGACAGATTCAGGAAATACTGGCTCCGCAACGCCCATGATAGAGAATTTTGGCGAATCCTGTGGAAGGTCTATGTCCAACAACGGACGTTAAAAGACTGATGATGATGATGATGATGATACTTGGTGACAATCATTACAGCAATACTTTGATTGTATTACACCGAAATGTACTCTATCCATTGTTTTTCTTTCTTTTAAATACTTTCACAATCATATATTGATACCAAAATTTGATCTAAATAACATCCGCTGTCTAAATATCCTAAAATGATTTTTTTTTTTGTCAAGTGAAGCAAAAGCACATCCCAGTCTTTGAATTCGGTCCTTAGATGTTGGTTCTAGTTTTCAAATCACATCAAAGACACCAAAATCTTGAAATCTTCTTTTACAAAATATCTAATTTCAAAACAAAGGGATTTTGAATGTACTGATTTTTTCTTGAAGAATACAAGGAATGGCAATTGAACTTGATGAAATATATATTGAATCAGTGAGTAAATAATGTCTATACATGGTGTCTGGCTTGAGGTGTTTTTGCCTGAGCTACATGTATCACGTTACTACTTACATGACCCTGGTTTTTCATATGTGAAATTAACTCAGAGATGAAAAGCACCTGAAGTGACGTCACTCACTAAACTCAGCCCTATTCCATCCACTGCTTGGATGAGAGATGGATTCATGCCTTTCCCAAATGTAAAGTGAACACAAACTCTCTCAGTTTTAGTTTGGACTCGACCTTTGAAGTCCATTCTCCACGCACCTCTAAATATGGAATCAAAGAATGGCAAAACATCAAAATCCTGCTGATCTGGTTTAGAAGACACACACGCACACACATATATATATATATATATATATATATATATATATATATATATATATATATATAATATTTTGAATACCTGGCTAAAGGCCAACCATAAAAGGTTTTCTGTGATTATTTATAGTCATTGTTCCACTTTTATACATTTTGAACAAATGGTAGGTATCAGTTTTGATGTTGAAGAGATAAATTAATCATTTACATTGTATCATATGAAATTTATATCAAAGAATCTCTAGCAGATGTGGTTTGAAAATTGAAAGCTGGTTAAAAGCTGGGTCGCAGACTTGAAAGAATGATTACATACATCTATCTATTCATTTGAATCTCTATATTTACAAAAATTCATCTATCTATCTATCTCTCTCTCTATATGTACATGTATATACATATATGTTTATCATAGTGAAACTGTATTTGAAATGGTATCCCATTATTAAATGGTGAATGATACCATTTGGCCAAGACAATGTAAATCAAATAGACAATTAAAGAAAATGGGGCTGCTGCAAGAATCCAACCTATGACTGATATGTGTGCAGCAGCCCCATTTTCTTTCATTGAATGTTCACATATGTAAACCACTCCTTTACAATTACCAGTAGCACTTCTGAATATCAGGAATCTTTGGTCTTAATTCTGTCAGTTATGAAGGAGTATGTCTATATTAAAATAAACTTTTTGAAACGTATAAGATTTAAAGAAATATCTTGCTTTCTCTCTCTCTCTATGTATATACATCTTGTTTTTTTTTAAATTATTTTTGAGGATTAAGTTTCATGCCAGTATAATTGTGAGACCATCTCTGATGATTACACCAGCAGGAAACTCGAACACCATGAAGCAGTGAATTTTCCATGCATATCTATCTATCTATATATATATATATTTATATATGTGTGCAACCCATACACATATGCACAACCATCTACATATTCCAAAGACACATGTACATGTACTTGTACACAGACACACACAAACAATCAATATCAATCAATAAGTAAGCACACACAGAGGAAGGCCTATATATATACGCAGAAATAATCATTGGTGCTCTTTAGTAGATCGCTTAAACGATAGACTGTTGATATCTATTTAGTCTTATGGAGAAAAAGTTGGTGGGGAAGGTTTCTAGCCACCCCAAACACATTGCCTCTGCCACAGTCAAAGACGAAACTTGGACAGTAACAATTTGCCTTTCTTTACAATAACATTCATCTACTTTCACTTTCACTTTAACATTCATTCACTTTCTTTGCCAGACCAAAATGGATAAAGGCTACAAGAGATAACAATACAAAGACTTGAACCTAATCCCCCTCACATCCCAGCCAGCCCAAACTACCCTGGCTCCACCCTGAATATTATTATTATTATCATTGTTGTTGTTGCTTTCAGATTAATTTTCTCTTTGTTATTTGTGCTATTTTTCTTTCTGATAAGAAGAACTAAAGTTCTTTCAGAAATAGTTTTACTATTATTATCATTAGAGTTTCCACACCAATAGTGACTGGCAGCCCTCACTGGAGATCACTATGTACTTTGACATCATCGTCATAATCATCATCATCGTCAGCTTTTGTGTCCATCATAGGACAAAGACCTTCCTCAAGATTTGCTAGACCTCTCTAACATGGGCATTGCAGAGCTAATACTTGTCTAGTTCATTATGCCATCTTCATGGTTGTGATGTGAAGTGGTTGTCTGGCATTTTTGCCACATGACCAGCCCATAGCTATTTGAATTTTCTAATGTATTCTATGATGTGACATATTTTTTCTATTATATATTTTGCTGTCCTGTGATCTATCCATGAGATGTTGAGCATGATTCCCCCTTGAGCACAGTTCTCAATTTGAAGATCAATCTTTTGGTTAGGCTCCTTGTTTTAGCACCATAGGTGACTATCTGGAGGATACATTGGTTGTATACGCCACTTTATAGGACAAATGGGATTTTCTTGTTCTTGCTACAAAACACTAACTAAGCAGATAATGAAAACTTAGTGTCAAAAACTACAAATAAAATAAAAGTAAATATTTCATCAGCTATTTTAATTATAGGTGTATTCATTTTAGTTAGGAATGCACAATCTTTTAATTTTGAAATCTGGTGATTTTTCTTTGGGGGATTGCATGAATAAAAATACAATGAAAAATGTTGATATGTTTTTTGAAAAATTAGATTTGGGAATTATCATTTTGTTGTAAATGACTGATTGCCCTCAAAACAACTGAGATAATTTAGGATGCTAAACTACAAGATGGCTGAAAGTACCATTCTTAAGCTTAGAAAAGACAGAGGCAAAATCTATATTTATCTGATCTTATAATTATTATTATTGAAACAAACATGATACAAAATCATCTATTTTATTCTTTTGCCTTTTTATTTTGATTCAATTTACACAAAAAAATTATATCTATCATTCATGCACTCCTAATTTTATTATAAAATAATCATAAACACATAAAAAACATCGCTGTAATCATTCCCTTTGGAAAGGCTGCATTAGTTTTGATATTTCCATTGCTTATACATTCATTTTATTATAATTGTCAAAACCTGACTGATGCAAAAATAAGTCTCATTATTCTTGACATTATTATCTCCCTTAATTTTTTTATTGTTTCTATTGTTATTAAGACAAAGATAACACAAAGACTAATCTTACTGCAGTTCTGTGGAACGTGGTTGATTATATGTCAATATTGTCAAAATGAGATTACTTTTAGAGGAGGATTGTTGATAACACTTCATTGGTATTGTTTCATTTTTTTGTTTAGTTTAATTCCCTTGTTTTTCTCAAAAACCAAAGCTTTACATTTTCTCTAGAACTCTGACGGTGGGAATTACCAAAAACGTCGCTATTAACACAATTCATTATTCTCATTGTTATTTGTACTCGAAGAGTTTTCAATCCTGTTAGTAAATGGTGAGTTATACTGGAGATCAAGTGACAGCAAGTCTCGTCAGTACTCCAACACTCTTCTCAAATTTTTAGTTGTTTTCAGTTATGCCATTGTTTAAATAATGAGAATAGTTCCACAGCTTTTCGGCTTCTTCAGCTTTCCCACTAGGCCTCTCGGGATCATCCCTAGTACACCAACAATGATTGATTCAACTGACACCTTCATAATTTTGTTCACATCTCTGTGCAGGTCCAGATACTCATCCAGTTTTTTTGCTTTGTTAATTTTACTTTTTCGGTTGCTGGAGTAATGAAATTCTTAGTTTCTCTGTCCTTTTTTGCCAGGTTTTTACCACCGGTGACACTACGGTCACTTTCAAATATCACTACTTCTCCAGCATCATCATGAGGTCCAGATACTTCATCCTGTGGTCTCCTGAAACAAGGAAGTCCACTATTTGACAAGTTCCTTTCTCCTTCATCACTGCAAGATCCGGTCTTCTGGACTGGATTGGGTGATCTGTTTGAATATCAATGTCGCAAAGGATTTGATGTGTTTCTTTCTCTAGGACTGATTCTAGTCTGCGCTTATACCATTGTTTTGCATGGTCGAAAAGCAGTTGTTTGCTCAGTTTCCAGTCGATCGCCTTTAATACCTAGTTGTGCCTGTTCTAGTTCCTTCTGGACCAGTTGGCTGTGTACTTGCTTATTTATGGTTTGTCGTATCTTTATTGCAACATAGTCTATGTTTGCTGTTCTCTTGTGTAGTGTCTATCTTAGTCTTTACAGAGTTAGGTTCTTTAAGCATTGATCTGGGCCAACTCAGTTTCTTTCTTTAAGTTTCCTTTCTGCAGCCTTATCCATGTTGATTGGTCTGCTATTCCTTGAGTTTGTCTTCTGAAATTATTATGTAGTCAACTGTCTTCACGCTTTTGGATTCTTGTTTTTATGTTCTCTGGTTTCCTTGTCTTCCTGTTAAGTCTATTGTAGTCACCGACTGCTGCAATTAATATTTCTTCACTCTGTCTCCTGCAATCTTCTTGTCTCTCGATTGCACAGTCGATTCAATCCTCGATGCTAATAACTCGTCTCTGTCCCGCAATTCTTTTTACATATAATCTGTCGACATTGTCTCTCGGGTGCAATTACCATTGTTAATTATTACTGTTGATCATTCATTATCTTGTAAAATAATTGCAAGTGGAGAAGATTGATTTCCAAATTATCAAATGTGATTAACACTTCTACAACATGGTCAACTTGCTCAAAGTCTCCCTATTACTCCGATACTTTTTTTCAACCATTCTATCTTTTTCACATCACGAAAACTGTAATTTGGATTGTTTTTATTCTGATTATTAGGATTTCAGTCAGCTTCGATCTTCCTGAAAAGATTTTAAAATGGATTTATTTCTCCAACAGTTACAAGAGTCACTATCATTATTTCCATAAAATTTCACAAAGCACTAAAAATATGACAAAATTATTATCGTTGTTATTATTAAAACATTTCAAAAACCAGAGTAGTGCAAGAGTAACCAGCATAGAATGTGAAATTAGAAAAGCCATACTCGAATTGCAATTGCTTTGCATTGATGCCCTTTGGAAAGGCATGGATCCATTACTTCTCCACACAGCCATGGGTAAAATAACATGGCTGATTAGGTGACCAGTTTAGGAGAAGGACAATAGTGGATTTTAAACCAGGAGTGGAATTTACTCCCCCCAACATCCATCAATAACAATAACAAAAGAAATGGGTGTAAGAAATTGCAATCCTACCTTGTTAAAACCTACCCATTAAGATAATTGGCACCCAAGCCATCAGATCAATCAGATCCCATTTCATAATATTCCATGCATTCATATATTCACACCAGATATCAGGGGTTTGTCATTGAAAACTACATGATAGCAAGTTCCTTCAGGTCCCCAGCACTTTCCCCAGTATCCTCAAAAACCTCAACACTGCCATTGCTCAGACAGTCTTAATTCAAATCAGCTTGATAATAATGATTACTAGTTGGCCTTGTTGTGTTATGTATATAATTTTGCAATACAGTTGATATCGCCCTTTTTAAGTAAAAGCAAAATTTCATTTTAAACTGTCAGTTGTGAATTTGCAAATGTGATTCTCAGAAACTATGCGTAGCAATGAGTTACTTATTGGAAGGGGCCAAGCCCATCGAGTGAACATTAAATTAAATTGAAAGAAATTTTTAACAAGTACTAAATGTTATTTCTATTATTATTTGGACTCTCCTCATCTTGGTCGTTTTTCAAACAATGTTTCGGCTGTTTTACTCTACGGCCTTCATCAGAAACGTTGTATGAAAAACAACCAAGATGAGGAGAGTTCGAATAATAATAGAGATAATAATGATACCTCATCTCAAAAATTCAGAGAAACAAGTACTAAATGTCTTTTGTATGGTACTGCTGGATAGGATCACAGTTGCCAACATAAGTTTTTTCAAAATCCAAAATTAAGGCAAAAAATGTCTGAAAAAACCCCAAATTTTTTCAGAAAATAATCTGGAATATAATCTAGAATCATACATCATATATTTAAAATCAAACTACACAATTCCTTGAGCCCCTAAAAATAAGAGAAACCTCATTTTTTGCTCATACATACAGCCTATTTGGGAGCCCAATGGAACAGTTTTAGGCACTGGATAAAATCAAAAGTTCAAAAAGGAAATAGTTCAGCAGAAAATTGATGAGTGTACAATTATATAATAGGTCATGATATTAAATGGTATTTACATTGTCAGAGCAATGGTCAAAGTCAGAATAGCACAGCTCTAGGTGAAGGCAGAATTTCAAATGTTGATTACCTAGACAGACAGATCCTCAATTTCTATTCACATTTGACCTTCTTTCATAATTAGCTATGCTTAATGAATATGAATATTGGGCACCTTACACTTGAATTATGGCTAACAAGCAAGTATGACAGATCATTTCTACAGTAGTGATTTCAATCTCCACTGGGCACTCCATTCATGTAGCCTTGAACCAGACTATACCAAGCTAAGTAAATATATAAATATTTATATTTAATCTTCAGTCAATTCTCTAAATCAATTATATAGATTTTTCTTCACTAAAGCTTTTTTTGAATTTTGTCTAATATCATCTGGTTAATGATGTTTTATATGTATATATATATATATATATATGTATGTATATATATATATATATATATATATATATATATATATACACACCCATATTGCCAAACTCCAGTTCAAGACTGGAGTTGAATTTTTTCTATCATTACAAGTACGAGAAGAACACTAAGTACTGTTCTCAGCAAATTTAGAAGAGTAAAAATTAACATCCCCTCCTGTGGTTTGAAATCCCAACCAACTGATTGGTAGTTAAGTCTCTTACTAATCAAGCTAGATTGTCAGGTCTGCCATATCCACCAAAAATTATGCTAGAAATACGCAAGGGCTTATTCTGATGAATGAATACATTTATAAAATTGACATTCCCCTACTGCGATTTGAGATCAGGACAGGATGATCAGTAGCTGGCTTTCGTATTAACTGAGCCAAACTGACATGTCATACAAATCTACAATCTAACAGATATCCAGAGGCTTATTTCATTCTAATGAACAAATAAGGAAAAAACTATTCTCATAATTTTTTTATTAATTATATGTATGATACAATGTTGCAGCAATCATATTCTGTCAGAATAAAAGTAGGAGTGCTGTCTGACTCAGCTACTGCCAGACTTTCTGATATTTATTTATCTATTTTTGTCTCAACAATTTAGTCATTGCTCCTAGATGACAGTGGAACTCTTCAATGAATAAAATAAAAAATGACTCTTTTGTTAGGAAAAATTAGGAAAAAAAAATTTACCTAAATTTTGAAGGGAAGTAACTTCAATCAGTGGTTATTTCCTTTGAATTTGCACTCAATTTTTATATGTATTTATGAGTTAATTTCTTTTTTTTTTTTTAAATTTCTTTGTTATCTTTTCGCTGTATTTTCCCAAACCCTACTTCCTTCCTATGCTTTTTTTTTCACTCGCTTCCAAATTTCCGAAAATCTTTATCCCCTGAACTCTCTTTTTTTCTTTCTGGAGAATGAAAATAAATCTATGATTGGTATCACACTAAATGCTTTGGAGGTTTTGCATTTTTATAAGAAATTTTTCGGGAAACCAACTTTAAAGATGATTTGCTAAGACTAGGAATCATAGAAGAAAAATTATAGAAACCAAGAAAACAAAAGGGAAAAATAATTACAACATTCAATAAATCTTTGAGAAAAAAAACAAACTTGAAATTTACTTCCAAAGAATCAGCCAATTTTTCTCATTTTTATTTATTCCATAATCTTCTTTTCTTTTTGTTGGCCTGTATCTGCTACGCTGATCTGTCTCAAGTCATAGATGACGTTCTGCTTGTGATTTGAGAATAAAGTAATAAATGATTTGATGTCACTTTTTACAGCAGTTCCAAAAGATTTGCTCTAAAGTTTATATTAAACTACTTATTGATCGTGAAAAAATTCACAGATTTATTTTATTATTTCATAATGTTTGACTTTTGGTTGAACTCTTCCTTAAGAACTTTTCAGTTAACCCAGTGCCTAAAATGGAACGAGTAGTACTGTAGGCTATACATATGTGAAAAATTTGCAATTAGCATGCCATAGTTTTTTATTTGCTCAGGCAAAGTTATAGAGTCAGCAAAAATGGACAAATTAAAAGATTCCTGTAAATGTGAAACGTTTTTACTAGCAGGCCACACATATAGATTTTATATTTGTGGAATTTTTTAAGGAAAAAAAGCTTAAAAGTTGATATCAAGTGTCTTTGACACCAATCAATACTGAACAAAAAGAAAGTTAAACTATTTTTTAAGATTGTATCGTGTCCTTATGTTTGTCAAAGAATATCTGAGGTTTTATTTCGTTAATATGATAGCTTGGCAATTAATTCAGTGAATTTGATACTTACTGATGTGCTATGGATATATAATCCTAAGGAGGAAAAATTGAGCCAAGCCTTTTTATTATATCTTTTTGCTAATACTATTCTATTCTAACAAATGTTGGAGAAATATTCAACAATGTAAAATAGCAGTGGATGTAGTGTTTGTCTGCAGAATACGCTTTAGTATGGGATGGCTTTGCCTTTGTTTTGTTTTAGAAAACCAAGCCATATGGGCAAGCTTACAGAGAGTTGGTTTCAATTTGTTGTAATTAATGTTGTTCCATTCATCTATGACAGCTATGTACTGCTAGTCAGTGTTCCCAGATTTTCTCATAACCATTTTGGCCTTAATATGAGACCACAGGTGATCTATAGGGTTGAAATCTGGTGTCACTTTGTAAGACTGTTGCTCAAACCATAATCTTGTGGGTTTTACCATGTTTACTGGAACATCATTTTGTTGGAGACTTGCCTCTTGCCTTTCCATTTCCAAAACGTGTCCTGTATTTGGAAGCAATTCTTTTTGTGAAATATTTCGGTACTTCTTAGTATTAATGGATGTCTCACATCATACCAGTGCAGAAATTAACCCCACATTCCAGGTTAAAACTTTCCCCCAACATATATAGATAGAGTTCTGGAACATTAATATGCAGCTCAAATCACGACTCTCTCCTGAGAGCATGCTCTAATTACTGAATCACTGTGACCATAAAGTGACCCACATTTGAGTCAAACCCAGCTTCTCCCAGCAGTCTAGGAATTGTTCTTGAAACAGGTTGATTTTTTCGGATTTGTTTTTTATTGTTGTGTCAATTTAGTCAGTACATTTACAATGCTTCAGGATGGTCATTTCCAGCTTTCTGTTATCTCAGTTCTTTGTCACTTTCAGTTATCCAGAATCTGCTTTCCATGCCCTAGAACACATCACTTTAAATGTGTGGCCAATTCTATTATTTGAAAACAATGGAATCTGGATAGCCTCAGTTTTGTTCTGAATGCCAGTAAAGACTTTGCTGCTTGACAAAGACTAGCAATGCAACATTTGACTTCAAAATACTGGCGTCTCTAGGAATAAATACACAGAAATGGGGAGCTACAAAACAACCCCCTTCTCTCAATATTGTGCATGCTGAGAAAAATAATATCACAACAGAGCAATACACAGAAATGACAAATGGTTATATTTTTGTAAACAGGATCAAGATTTAGACCAATGGGACTATCAACAATTTCAGATATGTTTTCATGTAACATTTGTCGTAGATCATTGTCACATATTTTGCATCTAATCTATAAAACAAAAGAGTAATTGCACACTATGTAATGGAAAGTGCTTGGCATACTTTTTTGCTCAGGAATCTTTATTTATTCAAAATTTGTATTTATATTTAACAAATATATTTTTGTATTTAACAAAAGGCAACTCTTTTGATTTTGGGAAGAGATAATGTATCAAAATTCAGTCCATGAGTTTATTAATAATTTCCTATTCTTTTAAAAGCTCATTTGCTCTGGAAGCAAATGAGTGTGAGAAAAATAACAACCTTGGTCTGTATGACTAACTTTTTACTAACTTATTATTAGTACTCATCTTGAGATGTTATTATTTATTACTTGAAATCTGTTGAGAGCGTGATTAGATCGTTCACGCCATACCAATTTCAAGTGAGGTTTCATTAAAAAGTAACTGGACTTGATAAGTGGAAGATTCCATTGTTTTAAATGGCAGGTTGGAGATATTCTTATCACCAAAATTGATACTTTCAAGTGGAAGGGTCCATTGTTATCGAGAGAGAAACGAGCAGAAAAGGATTCGGAACTATGAGAAAGAAGATTTTTGTTAATTTTATGCGGTATCGCAAATATATCTCAATTTCTGTGTACAGGGTGTCCGAGAAAAAACTAGAAAGGTGCTGCAATGCAGTTTTTGGCTTCCTTCCAATATACACTACACAAACATCCTCACTCTTTAGCCATCATGTTAACCCTTTTAGCAAGCCATGTTATATTTGCTTGTTGGTAAATGATAGATT
The DNA here is from genome assembly GCA_963457665.1 of Thysanoteuthis rhombus. Classification (NCBI taxonomy): domain Eukaryota; kingdom Metazoa; phylum Mollusca; class Cephalopoda; order Oegopsida; family Thysanoteuthidae; genus Thysanoteuthis; species Thysanoteuthis major. The sequence continues at coordinate 30,879,714 of OY735211.1, read as the reverse complement.
AAACCTATTTCACTGATAGATATATTGTGTTGGCTAAGAAATTTTGATACGTAGCTCAACCCAAAAAAATATCAGGCCCACTAGGCCACGTAACAATATTCCGGTTGCATTCTCTTCTCATGCACGGGGTACAGTACAGCTGGGACTCATCTGAGGGTCACCCAGCTATAGATCCATAGGTCGTGTGAAGGTTTTTACCCACTGACGCATTTAGTGATCTAAGAAAAAGTGAGAAAAATAACTTATTCATTGATCATACCTTTTTTTCCAATTTTTCTATAATAAGTCAGCTTGGTGTGCTACCAAGAGAAGTTGGTTACATAACAGTGTCTATTGAGTGACCAACCAGACCTGATTTTTTTTTGTTTTTTTAAAGAATCTTTTATGTCGGTATTTTGACTTAAGCACCTGCTCAAAGTAAAGCCGTGAAAACATCTGTTTTTGTTTGTTAAGGCCCTATGTGTCACCTTGCAGTGTACATGACACATGTATGGCCGTTACACACAACAATTAGTCAGTCAAGCAAAGAAGTGATCTCGAAGCGGAAAAAGGAATGGACCGTATTAACATTCCGTACATACAATGGTGTAGTACTAAAAAAAAGAAGCAAGGGAACGCAAAGGTATCTGTTCTCAAATTTTCGACACCCCCAAGTAATTAAAAAGAAAAAAAAAATCAACTCATTCCAGAGACATTTTGAAGCCACATGCAGGTAAGTATCTGGACATAGACTGGCTAATTTTCCCAATCAGAAATATAGACTTTTAGCAGTATGAATAGTGAGTAATATTAAGAAGGAGGCCGCCCCTCCCCCAAAGCAGAGGGGCATCATTCTCACGCGATCCCACAGCACTACATTACAGTGGACACGTCCCTGTAAAAGTCGAGACACTTAATTTTTACAAATAACGAGAAAAACTGTAATTTCGCAAGAATCGCGCGTAAAAGTCGATCTCGCTTTTATAGTATTTAGAATTGCTTATTAGGGCCCCTGGGTAGGGTTACCGAAGGTTTCTTGACACGTTCTTTAAAATATATAACAAATTACTATTACAGCCGCAAATGTGCCAGACACATGAAAGGCAACCCCTATCACTGCCCTGTGCGACTGCCTGTGTTGGTGGCACCCGGGGCCGGCCCTGTATGCCACCTGATAAAATTCCGAATCTGGAAAAGAAATTTAGCTGATATTGTTCAAAGCAAAGAATGTCTGGCTGTGTCAGCAGATGCAATGCCTTCACTCGTCAACCAAATTGCGAAGTAGCTACTGGCTGTTTCTATTTGCAAGCTTTTTCTTCCCCATCTTTGAATGTTTCTGCGATGTACATTTTCTTTGTCTGAGACAAATTGTTTTTAGCATTGAATCAGACTTACCCGACAGAAAACAACACAACCGTAGCTCCAGCGAACGACGTTTCCCGCCGGATTTCTTTCTATGGGTAATTTTCTTGGTTTTATTTAGAGAACAACATAAAAATAAAGTAAATGATAGATTATAGAAAGAGACTCTATCGTAAAATGATTAAGGAGAATTTTGTTTAAAGGGGGGAAATATAGAGAAAGGAAAGAGCTATAAAGAGAGGAAAAAATACTAAAAAAATAAAAAAATAAAAAATGCAGTGAAAGATAAACCAATAAATCGTAAGTAGATCTGAAAGAGTCAGAAAAAAAACCCCTCAAAAACAATGTGAAATTAAAGAGATTTTGATACTTAGAAAAAATTTCATCACATCTAGAAAGTTAATTCCATTGAACAGAGAGCGAGAGCGAGAGCGAGAGAGAGAGAGAGAGAGAGTCATAGAGAGGGACATGGAGCGAAGGAGGGAACCGTAGAGAGGTTCAATGCAGAAGTAAAATGAAAGTAAAAGAAAGTAATTTATTAGAAATCCACACAGAGAAAGGATCTAGGTTTAATTAGTTCTCGACAAGTGAGCATTTTGGTTTTGTTTTGGTTTCTGGAGGGGGAGTGAGTCTTGCTCTCTTTATTTTTGCTCTCAACTTATTTTCACAACTGCCAACGAAGCTGGATGGTGTAAATGTATTCAGTCGCGTCGCCTATTTGTCTGATAGTCCACACGATATCTCCAAAAGTTCTGAATGAGTTCCAATTACATTTCCTGAAAGTAAAGGCCATGGAATAAGGAAGAATTTATTAAACTTTAGCGCGGATTCAGGGTCCTTTTTCGATTGTGAGATATCTTTTCATACATTTATGTATTCACTCATAAGAAATAGGGTTACGCCTATTGCACAGGTAAGGGAGGTCTGTCTGCCTATAAAATCAGCATTCGAAATTTTGGTTTCTGCCAAGGAACAAACACTTCTCTCCGGAGGAAGCAAATATCATTTTCACACAACTTCTTTTTTACAGTACTGTACTCTGTTGCGTCATATACATTTTGAATAAAATTGCTTACCATTGAGTTCTTTCTAAAATAAATCTTATATTAATAAGACTTGCTATTTGCAAGAACATCATGTACATTACACGTATATGTATTCATCCTTACATAAATAATATGTATTTAGCATTTATTACAAAAACAAAATGAGTAGGTTAAAGTGGGGACTACATTTTCCATCTGGCCTGGACCTATCAACAACTTTGAACAGGCCTGGATGAGGCTCCCAAGCAAATACAATAAGTTGGAGTAAATTTGTGACAGCAGATGGCAGCTCTTGAAAGCAGAACCAATCTCGACTTTATCATTTCAGCAATTGATCCAGTAAGTGAAGAGGCCCCCAAAACACACCATTTGATTATTCTATTGATACAAATTTATTGAAAAAAAAGGCATACATAAACATAAGAGTATAATGCATACTCGTCCATTATGATGGCTAAAGTTTCACAGTTACATAAAGACTATTGATATCTTATATTATAGGACATTTCTAGGTGATACATGCTTCATTTGCAAGCTCTACATAATAATAAATACTTTATTTAATGGCATATGAAACTTCCTTTACTTCAACAGTGAATATTTAGAAAAAGTATTTCCATGAACTCTTCTCGTTCATCATCTAATTTAAAAAAAAAAATTCCAGTTCAAGTTCTGGTCAGTTTTAGGCTGGTCAATGAGGCTTACGATCATCCTTTGCGCCATTTTTGGGAAATAGAGGTGCAGGAGGTGGGGAATCTTCTATGCCGTCATGCAGAGGGTCTAGATGAATACGAGAAGGAAAAGAAATAATTTTTGACACAGAACAGCTACAGACAGTAAGAAATCATATCGCCCATTGCAAAAGAGAAGTAATTATTTATCTACCTCTCTAGGCAGCCGGAACGTGATACAAGGTCGTGTTTAAAATTTGGGCCCCACACGTGTGCATCTGGGCAATAACAAAAAAAATTGCCTTGGCTCTCCGAACGATGACGCGTAGACGTGAGAGCAGCCTACGACCTTCATCTTTAAGTTCAATTGAGGGGGCGGGGTAACCGGTCGCCCCAGAGACTGGGCATACTTTTTGCATGCCACAGGACGAATCCTGGGTCAGGAGAAGTATTGACCAATTGCTAGTGGGGAAACTGGAGTGGACGTAGTTAGCCTGATACGGACGGAGCAAAGTAACTCGATTGATGCAGGCATTGATTTAAGCAGCATTCAGCTTTCCTATCCTGATAAAAACACTACATCGTTCCCCGCTTATGCCCTTATCGAGGCTGTCGCGACGTATGATACTCACAGGAAATTATCGAGGCCAAACTCAGGAGCTCTAACATCACATACAGTAGTTGTACGTGTGAACAGAAGGGAATGGGTGGCCGAATAAAACACCCCAGTTGCACTTGGTAAAACAACCATTTATTTCATTTCTAATATAATATAATTTAGATGGACTGCTAATGTTTTACAACTGTAGAAATGCATTATGAAATATTTTATCATAGAAAATCAGGAAGTAGGATTATCACTGGTTAAAAATTAAGACTTGCATTACATACTGCTTAGGATTGTAATGTACATGTGTGAGTGTGTATGTAAGAACAGATGTGATTGTCAGGTTAGGAATTTAGACAGTTAGTGAAGAACAGTGATATTATATGAAAAATGTAAAAGCATTGCTAATGTTTTTACTACAGAAATACAACGAAAATCGAAGAAAAATAATTTTCAGGATTTAAAACAAGTATTACAGACAGAATAGGACCACAACCTGTTTAATAGTATTGTTGTAGCTTCGCCATTCTCACTTGATAATCTGTCGTGCTCTTTTCCTGTGTTAAACCTACATATCTTTGATGAAACCATTTCATGACTTTAAAGCCAACAAGAGAGTGCATTCCTTTGCCAACGCTATGGTCATTAAAAGCTGAATGGAAATAATAAATAATAAAAATGTAAGACTTTTCCTGGACCCAGCAAAATCATTCAGTTCTTCCTTAGCCTCTGGCCAACCTTTCCCCCAAATGCCATTGTAATTCAATGATAAGTCCTGGAGATACTGCATGGACAGACGGACATGGCTGAAAACATATACGTCTCCCAATGTCGTTGGCAGGGGTAAAATATGAACCACGTATAAATGCTTGTTATCTCCCTTGCGTGATACCCCGGCACCATTTTCTACAAGACATATGTACGTTGGATCCGTCTCAAGCAGAACTGATAATAACTGAACACGGATAGTCGTAAGAACGGAAGAATTTCAGTTGAACGGAATGAGTTTGAGCGAAGCAAAGCCGAACATTAAAGTGTGCAGCTGTAATTTATGACCGCCTTTACCATGGGAAAAGTCCATCTTTCAAGACGAGTGGCATAATTGAGTCAGAAGACAACGCTGAAAGATTCCGAAATTGAAACAATAAACAAACAGAAACGGACGAAGTCTCCATAAGATTTCACAGTGGTGATCATGTCAGCTGAGAAGCCCCACTCAGCAACTTACAAACAAAACCCAGATTAGAGCAAACGAAACGAAACGAAACGGAGAATGGTGCATTAACTGCATCACATGCAATTTTATGTAGTTTAAATAAATAATCTAATGCAGGCGTATTAAGCCTGATAATTTTATTCCACTTAAAGTGCCTTCACTCTTCCATTTTTTCTCATCCATGTCATTGAAAAGGGGCCTGCTGCGAGACTGAGATAGGGTCGTCATTCGTTACTTTCCAAGACCAAAAAAATTGGATAAATTTGGTACTGATCAAAGCTATTTGGCACTGAAAATAAAGATTTTGGTATTGAATCAAAACGAAGATGAGAATTCCATACACACGAATCGTATGATACGACATAAATATACGATAGATAAAAAAAGATATGTATTTTAATCCATTTTTCTTGCAAGCTTAGTCTGATAATGGATGTGCCCAGAGAAGTACGACGAACCCATTTTTCAGCTTTCATAGGAAGGAAAACGTTTTGAGGAGAAAAAGTAATTCAGTAAAGAAAGGAAAAAAAACAAAAACGAGAGAGGCAAGACAAAAACCCAGCAATGTTATACGTAAGACAAAAAATGTACAATAGGTACAGATAACTCGCCTGTGGTAGGCCGATAGATCCATAAGTCGATAAAAGATAGATCGATTGGTCGATAGACAGATGGATAGAAGTTATTGATATAGATAGATGAAGGTATTTGAAAAGGGTAAGTGATATATAGGCGACATGACATAATGGAATCTATAAGATTTATGTATGTCATATAATGAATAGACACGTGTCATGCAATAATCATTACATATGCAAGAAATCCTCGACAAGAAAGACATGGGTGACCGAACGCAGAAATCGGATATACTACAATCAATACTGACTTCTCCATATTTCTTGTTTTTGCCTTATTAAAATCGAGACGTCTCTAGTCAGTTGCTCCACGTATATAAAACGCAATATAGATATGTAGTATAAAATAGCATCAATATACCATACACATAAAACCTTATATGAAAATGACAAACTACATGTATGGCGTACACTGTATATAAAAGGGAGTTGATGTTTGATCAACACTGCTGGGGTGCCATGCTGATACGATTCTTTTTGAAATCTCCGAAACCGTTACATGTTAAACAACTGATGAACCTAACTAGAGACAATACATTGTACCATAATAACAAAGTATAGGGGAAACAGAAAAAAAAACAACAAAAAAAACAACAAAAAAAAAACGCCGAGGAAAATTACATAAATTGCTCCGACAGAAACTGGGAAATAGGTGACCGAAGCGACACCAAAAATCTATTGAAAAAGTTTTTTTTATGTTTAGCGTCTAAAGGAGTAAAGCTTTCTTGACTATATATATATATATATATATATATATATATATATATATATATATATATATATATATATATATATGCATGTGTATATGGTTGTGTGAGCCACATTTTTCTATCACACTGTTTCTAAGCAAAAGCGCCGGGGAGCGACGCTTGTATCCATAGCAAAGCACACAGATACTCTATTCCTAAGTAGTGTCGATCAATACGAAAATTATACCCTTTCTTTACTCCTCTCTCTCTCATCCTATCTTCTTATGAAACTACATAACTTTTCTCTCTACCGTGACTATCATACATAATATTAGAAGCAGTCATCAACCGAGCCTGTTGCATACCTACGATATTGGATAATTATATATTTGAGATGATTAAGCATACTATCCTATAAGTATTACTGGAAGTTCTTTCATCATTTCCGAAATGATTTAATGTGATAACAATGCAATTAGCTTCTCTATTGGGGTCGAAAAGTTTAGGCGCTCAAACTTGAAATTAATGAATAGCAAGTCAAAAAGAAGGCCAATTAACTTGGATTCTTTTTTATGGTAGTCATATATTTTTCTTCATCAGGTACGAGTTGAAACAACTTTAGTTTTTTTTTCTTCAAATTTAGTGTGATTGCATTATCTATCGCACCAAAAGGCATGTGTAAGAAAGGTTTCATCCTTATCTGGCCAGTAGTTTTGCTACTTTCAGACGTCATTCTCAACCTTTTTGGAGACCATGGACCCTTTAAGATGTCATGTTCCAGGGGCCCTGTCAAATAAGGATAGAATACGAACAGAAATTCATTTTTATCATTTCAGTCATATGTAATATTCGGTCTCCGTTGAGAATTATCGCTATGAGAGAGAGAGAGAGAGAGAGAGAGAGAGAGAGAGAGAGAGAGAGAGAGAGAGGGGAGGGAGAGAGAGAGAGAGAGGGGGGAGGGAGAGAGAGAGAGAGAGAGATCTGTTTATTTAAAAGATCAAATAAAATACTTTCTCTTCTTTCTTTCTTCCTCATCTGTTATATCCCTCTCTCTTTTTCTTTCTTCCTTCTTTTTCCCTTTTTGTTTGCCTCTTGTTTTTGATATTATCTTTCTTTTATTATCTCCTTCCTTTTATATTTTCCAAACAAAACAGTTATATTTCCCAGAGGAAATATCCATAACAACTATCTCTATCACTTACGTATCCTTGTCGGTTGTTATCGAGACACTGTCCGACAGCTTACCCGATTCTAAACGGCTCTTTCCCCAGCGCACACCGAGACAAACAAACTCACCCCCTGCTGTCAAAGCCCCATCAACGTCTATATCAACAATGTAACCAATGGTGTAATATGAGCAACAGCTGAACAAATAAACAATCGCATATAAAACATTTTCCCTCTTTCATCACAAGCATATACATTTGGGGTTTCTTTTTCTCCGCCCTCAGACCCCGTAGAACGGTGTGGCTCAGTCAGCTACGAGGGAGAATGGTGGCGATTTTAGAGAGGACACCTGTGAGTACAGACATGAAAATACAGGTACCGCAGCGACCTTTCCGACAACAAATGGTTCAGCACCTTTATAAATCTGGGCAATATCACGAGCAGACCCTTGAATTTCTTTCAGCTCTCATATCAAAGTGATACGAGTGGCGTTATGCTAGGAGCCACCTCTTCCTTTCCTATGCTGCTGTGGTTGTTACTGCTTCATCGATTTTGTTCTGTAAAACCCAAAGCCCAATTTACCCTCAGTAATGGCATTAAAGCACAGTGCACAGTGGTAGTGTAAAGCGCAAAGCCTATATTGATGCCAGAAAGTGCAGATGCTTTGAGAAAACTCGTGTTTCGGTTCATAAGTTGTGCGAGGCATGAGTTATTGGCTCATCAACTATACATAATATTTATACACATTTCTCCAATTAATATACCTGTATTTGTTTCATTTATATAACTGAACTGTATAATCTATTCAGCGTTTCTCAAACATTTTCGGTCCGATTCCCCTATGACATCTATATACATGTTAACGCCTTCCCAGTTATTCAAATACGAGACGTGCTCAACACAAGGTTTTTTTTTCATCTTGGAGAAAAAACATCGACATTCAGTTCAGAGATTTTATTGGGAAAATGTCATGGTAAGTGTATTAATGAAATTTTTAATTGGTACTCATTATTATATTGATTGTGATTGCTGAGAAATCCAAAATGTTTATTGGAAAGTAAATTGCCTAAAAGAATTCATACAAGACAAATCTTTACTACTAGTGCGAACCTTTAGTTTAGTAGATGATGATATCATCATCATCATCATCATCCTCCTCCTCCTCCTTTCAACATCCGTCGTTGGACGTAGACTCTTCCCAGGATTCGCCACACTTCTCTATCATGGGCGTCCTGGATTTGTCTAGCTCGCCTCTCCATCTAATACTCTGCCGGCCTCAGTCCCGCATGTGATCTCGGGGGGGGGGGTCCATTTCGTGAGTCACGATGTCCATCGGTTGTCCACCATTCTTGCAACTTGGCCAGCCCTCTGCCATTTGAGCTTTTTAAATTGAGACCAAATCTAGCTCGAGCTTTGATAGAGTCTCAAGTCACCCCTAACAATATCCAAGCGGTTTCTTTTCTTCGTGTGTATAAGGCTCAATGCACTGAATCCTCGTTCTATGAGGTAAGACGAGAGAAAAGCAATGAAAAGCAGTTTCGCTTCTTTTTTTTTTCCCTGAAGAACAGGAGATTTCTCATATTGATTCAGCCACATGTCATGATATCATCTGCAATCAAAGATTTGTTTCACTTCTTCATCAAACTGCAGCCCGATGGTTTCTTCGCACAATCCGATTTCCTTGTTCGTTGATCTTGCTAATGAATAGATTCATAACCCAGTTACTTGTACAGGAAGAATGGTTGGCGAAGTAAGCATGTAATAACTGCCTAAGGCTAATTCCTTCTCGTTTGTAAACAACAGGCATTTGTAAATCAGAATCAGAGATATTTTTTGAATCTCTACAATGCCGCTCATAGAAAGTTAAACGCCCCCTTGAGGCCCTTAGTCACTTCAACACCCCCCCTTGAAACAAACCAACGCCTCGGGGGTGATAGCACTCACGTTGAGAACCATTGAGTGAATGGATTACGTTTAACCATCTGATATTTCTTTCTTTCAAGTTTTTAACAGCCCTGATGCTTTAACGATACGAGGTGCATAATTTGAGTGCCAGGGGGGATAATCTTGATTATTAGGTGAACTCTATTTGTTTGGCAAAATAGATAATCCAACACAGAATATAGGATTTTGACTTAAAAAAGTAAAAAAAACAAAAACCAAAAAGTCAACAAAAACAGAAAAAAAAAACGAACAACCCCCTCCAAAAAAACTAACTTAATTTTGATCAAAAAGAATCTTGCAATTAGAATATATATTTATGATTATCGGAAATACTCCATCGACCTAAGACCCTGTTAAATCCCAACAAAACATCGGAATTTCCTGACTGCGTACAAATAAGATTGCGTTTATGGTGAAACGTCTTAAGAGACGTTTGGTTACTGTCGCAGAGCGGAAATTCGAGCAAGAGTTTTCCTGAGATTTATCGCGCAATATCGGAACTTTTATGAGAAAAGGAAATGGCCTTTAGTAACATTTGTCTGTTAATGTTCCTAGTGCCTCATTTCTTTTTTTTTTTTACTTTTCTTAATTTTCTTTCTCGGTATTCCTGCCCCTGATTCTGCTGGCGTTTCGAAGATCTCGCTCAGGCCAATGTAATCCCGTCCTCTGATCTGGCTTGCGTCTGAATATCGTACCAATACAGGTTGGTCTCAAAACTGACCATACATTTTCTTTTTTCATTTTTTTCTCTTCAGATTTCTATCCAATCTCTGTGGATTTGAGTCCAATAAAAAGCTCAATGCCAGATAAACTTTTTGACACTTAAGCCCAACATATATCCACATTATTATGGCACCAACATTAGGGCTGAGGTAGCACGGGTTCGTGTGAGCGATTACTTGCGAGGGTTTACGTTGAGAGCCGAGTTTATGCAACTAGAGACCTTCATACACACGAGGCAGGAATCAGAGATTGTTGAGCAAACATTCCACTCGAAATGCTTGTAGATGTCGGAAATGGCGGCGTCAATTGCTGGATCGGCTCAAGTGCCATGTAGAAAAAATAATCATTTGAACTTGGCTAAGTTTGAATAGCTTAATTTTTATGATAATAAATTATTCAGTTTGTGTGTATCGATTTTCAAACCCTGTTTTGTTAAAAGGAAAATAAAAGTATAGTGACTTTTGAGGCAACCGGTTTTATAAGAACAAAGATAAATGTAATATATATATATATATATATATATATATATATATATATATATATATATATATATATATACATATATATATATATATGTACTTATACACACATATGTATGTGCATATGATGGGGTAGGCATACGCACTTGATACAGAATACATACGGAGATAATTACCCAAAGTACCCCTAAAATGTTTCGACAGAGGGTATGCAAAAAACAAATCCCGGGTGATTTACAACATTTTCAAGGGGTTCTGAGGAGGATTGATATTTATGTTTACTTCATGACTATAAAGCTATAAGTGTTCCGAATTGGGAAACGCCATGATGTCATTTTAAAACACTTTATTTTGGAACAACACATTCATTCTTTTAAAGATTTTTTTACATGACTTTATATACTGACAACAGTATTTGTTGTGAGGTTCTTGTACATGTCAATCATTTTTCATTGAGCAGAAAAGCTGGAACGGGTAGAGGAGTTTCTATATACGAGGTAACCATGCTACTGAACCTTTTACTTCGTTGATGAATCATTTTTTCAAAACGAAGAATCGGGGGATTGGGAATTATGATATCTTTTCAATTTTAAGGTTAGAATTCGGTGTGGTGGGGGGACTTTTTCCCTCTTTTAAGGGTCGAAATCAAAGGGGATTCTTCCACTTACAAGGTTCAAAATTGAGGGGAGACTTTTTTTCCATTTTAAGCAGCAAACTGAAGAGGGGGGACTTCTTTTTTCACTTTTAGATGCTAAAATCGAGGGAAAATTATTTTTAATTTTAGGAATCAAAATCAAAAAGGATTTTTTTTCGTTTCTAGGGTAGAGATGGAGGGGGACCTTTTCCCCCATTTCGAGCAATCAAATTCGTGTCAGAACCTTTTGTTTCACTTTCCGGGTTTAAAATCGAGGGGAGATTTTTTTTTCATTTCTAGGGGTCAAAATTAGTGTGGGAAAATTTTTTCCACTTTAAAGATCAAACTCGAAGAAAAAAATTATTGGTGTAAATTTTTTTTGTATCCCTAGAAGAACATTTTTTTCTCATTTAGGGATCAAAATGGAGTGGCAGTTCAGTTTTAAAGGTTATAATTAGTATGGTGGATCTTTTTTTTCTTATTTAGGGGCTAAAATAGAGAGGGAATCTTTTCACTCATAAGGATTGAAATCGAAGAAGAATTTTTTTTCCATTTCTAGAGGTCAAAATCGGTGGATTTCGAGCAAAACTGTGTAAAATTTGGGCAAATCAAGCTCTTTGTACTCATAACCAAAAGGTTTCCATACGCCTACGACCCGGGTATTGCTATATTTTTAATAATGCAGAAAAACAACATTTCATGTGTAACAAAATCCTAAGAGGACTGCTCCAGTCATATTTATGGAAGCGGTTCAAAAAGCCAACTAGAACAATCATACACGCGAGCCCTTTTTTTGACAGCACGAAATTTACACCCATAGGAGTGAGCCAAGTTATTTGGCATAATCCAAGGGATGAAGTTGACAGCTAAAATATGGCCGATGAAAATTAACTCGACAGGCGGCATCATGCACCGGGGTGGGCAAAATATATAAATAAACCATGTGCATCACTTATAAGGATGACAACGTCTGTTGAGTTTGCTAAAATGCACGGCAAGATACGGGATCTATTGGATAAATTGGTTGAACAGATGGTTAAAAAATTCTGTAAACTTACGTGTAGCATCTCGTACACACACAATATATATATATATATATATATAAGAAATGAATGTATATGATCTGACGAAATGATTATAAATTGCGTTATATTACATCGAAAGTCTTATTTGTAATGATGTCCTGTCGTTACTCGGTTAATGAATCACTCAAAATGGACAACGTAAATAGAATAAACAATTAAAGTAAATGGAGCTGCAGCAAAAATCGAACCAGCAATCGATTGGGTAGCCACTTTGCATTTCCAGCGAGTGCTTAGCTCAATGGTAAGTGCAACGCTACATTGAAGCGGCTACCCTATCGGCTGCAGGCTAGATTTGCTGCTGCAGCTCCATTTTCTCTGATTGTTTATTTTATTTACGTTGTCTAGTTCGAATGGTACATTAACCTTGTAACGACAGATAATTGTTTCAAATTACTTTCTATGTAATATAACACACACACACATATATATATATATATATATATATATATATATATATATACTAATTGATTGATGTGCCTTATAATATCACCGGTAGTATTTCTTTACATGTACAAGTCAACGTTTCCTTTCACCCTTATGATTACATATACTTGCTTAATACAGGTCTGTAGAACGGGTTGGTTTTATTTAGTACTTGAAAATAGGTCTTGCTTTTCAATCTATTTATTTATTCTCTCAAAATATCTGTGTCTCACATCGTAAAGAACAACCTAATCATACGTTGATTCCTCAGAATAAAAAATGAAATTCTATGCACGTATAATTTTAAAACTTCCCTTTAAAGAATAAAAAAAACATGGAACGTTTTCTCGACAGGAAACAGACAGACTTTCGAGTGATTCAGTTTTTTGATTTTTGATTTTATTTTCAAGAGTTTAATTAAATAGAAGTATACGTGTGTAAATAGTAGAAGAAACTGAATGCAAAGGGTAAGATGTTAGTCCCCAACCCCACTGCCTTCCTCATACTGTGCTCTTCGAGCTCTTCAACGCGTGGCTGATTGTCTCCCCTTCTTCCCACTGTAACCAGCTGTTGCTTTCTTCTTCGAAGTCTGCTGATTCCAGTGAGGCTTTGGACTTTCTCCAGTTCGAATTCAGAGTTATCCTCATCCTAGACTAATTGTTAACTAGACTACCTTGTTATCTATCTACAGTTGATCGGGATGGGCTGGAAAGATGGAATAATGTCTTCCCCAAGGGCATCAGCAACTGTCGAAGCTGGAGTTCGAACGCAGCTCGCCGATTTTAGGTCACCTGCATCTCTACCAGTGTGTTTTTATTGATGTTTAGCGACCTAGGTTTGCAAACCACTGATCGCTGTTTCGATCTCTACGTTCGTGGATCTGTGCCAAATCAACTTCTGCTGAGTACTCAGGGCGTACATGATAGTCTTGCGAGACATTGTTAGTGAATTCACCTCTCACTGGGTGCCTCACTATTGTGGCGATGTGCCAGACAAAGCGAATAAGCAAATATCTACGAAGGCCAAAAAAGAGCAAAGGGTTTGGATGCCGATTGGAAAGCTAGAACTAAAACTAGTTACCATAGTGGTCATCAATACCTGAATTAGTTGAGCCGTAATTTTTTTAGTGTAGTGGGGACTTGTGAAAAAGACCCACATTTAAAAAAAAAAAAGAAATAACAATGAACAGAATAGTTAGATTCAGTTTATTGGAATAACACGAAGTACAGTCGGAAATCTGGACGCCTTTAACCAGATTTCTCAGTTGCGAAAAAAGCCGAGAAGCACATCTCTAGCAGTATAAGTTAATCTGATTTCAAATTCTCATTAAAAAAAAAAAAATACTCATGGCATTTAATTTCAAGAGAAACACAATGGCGATTTTATCAATGATGACATTAAAGCTTTCTTGTGGCTTCCGTGACATCTTATCTTTTCTCCGCCTTTTGTAGTTCTTCTTATAGAAAATTAAAGATCAAAAAGCAAGTAAATCACAGCTTAGTCATTAATGAATCAGTTTTGGTCACTTTTACTGACAGTATGGATGGCTCGCTGAGTATTGTGGTAATTTTAGCGCTACATGGTTTCGCATCAGAATGAGTCAGAGTTGATGACGGTTGGTGATACAGTCGTGCTACTTTGATCTAGCTCTTGAGATTCGATCACTGTTGGGCTAGAGAGTTTTTCTCAAATAGTGTGGAAAATGATTCACGTAACAGAACGATATTATGATAAATGAAAATTATTTGTGTTTGCTGATGCCTTACGATTGGTTATATCAAAAATATACGATTCAGAAAAATATTTAATTTTATCTTGTGTAAAAACTCATGTCATCAATCTTAATCACAAATTATATGAAATTATTGAATTAAAAATAGATAGGATAATTTAAGTATGGACAACTTGAACAAATATAGGTATTCGTGTCTAAGTGAATGTTCTGAGTAGAACAAGAAATCGGACAAACTAATAAAAACACAAATAGAAAGATGGTGGGGTAGCTCTTTGAATATTGGAACTTATCCATAAAGGATTTCGCTTTCAAACGATTATGCAATAAATCCATTTATACTAAATATATATATATTATATCTTATTCACACCTAAATGATATCGTCATTTTTGACGGGTACGACGGTAGAGCTACAATAAACACCTAAAGTTATCGATTGCTACGGTTTCGAACCGCTGTTAGATTTTCACCCATTCAGTTTAGAGAGTTAGATTATTAACCGCTAAATTGTGTTTCAAACTGCGACTTGAAACCGAACCAAAAAAACCTTATGGTGGGTCCCCGAATCAATATTGGAATATTCAAAAATCAATAGGAGTTTTCTGACCGTTGAGCCCCAAATCATATCGGTACAACTTGTCATAGTAGCTATGTACTATTCAGTCTCATACAAGCCGGAATTTGATCTAGATTCACCGTTAGGCAACCCGCAACGTGAAACAATAATCGCCAATTAATCTCTCCGAATCCTCCAATGTATATTTTCATCTTATCTAGCGCCCAATCTAAAACGTAGAAATTTTGGAAAAGAAACAAATAATTCTGCTCACAAAATCAAAGTCTCCTTATAAGATGTCACGAGAGAATCACTTAGTACAGACCCGTTCTTGTACGATCACCGAAGTAAATCAACGATGAGCTTTGTCAGTACCCACAAGGGTAATCGTTAGGAATATCAGGTAAGCAGCTGGGGATCCTGTTGAGAGCCACAAGTGGCGACCCCTTAAAAAGGAGTAGACTCTACGCAATGCTCAACGTAATTCAAAGGATCCCTTTCTTTTTCTCCTACACCGCTGAACTCTCGAACTGGCCTGGCTGCGAGAGGCAAGAAATAAATGAATGATTGTGTTTTCTTCAACCCCTTGCTTATGAAAGTGACACTGTTTACCAAGCCCTGAGTTTTACGGCATCTGGACGGATGTGGTCAATAAAAATACGTACGCCTTCGTCTCTCAAACAAAGCTTAGTGCTGACGGAACAATCGACATTCTTTGGCTGGCGACTAACGCCGCGAAACGATTCACTAACCGAACGCAGACGAAAACTGCAAAATGATCAGTTTTACCGCTCTGGTGTTATCAAATGGACAGAACCCTTCTTCATATTACCGCAAACTAAATAGCCAAACCAATATATTTTCGGATTTTTCTTTTTACGAGCGAAACATCTGTTGCATAACGACATTTTGATTTGCAACTTGCGTTTCAATACAAACATTTCAAGTATCGAACCTAGACTTTCTGAATCGGCGTAAATTTAACATATTCCTATTTTCCGGTTCTCTTGCAAACATAGTCCCAACTGGAATTCAGACTAGTGCCCTTACGCTAGCTACGGCATCAGACATCAATGCCTGGGCTCCTCACATCAAGTTTCTTTTTTATTGGCTTGCGATATGTGAGATAGACTTGGAGGCGACAAGCACACGAGGAGGCGTCATTCTCGTTTACAGTACCTGGTATTCCCAAGCGGTA
This sequence comes from Thysanoteuthis rhombus, assembly GCA_963457665.1. Classification (NCBI taxonomy): domain Eukaryota; kingdom Metazoa; phylum Mollusca; class Cephalopoda; order Oegopsida; family Thysanoteuthidae; genus Thysanoteuthis; species Thysanoteuthis major. The sequence continues at coordinate 30,863,565 of OY735211.1, read as the reverse complement.
ACCCATCTTAGTACTGACCAGGCTCGAAATTGCTTAGCTTCGATGATCGTGCAAGAACTTATGTATCCAACGCCTTAAACGCCGAAATTCAAGGTGAGCCCTTTTTTTCCATTTTTTTTACGTTTTTTTTCTTGTAAATGCAGTACACCACTGATTTTCCTGTATCTAGAGGGATGCACGAGGGGGTTGTTCCGTCCGATGAATGATTAACCAGACTAAACGAAGACAGAGAAGGAATTTATTTGTCAGACTCTAAGAAGCGTATTTCCCAATGATATTCTTTTCATCTCTTTCTTATCACGAATCATGTAGACCTCTTTGCTATATAGCTAGAGCCTTCTTTGTTTGGCCCTTTTGCCCATAATACGAGCACATTGTGTATTTGGTTGACGTAGTAATTTCTAGAATATTTCTAACGAAATATTTTATTCATATCAATTCATAGCCATATTAATTATTCGGTCAACAAATTATACCCTGTGGCTTCCAATGATCGTAGCGAAATTGTGTATTCAATCATAAAAGAGTGATTTCGGTTTTGACTCAAAGAATTCTTTGAAGCATTTTTCAATATCTTGATGTTCCGACCAAGCTCGCATTCGTAACACGAGCACAGGCATTGTCAGAGGGCAAAATCACTGATAGACTCCTTTGCCTTGGCAGAGGTCTCTATGTCTTATCATGTCATTCAAACGAACCAATTTATCACTGTAGCATTAAGCAGTTCGTTAGGTTCCTGCAATTTGTAATGCTTTTGGTTGCCACAAAACTCAGAGGGAGATATTAACCCCACAGATTCCGTTTGGGCCGTTTGAGTGACTATATTATCAAAAGTGAATTTACTTTACGCCCAACAAGGAGAGACGTATAATTGTTTAAATGCTGATCGATAGCCGTTTTCGTGAGTTCAAGTAGAACCCATTTTCCTTGCACTGAGTTTTCTTAAGGTTGTAAACGAAATACTACAGTTTACAGATTGCACAAAAAGTTGAGTAAACTCCATAGACATTTTTAGGATTTCCCCGAGATCGCGGAAAATGATGGCACAGGGTACTTTGGTATCATTGCAATAATAGAGTCGAGCCATAGCGGAGTCTCTATAAGTGTGTTATCTTACGATACTGAGCAATTAAATCGTGACTGTTCCGGGATATCATAAAATTCTCGGCCAATGGAGAATCTCTGGAGCTCTGCACGGAATGGAAATATTCTTGCTATAATCAAACTCCTTATTGAATCTCACAAAATCTGCTGTTTACAACTGAAAAGAAAATGATCCGACGTTTGAACCACGTCAATTAATTTAACAAAGTACGAATCAACTAATCTCAAGAGTCGTCTGATGAGGAAGCCAGCGATTCTAAATCAATCCGAATGCAGCTAGGCCTAGAGTTGCCAAATTAGCAATTTTATAGCTAGATCTCGCTGATTATTCCCACTTGGCCGATGAAAATTTACGATTGCCAAAAATCTGGTAAATTTGGAAGAAATTATACTGATTCTTAGAATTATTCGTATCAATCTTTTAGTTTAATTTAGCAGCCAATAACTTGCGATGTTAGGCGTAATTAAAGTAGTTTATTTGCGCATGGTTACACGATGTTTCAGCAGTCTTATAAGAGCTGAATATATATATATATATATATATATATATATATATATATATATATATGCTTTGGCTCAATAGGTTAAGCCTATATTTCATATTATTGAGATACCTTTTTAAGTGAAGCCTGTAAGTTATATCATGGATACACCGGTTCAATCACATGGATTGCCATCCTGGGCAGTTTTCCAATGAGACATATCAATATAACTAGCCAAAATAAAACGTTCTCTTCCTCGCACTTTCAGGCGTATATAGTCAATGGAAACGAGAGGCGGTGAGAGTGCTTTGGGACTTCAATCCTTCGGTCAGTCAGTGACGGTGGCTGGTACCAGAGATGCTGGTGCATCTAAAAAATGTGAGTTTTATAGGCCAACAAATACGGTACTAATTCCTCTCAAACTCATTTGCTACGAAAGTGAATGATCACTTGAACATTTTAAAATAAACAAGTGTATAGAATTACGATGATTTTACCTTATTAAATCAATGTTGGAAATACTACACAATTTTAATGCTGTATTCTTAATGGCCAGTGCCTACTAACAGAGACATTATCGTATACTTCTTTCTCAAAACCTAGACTTACCGTATAAATAGACCCCCAAACCCATTTCCATCTCTGTGTTAAATAAACGCATCGATTGAATGTTAATATTTTATATCTTTTCTTCCTTGTAAGAAAAGAGTTGACTTTTGTTTAAGAGTCAAGTTTGGCATAAACTTGTATATCCAGCGCACATCAGCATAAATCAAATTCACTTAATTAGTCGCCAAGCTATCATATTAGCGAAATACAACCACAGATGTTCTTTGACGAACATTAAGAAACGATACTTCCCACGTTTTCAACAGTTTATCTTTCTATTCGATCGGTATCGATTGGTGGTAATGTAATTGTTAATGACTCTTTACGTTCAATTTAAAGCTATTTCTATGATTATTTCTAATGAAGATTCAACAAACACGACACCACTTGCTAAGCTGGATTAAATTAACTAATGGTCATGGGCTTGTACCAGGCTTCTTAAAGTGGGGTTTGGGACTCCCCGATGTTGGGGTGGAGGCTGAACAAACATTCTGAACAAAATATCTTAGAATACTTTTTTAAAGAATAACTACGTTAACAGTGTTATTTTTTATTATCTCGATATGAAAAAATTCTCCTGGTGGTTATTGCAGAGACAGCTCAATGCTATCCCTTTGTTTGAAAAAAAATTCGCTTTTGTTACGTTCCAGTGATTTATTTTGATAGATAATTCATTTTTCTTGTGATAAACATCCAGAAACTTAACATATACCACTGATTCTTATTGTTATAAATGAAATAAAATTAATGGTATTTTTAATAAGTTTCCGTATGGTAGGAGGCTGTGGTACCGTTTAGATTATGAGACCTTGGGCTGTAACTCGCTCAAGATTGCCCATATGCGTGGTTCCCACGTAAAATAACTTTGTGTTCACAGGAATCTAGCTTGTGCAAACCTTATACCTTCTTCGAGCCAGGTCAATTGAAATGATCTGCCGAGCAAATTAAAAGAAAACAAGCCAATAGATATAGATAGATATACATAGAAAGATTCTCTTTTTAATCACGGATAATGTTATCAAATGGTTATTGTTATCGAAATTGATCAGTTCCAAAGAAAAATAAATAAAAGATTTCAATTGATCTTGATAAATCTGTATGAAAATTATTGTCACTTCTTGTGCAGATGTCTGTTTGTCTGTCATGCTATTCCAAACCGGTATTCAAAATTGAGAACTGCAGCTGCGATTCGATCTCCAGAATCTATCTCGAGATGATCTTTCGAAACCTAGCCTGGGAAAATAAAGGAATCAGAATAGACCGGGAATACCTGAGCAACCTCAGATTTACAGAGGATATCTTTGTTTTTGCAAAGAACCTTCATGACCTCCTACTACCATTAGGCGAACTGAACGAAGAAAGCAAGAAAGTTGGCCTTTACATGAACTTTAGCCAAACAAATGTTATAACGAACATGGTGAAGACAAGCACTCAACGATCAAAATCAAGACCGCAGTGCAGGAGAAAGAAGACCACTACATCGACCTAGGACAATGAATCTCCATGAATTTTCAAAAGAAAAAGAAATCAAGCGAAGAATCACTTTAGGATGGCAAGCTTCCGGTAGAGTAAGCTCAACCTTCAAAACCAAGAAAATCCTATTGGTCCTTAAAGGAACGGTTTACAACCGATGCATTCTCCTCGTTAGTCACCTATGGAGCATGGAAACATAGAACCCGACCAAAAGTTGACCCTCGAACTGTGAACTTTGCAACGTGTGCATAAAAGAATCACGCTTAATCTCACATGGAGAGATCACAAGACAGCACAATATATTTGGGAAAAACTGGTAGTGCAATATATAAAATCATTTAAAAGAACTAAAACGGCAATGAGCTGCTCGTGCAAGACTGTCAGACAACCCCTGGACGACTTACAACGTGGTTCCTTAGAGATCACGCATGAAACTGTGAAAATCAGAATATAAGATGGAGAGACAAACTAGAAAAAAATCTGAAAGCATTTGCTCTGCGACGCCCATGATAAAGAGGTCTGGCGAATGGGGAAATGCGAAGTCCGACGGCTGGAACTAAAAGGCTACTGTTGATGAATTCACTGTCTATCTGTAAGAGCATGCCTGAAGGACGGCAAGTTCTATGATCATCAACATTTCTCTGTGTAATAATGGACTTCAGAGAACATTAGTTTTTGAAATTATGAGGAAAAAGGCTCTTTCACACAAGCCATTTCTAAAAAGTTGAGATTTAAAATGTGTTGAACTTTCGCTCGCGATATTCTATTTCATCTAGAGCTATAGAGCTCAGTTTTTGAAGCTTGAACTTGCTGCATCGTGTTTCCGATGCATTACAATAATGAATCTGAAATATTTGAAAAGTTACAATGCACAAGGTAGGATTTTTCTTTTTTTCTATAACAAAAAAATCCAGAAGCTCCCATATTTTTTCTAATTCACGCAATAAGAATTTGAAGAACATTGTTATGTATAGTAAAATCGAATGCTATTTATCAAAGTCTTGAAATAAATCTAAAATAAGTATCTTAGACGTATTAATAACGAAAATATCACTGAAGAACGTCAAAAAGATTTTCACTAGAGTTTTAACCAAAACAAAATCAGTTACATTCAAGTAACATGATGTATTCATATAATATTCATTGTAATATGCAGCAGAATCATACTACAGTGTGTCCAATGAAATGGGTTATGTTGCTCTAAAAATAACGGGAATGTAGCGAGCCAAAGTTCGTCAAACTTTGGAAACGATTTTCTCAACTTTTTAAAAAGGTCTCGTTGAGAACTTATCATGCCAGACTACTCTCTCTCATCCCCCTCTCTCTCTCTCACACACACACACACACATATATATGTATATGATATCAAAAGTCAGATTCCATGTATCTGTATATGACGGCTAATTAGCCGAAACGGTGCATCGTACCCAAAGAACTGAAGTACTCTTAAAACCAGTTTTGATCTATTATTGTGTCAAAAGACCCATAGCTTTCTAAACCAACGTCTGGTTTCGTGTACAGAATTTTTCTGTGTTTCAGAATCTCTGGATATTCTTGGCTAACAGGTTACGGTTCTCCTCTTCGTTAAAAGTCTAATAAGTCGAACTAAACACAAGACGTTCTTGTCTGCGACCAATAAAATTAACGGCTATGGAACTTCCTCGTAAAATCTTACATACGTGTGCCAAATAATTTACTCTTTCTCCGAAGAAGCGTCCCCGCTTCCTAGCCAACATAGACCAAGCTAGCCAATGGTCATTGCTCCTGCCAACAACAAGGTCACTCTGATTGTCAGATGGGGCAAAAATGTGGGATGTTTCCAACTGACAGAATCCAATCCAAAACATTAAAATTTTGCGAAACTTTAGACAGGAATTTATACACAGTACGGGACCAATTATCCCCGTTCCAGAAAACTGGAATCACCAGACGACCGGCTATTTTAGAAATTGGTTGTATCAACTGTCCATTTAATCTCCACAAGCCATTGGGATATTAAACATTTGGCTAAGTAGGATTTCGCTTCGGGACCCAGAAGGGAGAGAGACGAGAGCAAATAAATGGTTTAAGTGAGTGTACAAAAATAGTTTCAGTGTACACGTGAGTATTTTGGATGATATTTCAATGCTTTTTTGAGTCAGTTTATTCTATTCAACTGAGTGTGATCCTTACTGATTATCATCCTAGAGGCCTGGATGATAGTTAATCCGTCAAATACACGAGCTTGTGCGATAAATTCCCATGAATTGTGATTTTAAGTTTATCTTAAAATGTTTGGTTGGGAATTCATGGTAAGAACCATCTCTGCCGTGTTAGTGAATCCCTATTTTTCTCAAAGATAAACGTTTCCAATAACCGGGCATTAAATCTGTATGTTGTGCACAGAGAACGCAAAATATCTTATCAGAAATTTAAATCGCTAACCGCTCGGACAATCACTCAATTTATATATTAACAATTTATATATCTCCATCTGCCTTATAACTGGGCACTTCTTTTATCTCAGTGGTTAATAATCATATCAAACAACAGACCTTAACTGACCGTGAAACACTCCCCGTAACAAATCCTATGTTTACTAAACTTATTGAAAGCAGGATCCATAATAAAATAAAATAATCAAACAAAAAACAATCCTACATCACGCGTTATTTGTTAAATCTGACGTGCAGACATATCGACTGGGATATGGCGAAGCACTAATTTGCATGTAAACACCATACAATCAAAATGGACATGTCCACTGAAATGTTTTAGAGTAAAATCAACATTGTATGGCAAGAAGTAAACGAATCATTTTTTTTCCTTTGCTTTTCTCACGTGTATGGATGACACGATCCACATCTTCCTTGTTGCATGCTGCATGCTAAAACTTCCATTGTTCGATCATCCTCACAGGATATTCCCAGAACCTCCATTGTTCGATTACCATCACAGGATGTTTTCAGCAAATGATGTGCCTGGTTTGGTTTCCCCCAGAAATATGAAACGATTGTAGCACAGTTTTCTTAGTGCACAATCGTTTCATTTTTTTCCCTCAGTGTATTCATCAGTATTCAGCAGCTGTCGTTATAGAGCCGAAAGCTTATGTGCAGTGGAGAGGTCTATGACTGTACCGAGTAAGTTCTAGGTTGTCGTGGAAATCAAGAATGATTTGCCAGATTGCTCCATTCCTGTCAAGATGTCGTTGGATTGGGTGACAGCCCAAAGCCCAATACTCGCTGTGTCTTATGCTTCAAGCAAGAGACTTTGAGATAGGCCCACGCCCAACAACAGACTTGAAAGTCTGATTATGATGATGATGATTATGATGACGTTATAGATCCAAGAGAAGCGACAAATAATATTCAACGCTTACTAAAGTGAAATTTATTTTTCAATTCGTTCTCAATCAACAGAAAAAACAGACTAATGGTGTGCATGATGATTTCCTAGTCACAAACCTTTTTCTGTAAATTTCGAGTCATGTTCAAACTCCGGCTAAAAGAGCATGTATCAGTCCACTCCCAAAATCAACACGCCATGGGCCAATGCGGCAGAGTAAAGCCCATCACCCCTACGCCTTACACTTACTTGAGGAAGGCAATGGATCAACAACAAACCTCAAAAGCTGATAATAAAGATCAATAATGGTTGAAATAGAAAGTTGCAAGCTCATCTCGAAGAAAAAACTCTGCGAGACTTGCTTTGGAAAACGATCTGCCGTCAAAAATTATGGCAGACAACTACCAATATCTCAAAGTGGACATTCAGATACAAATCTGCAAGATTTAAAACGACTTGTGGTAAGCCACGGACAATAAAATCCAAAGCTCTGCTGACAAACATCATATCCGTGATTTCTACTCCAGGACAGCCCTGGATCTATCAAGACAGTTCCAATGCCAACGAAGGCTGGAGACGGCAGTATCTTGACAGATGATGGAGAAATCATGGACTTGGAGCCAGATCTAGGTGCTGGCAGCACCGTTGCGGTGAAACTAAGAGAAACTTTTTGCAAAATAAATACTCGCAGCCAATGACAAGCCCAGTCAGGCTTTGAAGGGCACAGAAGTTCAGCTTGCTCGGGGCGCCAGGAACTTCAGAGCCTTGTCAGTAGCGTTTGGCTTAATTCCTAAACACTGATTTTGAATGCATTTCACAGCAAAATTATTTGGATTGTTTTTCTACCGTAAACTCATCAGCAATAAATAAATATTTAAATCATACACATCAAAGTATAATTCTGTCAGTAATGCTTGCCGTATTTCCTGACAATTAATAATCCCTTTCTTCCTGATTTTGATGAACAACATACAGAATGTTTGCCAAAACTATTTCCTTTTCGGTGACAGTCTTGCAATTTACTGCGAGAGTAAGGAAAAGAAGCTACCAATAGTATATCTAAAACTAACAGGAGTCGAAAATCTATCCTTTGATTAAAGAAATAAAACAAATCTAAAATATGATATGCTTTTGGAACGTTTCATCGTTAAAATCAGTGAAGCACATACTACTAAAATCCCTCTTTTTTTACTAACCATGTATTTTAATAATCTAACCAACTGATAATGTGCCTAATATAATAGAACTGAATTTACGACCACAATACGATTGATTGTTTAGAAAAATTAAAGGTAATTATAATGCTGTCCCCTATAATATATATGTATGTGTATATATAGGTACATCACTCGGCCAGAACAGACATTTATTCTTCGATATAATCAACTTCCTTGCCAATGCACTTATATTTAGTGATGAATAATAACCATATAGATTGAACATTATGAATGAAATTGACTGATCAAAATTCAGCTCATAAATATGTGTCAAGCAGTTACATATTGATTCAACTACATATTTTGAAAATGGATATATATGATCCTATAGAATGATCATGAACTGTGTTATATTAAATGAAAACTTATTTGAAATGATCTGCCGTAATTACCCAGTTGATGTATCACTCACCCCAGACAATGTAAATAGTATAAACAAATAAAGTAAATGGGGCTGCTGCAGGAATCGAACTTGTAATAGTCAGCCCCCCCCATATATATATATATATATATATATATATATATATATATATATATATATATATATATATATCCGAGAAATAAGTAAATCAATTAATGAGTTTGAAAAAAGTAATGGGAGACAAACCGATGAATCAAATTTGTAAGAAAGAGTAGAAAAATGAACATTAACATCTAGCACCTCGACAAATATGTGAGTTATACTAGTGTTTTATTTATCATTACATTATCATTTCAAAACATTTGTGTTTTTTTATTGACAAATAGATATATAACAAACATTGTGAAACAGCAAACAATACAAATCTTTTGTAGCGTATCTAAAAACTGTGGACAAAACGCCAGGATAACAAACACTTAGTTCTCAAAGATGTGAAAACTATCGGAAATAGGTATGAAAAGAAAGAAAAACGATAAGAATCAATAATAAGTAATGATTAAGATAAGGGAAGAAAATGTAAACAAAATACACGATATGAATGAGAAAAAGGAAGAAAGTATCGAAATTAAAAATCAACAAAAAGATCAAGATCAAAAAACAGAAATCCATTGGACTAATTTTAACTATTGCTAACCACCATCTTTATTTTCTTTTTCATCATAACACTGATCAGAAGGTCACTCTACGGTAGCAAGTAAGCAAGTGGCGTGGATCAGAAATAAAGAATAAGCCCACAATGAGATTCAATTCTCATGTCTCTCTTGTCAGGGCGGAGCATGGTTCACGTACAGCTGCTTTATCACTAAGCTAAAGGAGCGTCGTGGTTAGCGGAAGCTCGATGCTTACCTTTTTGAACCCAGCCTTCATTCTGAATATTAGCGTTATGTTGGAAATTAATAATAAAACAAAGATTGGAAATAATTGATGATAAAACGAGTGAAGTTTTAAGAAAGATAGAAATTATGCCGATAGAAAGAATGAAAAACAAAAGACAGTGAAAAAAAATAAGGGAAGAAGGAAGGAAGGAATAAATTGTAGGAACTGGAATGAAAATTATATGCTCCAATAATTGAAATAATTGCCACTGATAATTGCCAATGTTTTAACCACATAGTAATTCTGTTGTCTTTGGCTCGTGCATTGCAGGCAGACAACTGTCAGAACCATTATAACGATGGAAAAGAAGAAACACATTTCTTTTGAGGCCACCCACTCGCGTGTTGCAAGTCGGCTTACAATTCTTGCTGGAACTGTCATTAGACTGAACAGGAGCTCCTATACAGAGAGACGGCGGAGTCAAGTCGGTGTGCCTCTCAGGCAAAGCAGCTTCTGTTACGCAAGATAGCAGTGGGCTGCCTTTCCAATTGCATCGACGTTCGACACTTCCATATTTTTCAGAGAAGCCCGGCCGATGTCTTTGTAGTACAAGCATAATTACTGGTTTGCTTAACAACTTTCGAAAATGATTTTTCATTGGCTGGCACAATAACAGGGTTTCATTTTGTTTTATTCGCATTTTCAAATTATTAATATCACAAGTTTACCCTTAGAAAATGTAGAGGAGTGAATCTAATTCAATTGAGAAGTTCTCACAGACTTCAAATATTATTGTGTACAATCACCTTTATCTTACAAATAACGAGGTAATGAAATTGAGTACCTGTGTGTTTGTGTGTGTGTGTGTGTGTTCGATTGAGTGTGTATCTGTATATGTGTGTGAGCACATGCAGGAATGAATGTTCGACGTATACAAGCCCATTCATGTATATTCGTGCGTATATGTGCATGCAGACGAAAACAGACAGAGAATCAGATTATTCACCAATGCTTTGAAGAACCGGCAGGCTCACGCACACACACACTGAAGCACACAGACACACACATGACTGTGTGCGAATGAGGCGCCTAGCACTTGATACAGACTGCAATGTATCCATACACACACACACACACACACACAGAGCTACTAAAACAAGAACCAAAAGTTCAATGAGGCGTCGACCATAAAGGTTTATCAAAATTATTGCTAGATCACGGGACCTTGAGTAGGAGATAATTTTAGATAAAAGGCATCTAATCAAGGAACACCTTTCTATCGGTTTCTGAGGAAATCTGGAATAAGACAGCTGAGATAATCGGTTTTAAAACTCGAGTTTTAACACAATCATTTAAATAACACATAACCCTGATTAGAAGATAATTTTAGGTGAGAAATATCTTATCTAGGGACACCTTTCTACCAAGTTTTAAGTGAATCTGACTTGAAATAGCTGTGAAAATTGATTTAATCAATTTTAAAACATAAAGTTCAAAGCCATCGTTGCGACATCACATGGCCCTGAGAAGAAAATTTTTCCCTGGCAAGCAACATCGTATCAAGGGATATCTTCCAACGAAGTTTGAAGTAAATATGACTTGAAACAGCAGAGAAACGAGACGGGAGCAGACCTAACGATCAATAAACCGATCGAAAGAACATCTTACAGGAGAGACAAGGACGCCTTTTTATGTCTTACGAGCAAACATATACAGGTTCTAGCCAGTCTGGATCCGTGAGCGATTCATTATGATCAGGAAGGTTTAGTATAAAATGAAATTGATTAACCGCACATCAGTGACCAAACAATTTTCAAACCAGTATTTCACTTGGGTATTTAAAATAATCATTCAACTCAAAGTCCATCTACTTCTAAACACTATTGTACTCGGTTTACGCAAGATCCTTGCACATTTGTCAGTCGAATGATATTCGTTCTTATGGTGTCCATTTCTGTTGAGATGTTATCCTTTGGTGTCTGTATTGTTTTAGGCCTATTTGTGTGAACTATCGATTGATTTGTACGTATAAAAATAACCCAAAGGATCTGGGTGGCAATCTGACTAAACCTTGTTTCCATTGTGAGCCTCGTCCAAGCTTTCACACTACCATATATATATATATATATATATATATATATATATATATATATATATATATATATATGTGTGTGTGTGTGTGTGTGTGTGTTTGATTGTATATGTGTGTCTAAATGAATTAAAAGAAACTGGTCTGAAAAAAAAACATTACCGTTTCATTACTACAGTATAGATTGTCCTTCTGTGACTCTCACCATTCCAGTCAGTATTTCAATAAAATATTCCAGTTTCAATTGTATTGAATAATTATGGCACGGATAGACTCCCATAAAAGTTGACTTAGATTATTATAGTCATCCGGATGTTTACAATCTTGCATCTTAAATAAAGATTTATTCCAAAATTAATTGTATTCTAGATAATCGTATAATACCAAATATATTATCTTTAAAAAAAGTATCTATCTATTTATCAAATTTGCTATATACTTACTCAGATGCAGATATTTCTATGTTAACAAAATTACCCGCAGAAACTGGTATTTCTTTCTTCCTTTCAGTGTGTGTGGAAATATGTGTGCCTGTGTGTGTTTTGTGATGAGCATACACTGTATTACATATGTATGTATATTATTGATGACAGTAGAGTCCACTCAAATCGATCGGGCGTTTGGAATACTGTAATACGATGTAAATTATGATCATCCGAGAGACATCCGATAATATGAAAAGTAAAAAAAAACAAACATGTTACTCATAAATTTCTAGTCGACTACATTCAATGATTTGTGCAAAAAACAAAAAAACAAACCCAAACAAACTGGGAAGCAAGGTACACAATAAGACATCCATGCACACATTAATACATTTAAAGGGTTTGCTGAATGGCGTATCCACTCATCCAAAGACAGTGATCGGTGTTCAGGCCTGACTAAATGCCAGGATTTTGAATATTGACTTTTAAGCCGACAGGCAATAATCTTGTCAAAGATTGGCACAACACGAGTTTCCCAACTCATCATTTTTACTGTTTGACTAAACCACACACTCAAAGACACAAATGGAGCTATATTTACATATGCTTAGATATCAAGGGCTATCAAATCGAGGTAAGCATAACTCTATATGCAAGAGAAATTACGCCAGGTTTGTAAAACCTACGAAGTTTGAAGTAATCATCATCGTTGGACATAGACCTTCCCAAAGGTTCGCCAGACCTCCCTATCAACTTATCCAGTTGGTCACGCCATCTCATATTTTGCCAGTTGCATTTTCGCATATGATCTCTGTGGATCCACGATGTGAGTCGTGATGTCCAGCAGTTATCTGATATCCTGGCAACATGGCCTGACCATTGTCATTTGTTGTATAATGGTTTCTATTATATCTCTGACTCTTGATTTTCTCTCTCTTATGCGCTGTGTTGTCTCTTGATCTCTTCATGTGATGTCGAGCCCGATTCTCTCTTGTCAGCATTGCATGTTTCTCAGTTTGAGGGTCAATGTTTTTGTTGGCTTCCATGTTCCAGCTCCATGAGGGAGGATGCATTGGCTGTAGACCCTTCTTGTGTGACTTCTGAATGTTTTTCAGCAATGACAATCACCCAAAATTTCATGATTGAGAATGTCTTTCGGAAAATGTGCCTAGCATTATGTTACTAGTTCAAAAGAGCCCAACTCATTGATCTCATTGGAATGTAGAATTAAATTAAAACAAATTGAATAACAAGTTATCTTTCCTATGGTATCCATACATTTTATATCATATTCTTCTCAAGGGTTACGCTATCACTACCTGTCTGGACGAAGGGGTATGCAAGAAGGAAAAAGTTTGAGAACCCTTCATAGATTTAATACTTATACGTTACAATATCTATTCTCACACACATATCGGCGTTGGTGCTTTGGATGATACATGACTCGCACACATTCACGCGTTTATAGTAAGGAGAAACGATAGTTTTAATCTCCTATTCCCGTCACAACTCACAAGGAAAGTTTTTGCCTTTTCTTATATATGGCAGACAACACTCGATACACTGACACCAAAACCATCTTTATGGCCTACAAATGTTAATAAAACCAACAAATACAGTAGAACACAGCGATTCATTTTCATCTAAAATTCCTCAGATCCCAGGGATTTCGAAACGTTAGCAATAAAAATGGTCTCTTAAAACAATTTCCTTTCTTGTACACATGTGCAAGTATTTCCTCATACGCACGCGCACACACAATCACACATACACTCGTGAATGTCAGTGCATGTGTCCTTGGATATATATATATATATATATATATATATATATATATATATATATATATATATATATATGTTCATACACACCAACATATGATTCCATTTATGTATGCACTCATTCAAAATGCATACTCACACACGCATTCACATGTATATTCAGATAAGTTCAGATACACGTTAATTTATATATTGTTGTGTGAGACTGTGTCTCTTTCTACGAATATACATCATTGTCAGTATGATATATATTCCCAATTATTAAAACTTGATTTATATACATAGTCTATAGGAATGTGAGGGCAATATATACAACCTAACCAAGAGACAGACCTGCAAACTGTGAAGTATGCAACGTGCAGATGAGAGAATCATGCTCAACCTTACATGGAGAGATCACAAGACAGCACAGTACATAAGAAAGAAAACGGATGTCTGTGACATCATAGAAACTATCAAAATACTCAAATGGCAATGGGCAGGCCATGCTGCAAGAATGAAAGACAACCGATGGACATCACGTCTCACAACATGGATCCCCAGAGATCACATAAGAAACCGAGGCCGACACAATGGAGACAGGATGGAGAGATGAATTGGACATCCAGGAATTACTGGCTCTGCGACGCCCATGATGGAAAATTGTGGCCAATCCTGGGGAAGGTCTATGTCTATAGACGTTAAAAGACTGATGATGATGATGATATATATATATATATCTATATATATGTAACTTTGCACTCTCCTATAGACAGAGTATGTAAATCACGAAAAACTTTTGTTTCTATGTTCTTACAAACTCCAAAACAGTCACATCCAACAAGCTGAAAACTTTTCTATCCACCTGAAGAGTTGGTATTCCTACTCTGAGAAGCCCAACTAGAGATTATATATATATATATATATATAAATGGATAGATAGACAGAACGAGTCCAAAATAGCGCACTTGAAATATCTCTGCTATCATCACATTCTGTTGGATATAAACTATCCAATCTAATGATGTATATACTGCCGGCGAAACGGGAATACACACATACACGTATATCTATATATGTATGAATTAAATGTATATATATGATCTGACAGAATGATTATAAATTGTGTTATATCGTAAAGAAACTTATTTGAAATTATTTCGATTCCTGAAGCTATTATCGCATTCTGTCGGACATAAGCGTTGTGTCCAATCTAATGATACTCAACGCATACAAACGTATATATATATATATATATATATATATATATATATATATATATATATATATGTGTGTGTGTGTGTGTGTGTGTGTGTGTGTGTGTGTGTGTGTGAGTGTGTGTGTGAGTGTGGAACACTTACAACCAAAACCATACGAGCGTTTGAACGTCGATCTCTGTTCAGCGTTTCTGCCTACGTCAAATTGGAACTCTCCCTCACAGATCTTTGTTAATCTTTTTCGTATGTTGCTTTTGTCTTTGTCTTTCGGAAGCTGCACTTGAATTCTTAAACGGGGCCGTTTAGATACACGAAGACTTCTTGGTGCCGATGCAAATACGCTTGCAATCAGTTATGCTACACGTTTTAAAAACTGTAAACTGCGTATACAGATCTCATGGCATTCACGTAGTAACGTTAATATTTTCGAGGCAAGCGTGCAAGAGCGTATATCACTGCACGAATAGACAGACTCAGTACATAGAATAATGTTTATGGGAAATATGCCCCGTCTCCAACAAGCAGAATCTTATTTCTACTTTCTCATCGAAATACGTCTGACAAAGAATAAAGAAAAAACATGGCTTTTAGCAAATATAATGAATGATTATTGTGCCGAAGGGGCGCCAAAGTGTTGGAGCCCTTGGCACTGCGTGTCGTATAACTTTCGCTACAGGAAATTACTTCATAGTGTTTCATATATCATATATTTACAACCGGGTGAAAATAACGTGATTGTCTTCTGAACTGATACCCCAACCCATCTTTCATGAACTAGTGACAGAGTGCATATTCCTCTTGGGAGGCTTCTTTTTTTATTTGTTGTTTGACGGTTTATTTGCACCTCGTCGATTTCAAACTGTGTATACGTGGATGTATTTTTGAAACTAAACTGAATTTGCTTGAATAAAGGACACGTCTTTCATGGAAGGTCTATACTTACAGGAAAAGGAAATGATAAGAAGAGATGGAGACTGCAAGACATCGAATGATGATAGAAAGCAAACAGGAGTCAGAGATATCATAAAAGAAAAGTATCGCAAAGCTCAAACGGCGATGGGCGAGCTATGCTGTAAGAATATCAGACGAGTGCTCGGCATCATGGCATACACCTTGTCTAGTAAATGATAAAATGGTGCGACAATTTAGACTAGGCCACTCGTGACGCTGTCGGACGGTCTATGTCCAACATAAGCTGGTGATGGTCGGTCTGTCTATCAATCTATCGATCTATCTTACTTGCTTTCTTGTTTGTCACTCATTTTCTAGTATTATATAAACAATTTATATTCATATAAATTTGTTAGCTCATTATTAAGCCATCAAAGTATTTTCGATTCCTTTTTTTGTCAGCCAACATGACCTTTTAGCAACATTGTGTATTCCATAAATAGATAACGATTCCAGTTTTGGTTCAATCTATTTTAGATCAATTTCCGTTATATTGAATTTGATGGAGTCACTAACCAGACAAAGAATGCAGCATTGATCTAAACAATTGATGTCTGAAGGTGATCGGTCAAAAAAAAAAAAAAAATAACAAAAAAAATCCATTGCACCTAGAAGTATTTCCCATTCTAGCCCCATTTTCATTTGCAGTGTTACCTTTGCAAAATGGGGCGGGGGCGTGGTCAGGTTGTGAAAACACCGGTCGACCTCATTGCAAAGCCAAGAAAAAAAAAGGTCTTCTCTTTGCTAATGCCTCATTCAAACGAGCCAACTGCTCACTGCAGCGTTGTGCAGAGAAAGTTCGTCATGATTCCAGCAACTCGTAAAGAAGACTCTTTTTTGAATCCTTCCTGCTGTAGGTTCCGTTTTAATAATATTTTTTTTTTATACCGAGCAAGGAGAGAAAGACAGTGACCAAAATTCTATGTAGATCCCACTTTTCATGATAAAGCTTGGACACAATGTCGACTGATTCATAAGTTATGTAAAAAACAAAACAACTCCAATATACTTGAAGACACTACTGAGTTTTTAAGCAAAGCTCGTGGCGTCCACATGTCTTTGTGTCCACATTATATTCAGCGTTGTCAGAGTCACAAATATATTTTTGAATTATTACGTTGTTCACTTGTTATTTTTATTCACTTGTTTTTTTTTTAAATAAATCTATATTTGAATTTTCCATATACTTATGATTACATACACATTTATACATATATACGTATGATTACACACACATTTATACATATATACGTATGATTACACACACATTTATACATATATACGTATGATTACACACACATTTATACATATATACGTATGATTACACACACATTTATACATATATACGTATGATTACACACACATTTATACATATATACGTATGATTACACACACATTTATACACATATACGTATGATTACACACGCACACATATACATATGATTATGATTTTATATGTATATATATATATATATATATATATATATATATATATACGTATGATTACATATATATATACATATACGTATGATTACACACATATATGTATATTATATAAATATATGTATGATTACACATGCATATATTCACATATATATATATGCGTTTGATCACACATATACATATGTATACACGTATGATTACATATATATTTTCATATATATACGTATGATCAATTATACATATATATATATATATATGAAGTCACACGATTATATACATATATATAATGATTATATATGTATATATACATATGTACGTATGATTATATATATGTATATATGTAATGGAATGAGGATTCACTACACAAATACATACACACACACACACATATATATATATATATATATATATATATATATATATATATATATATATATGACTGTATATACTAGGCTTCTGAGGAAAGGAGATCTTTGAAATCTAATTTTATCCGAAGTGTGCTATAAATCAATAATGAAATGAACGTAAAGCTTCGGACGATAAATCTCCGACCTTCATCTGGTTCAATGGTTTGCCAATCACTGAATAGCTGGGGATGTGTCCGAGAAGATAAATTTCATTTGGAATTCGCAAAAGAATACAATTTTACTTAGGAAAACATTGTGAACAGTTTCTCTCATTTATCTGTCTATCTATCCATGGACGCACACTCACACCTGCACACATTCATAAGCGGAGATGGATTGTGTGAGTAAGCCAAACTACTCAATCAATCTTGTCTGTTCATATCTACACACACACACATATATATATATATATATATATATGTATACATTGAAATTCAAAGTGTATATAACCAATGTATCTTCTTGATAGTCACCAATGGAATCTAATCAAAAGATTGACCAACACACTGAGGACCGTGTAACGTGTGCATGAGATAATCATGCTCAAATCAAAAGATCACAAGACAGCATAGTATTTCAGAGACAAAACGAGTCCGAGATATCATAGAATCCATTAGAAAACTCAAATGAAAATTTATGTATAAAAGTAACTTGACCTTATGATGAATAAAGGATTGGTAACAGTCACCTCTGGTGACCTCTAAATGTCAATTTGGGGTCAGGTCAGTTTTGGCAAATATAACGGAGACGGACGCACCCATTTGGCTGCAAATCGGTGTACATGGGTAACTTGACTACAGTATGAACATAGTATAGTTGTACTGACGTCTGGTGAACTCTCAAGTTCAATTCATGATCAGGTCACTTTTGACCTTCCTACCCCAAATGAATTTTAGCATTATCAACCAATCTGAAGGCTTGCAATCCCCACGTTGAGATGACTTTTCAGCCTTGAACATTGGCCGGATATCAAAGTTAGCGTATATATATACATATATATATATATATATATATATATATATATATATATATATATATATATAGTGGTGTTGACATTTGCTAGGATAATTTTAGGCTGGTATGTATCTAAATGAAATGAATAATGAACTTGGAAGATTGTGGCAAGCCAGTTTTCTAAGTGGAGAGATCGTTCTTGCCTCGTAAATCATTATTTGAAATCTTAGCTCGAACATAGGCCTCTGGAACTCGTTAGAAATACTAAACTAGTTCAGTCATGATACAGGCCTCAGGTTACTTCATCCGGCTTAAAATGTCACCGTAAATAGTCACCCAGTAATGATCAAATTCATTACACTAGCAAATTGGTCTGCAAAACAAGTCTGCTAACTATCTAGCTACAGTAGATGTCCAATATATACCTGCACACGGGGTCGTACAGAATTTCAATGTCGGGGTGGCGAAATTACCTGACTTTGTGCCAAATTTCGGCATTAAAAGTACATAACAAATAATGGGATGTTTGGTAGTCGAGCGTTTAACAGCACGAAGGAAGAGATGGAAGAGTTCAAACTCTGATCCCAAGCTCAGTCAGGCTTAGCTTGTTTGTTAAGATGGAGTGCTCTCAATAGATGGAGCC
>OY735211.1:30829230-30839230 GCA_963457665.1 Thysanoteuthis rhombus | reverse complement strand
TGTCGCTATTAAAAAATTTATAAGTATGTTTGACGGCGACTACACTTGAGCTTTTCATTGATATTTTAGAAATTGTATCTTGTTATCATTTTGGGAATCGTTCTGGACACAATTGTGGCGTTTATTTCTATCTTGTATCTACATTTTCCTCTCTTTGATAAGTAACCATTCAATGTTTGGCTAGTACGTCTGACAGTGAACAAGATTTAATTTTTTCTTGTTCTAGCCTCTTATACTCCATTTGTGTCCTGTTATCATTTGACGAATCCTCTGAACACAAGTGTTTCGTTTGAAAATGAACCTGTTGCACAAGAAAAAAGGAAAATTCAAACAGTTTTCTCAAATTTCTCAACCGACAGGATTACAAATCTCTCCTGATTGTTATCGTACACACTGTTCTTGCAATGTTTATGGCATATACCGTAACACAATTCATACAAGGGCCAAGTGCAAAGTTGCATTTTCTCATGCTACATTAATTCAACAAATGTCTGTCCCTTTGTCTGTATGTGACAACGTGACACAGAAACCACACAGAATGTCCCCATGAAATCTTATGCGTGTACGAGGGCGGGCTTGAGCTAATTTGACTAGTTCTCTGTTATTGTATTGTAACTAATTTGAAAGGATAGTTATCGCGCAACCCTGGGCGTACATCCTGTACTTGTAATGTTTATTGCATATGCTGTAACCTGGGTCATACGAGGGCCCACCGCGAAGTTGGATTTTCCCATTTGATTCACCCTCTGTTGCTTTACAACAACTACTATAGAGACATTTACCATATGAACACACAAGAGACGACAGACAGTGAAGAGAGAAACCCATCAAGGACGTTGGATGCCGACCAATCGGGTTTGCAAAGATTTATTGCTCGGGACATTTAGGCTTGTACAAGCTGTTCAATGATCGCCGAGGTAACAGGTCTTTCGCTCTGATTCAAAAGAAGAATCTTTCCTTCCGGTGAAATATTTACACGAGCGATCTTTACATAATCAGTTGTAGGATCAGAAATTTCAATTAATTGATCAGTCAGTGAATTTATTTTATCTCTTGTTCTCGATTAATTTAGCCTCTTCTTTTAATATCCATCCCTCTCGTCTGTGCATATCAATCTTAGTGCAGCAATGGTTCAAAGGGAGGGTTGAAAGATTGCCTTTACCGGGACTCAAACACTGACCACTGGTGACAATGAGTATCAATGCAATTTTTGATATTCATTTGGCTTTTACAGTTCATCGTATTTTTGTCTGGTAAATAAATGTAAGTAAAAATATCAATAGCAGTTAGGTCTCCCGGCTGTTGCTATTCTATCAAGATGATAACCTAAGATCAGAGTTACTCAGTCTGACGCGGCAAAAGTTAGATTGTGTTAGAGTCTTCCGACTATTCACATTTATTTTGCAAACAGAAAATGATGAACTGTAATAGCTATAATTAGTTAGTGTGATGGGGACCGGAGGAAAAGACACAGGAGTGGATTTGTGCCGTTTCCAAGGACATCCCTGCAAATTTAACATTAATGGCCACTGGTGGAATTCCAACTTTGTCGATTATGTTTTTCGGGCTGATAACCTTTACACTATCTCTGCAACTAACCGACCTAACGAGTCAAAAACCTGTTTTTGTTTATTAAACGCTGCTTAGGATTCAAGGGGATGGGTTTAGAATCCCCCACTTTATGAGGCAAAGCACAATTAAGATATCTTTTTAGATATCTGCGGACAGTAATTTTACTAATGAAAAAAAGCAACTTTGATAATCACTCTAAATAAGAAATTAAGCTTATAAATATACAAATGCTTTGCTTTTTATTTAATATGAATAAGATGTCCTTCGTCTCATTCTTTATTAAAAAGATCACTTATTGGTTTTCGGTTAAATTTCTTTGATCATTTTTTGAAAAATTTACTCAGTTGTCAATTCTGTTAATAAAAATCTACGACTCAAATGTATGCGTAAAAATGTTGGATCACGCATAACTTTCTTAGAGGTTTGAAATGTGTTTTTTTTTCCCACATATCTATTCGTAAAGACATTTTTTCCATTTGAGCCCCACCCTGCTCAAAACGCAAAACGCTGGATCCACCCCTGCAACGGTCCTGTTTTTTTTATGTAGTGTGAATATTAAACTTCACGTTAGACTCGTTCAAATGGGTTTTCCTCTTTGAGAATATAAAGTAATGCTTTATATTTCCTTTCGGCTTTTCATACGACCAGGAATAAGCACCTTCACGAAGTAATATCGCACAGATTTCAAGACTTGTTCAAACCTATGATTAGAGTACCAAGTTTGAATAGGTATTTCGGTGAAAAAAAAAATTTATAACAGAGGTTATCCGTTAAAAATGTAGTTAGGAATTATTATTAGAAAATGGAACGAGAGAGAATGAAGGGTTAAGAAACAAGGGGAAAATATGCTATTTATTTGATAAGAAAAAAAAAAACTTCAAGAAAAATAAAACGAACAAAAAAAACAAAAACTATGAAAACATCCAGGAAGAAAAGGAGCACCGAACTGCTTATTTCATGAGCAAGAAAAGAACAGGTTTGGATCAAAAAATAGAAATTCAATAACTGGAATAAATCTGTTACAAAATGTTTTTATCGAAGAAACCGAAATAAATATGGAATGAAATCAACAAAATAAATAGATAAGATTACAATAAATGGGATGAAATTTGGGATATATATATATATATATATATATATTACGTTCTCCTCACATTTCTTGATATTATAGCTAAACCATGAAATTATCATCGCAGAGTGTCTCGCCGTGGTGGTTAGCAAGTTAGTTTTAAAGACCATTGCTACTTGAAGAATAGAACTTACATTGTTCTCCAACTGGTGATCCACACACTCCCTTATTAATCTACCTGTGCTCTCTAGGGAAGGTTTCAGAAAGACCAAGACATACATAGAAATATAACAATGTCCATTATATATATATATATATATATATATGTATATATATTATTGATATGAAATGGATGTATCTGATCCGACTGAATGATTATGAATTGCGTTATATCATATCAGAACTCTCATTTGAAATGATTTCACGTTATTACACGGTGAATGTACCATTTGGCCTAGACAACGTTAAAAGAAAAAATGGTGAGTACATCAGTGGTAAGAGCAATGCTACGTTTAAGCAGCTACCCTATCGGTCGCAGGTTCGATTTCTGCAGCAGCCCCATTTTCTTTAATTGCTTATCCTATTTACGTTGTCTCCACCAAATGGTACGTATTGCCATGTGATAATGGCGGATCATTTGAAAATAGAGTTCCTATATACTATAACGCAATATCTAATCACACACACACACACACACACACACATATATATATATATATATGACATTCAGACACATGTATATTATTTTTGTCGTTTTGATTGAGCATCAAAACTGAAGAAGGGCGAAACCCATGGCAAAACTGTAAGATAACAGATTGTTCAAAAGGTTTGCTGATTGGAACCCAAGGGATCACAAACGGAGTAAGAGAAGTCCAGTCTTAAGATTGAGAAATGAGACTAGAGAGAGAGTTTCCTGCAAAACATTACAGATAGGTTAGCACAGTCATGGTCGACATAGAAAGAGTTGGGAAAGACCTTTAAGTAATTGCTATTATGTACATCAGAATAGAATATTTCGGGAATGGGATTAGGATGATTATCTTGACTAGATATTTTCGTTGAGTAAATGAATAGAGATGCAGTTATTAGATTCCTGCGCATATAAATGTTTAATGCGTCTTGGGAGAAAAACATAGCAAATGCATAAAGTGTGAAGCGCTAAAAACGTTTCTGTCCAGAATATTAATGAGATTAAATTCCCATTGGATGAATAACAACAACGGAAGGCGTTTATGCTTCTATTCGTACGACGGAAAGTCTCGAGGTAAGTACTGGATTGAAGAATAAATTTCCAGGATTATCACAATCCAACGGTTTTCAAGCAGTGGGCTGTTTCCAAATACGAAAACAGGTATTTCGAGCTTTGAACGTAGACAGTACTGGTATCATGTATGTCCCTGAGCTTTTCATAAAGATTCCAATCTAATTAATTTATCAATCGATTTTACGAGCTATAATCCTTTTTAGCGACAAATTAAAAAGAAAAAAGGTGATGCATACATATATCAGTGCGCCTCTATAAAAATTTTGTTCATTGATTACTGAAATGTTTCGTTTAATCCATTTCCTTTTTAAAGTATGTCGACTTACTGCACTCTCTTTCATTACCCCAAACTTTACAGCAATGTGGAATAAAGTAGCAAAACTTGAGTAGAGATTTGTCTTGTTATATATATATATATATATATATGTATATGCTGTCATACCATGAAGTTTGAGGTCCACTGCTCTGAAAAACGTTTGCGTCTAGAATATCATTAAGATCAAATTCCCCTAAGATGAAAGATAACAACCAAAGGTGTTTACTCTTATTTGTATGACAGAAAGTTTCCCGTACTGAATCTGTGGAACGATTCTGATAAAAAAAAGTTTTGAAGGAAAGCAGAACCGACGTGAAACGTAATCCACAAAAGTCTTTTCCATCGACAGACGAAATCGCATTGGTCTTTGTACTATCACCTAAGTTAAGCAAACGTCGATCCTAGATAATACCTAGATGAGAGACTTTCTTGAAATAGTAGATGCTGTGTAGTAAGGGGTAAACCCTAACAGAAAATCTGTTGGAGGGACCCGGTTGGTTGATGGAGAGATTCTGCATCGCACCGTCATCTGGCATCTCCTGCCGCCATGATGATCTCTGAACAGATGAAGCACCTCTTTCCTTACGAAGCCTTC
The DNA here is from genome assembly GCA_963457665.1 of Thysanoteuthis rhombus. Classification (NCBI taxonomy): domain Eukaryota; kingdom Metazoa; phylum Mollusca; class Cephalopoda; order Oegopsida; family Thysanoteuthidae; genus Thysanoteuthis; species Thysanoteuthis major. The sequence goes on along the minus strand of OY735211.1, from coordinate 30,834,414 downwards.
TGCACAGCTGGGAGTGGATAGCGGGATTTTGATCCAACACTCCCTCCAAACAATTAAGTCAGGCATGGAATCTCAAGCTGTTAGGACCGTCCGTCAATTCGAAAAGACCCAACATCTTCCTCTTTATCCAAATTACAATGAAAACAAAGACAAAACGGTATGCTTTAACCTATTCTTTGCCATAGATGAGATGGTTCATCTCAGCACTAGAAAACAATGAAGGCGAGAAAATAGAATGAGGTAGAATTGAACGAACTTTTGAGTGTCTAAGAGCAGAGATTTGGTTAAGTGCCAGGAATGATCGCTCCAGGCAATTCCTATGAGTTTTTCTTCAGACACCACTCAGCTTTAGATTTCCCATCATTGGTAAACCGTACAGGAAACCAACGGGCATTTCACTAGTTCCATTTCATTTTCTTTCGCGTGTTACATTTTCAACTTAAGATTGTTAAATTCTTTAATGTGTACAATAGAGGCAAATACGAATTCTTTGATTTTAGATTGACAAGTTTTCATGCATTACTCGCTTCTATAGACGGTGCAATCTTCCAAAGTATCTTATCCCTGTCTTGAAATTCTTAGAATTGGACTTGGTCCAATAAGCAGCCGACTTCGAGAACATATGACCAAGTTTTATTCAAAACGTTCCAAAAGTCTCCAAGTTCGGACGTCTGGAGACATAGACGGCGTAATACACATACGCACTTTAGATGTATTGATTAGACTCAACATTTCATAAAAGACGAATTCTGCTGGGGTCAAAGTAATCAATATCGGTATTCTTTCTGAGTGAGAAAAAAATATAATTTGAAAAATAGATGTAATAATTTATATTCCCCTTTGTGGTCCTTATGCTGAATACTATGAATATTAATGCCAAGTATCTTTTCAATTTGGCCAAGGCACTAGAGCAGACGTGGAATCGTCAGAAGTGTTAAATGGATAGGGAGCCTACAAAAGCACGATAGCTTGCGAACGAGCAGGGGAGACAGAATCAAATCAGAGTGCAAGTTCTGGTCAAGGCTGCTTACATTCACTTCGCACTAATATCCTTGGGAAATGTATGAATCCATTTCTTCTTTCAGCTATTAATGGATAGCTGTGCAGTTGGGGCCACTTGTTGGATTTGGATCAACACCTTGTGATTGGGGAACGATGAATAAAACTCAGAATTTATTTTGCCATAGATCTTTCATAGATCATCTTTTCATAGATCTGCCATAGACCTTGTCACATGCAAGGATATATATATATATTATTGTGTCATCCACAGACTGCTGTTTCGTTGTATTACAACTCTTCAGTGTGGCTATAGACTATCCGTTATCCCATCCAGCACCAAGAGGCAGGATCGAAACCTTAGCTTCAGACCCGGAGGCTGGTGTCCTCCCTCTACTCTACGGAACTGCAGACGGTAAGTGAGGTTGGATTTAAGTGATATATTTATTTATCGCATATATTCCTCATCCACCAGAGTGCTCCATTCCATGTTGGAAGAGTATTGCATATATATATATATATATATATATATATATATATATATATGATGCAAATTTATATATAATGTACTAAAATACATATGATATAAATAAAAATAAATACACGGTATGCGTACCATAGCAGAATGGTTTGCAAGCAATTTGCTAGTGTAAAGAGTTCGATACGCACTGTGTGTCTCATTTGATGGCTAAGATTAGTGTTTGCTTTATGGGTCAGATAATTGCGTATCTACTACCCATGGCAGTATTCAAGCATGTCTAAAGCAAGGATTTTGAATGCTGATTTTCATGGTGGACGGGTTATTCCAACGTGAAGTATTGGTGCAGCACAATCTTTATATATGTACTCACACCATTTTTCCTTGCACTATACCAAGAGAAAAAAAAAAAGACCCCAAGAATCAAATCGGAAACGAAAAGAATATCCATTGTTGCTACATTACCTGAGACGGGAATCAACGGAGTGGGCAGGCAGTAAAACAGAATAGACATTTGTATTTTACTTACCTGGAAGAAAAAAGAAAGAAAAATCTTGTTAGAACAAATACATTACATAACAGGAAAAGGAAATACGATTTGGAGGAAGGAAAGAGGACAATTTAAACCATCAATGAAAGAAAACCAAAGTAAAACATACATTACTTGACAAGAAACAATCAATAAAATGGCGTATAAGTATATCACCATGGAAAAAGACGTTGAAGAAAAATAGTAGAAAGCACCTAGAGAGTGCATGCCTCTACTAACGCCATACGTTAACAAAAATCCGAATCACTTAATACAGAGCTACGGTGCAGGTGTAGTAAGTATTTCTCGATTTTCCATAATTCGAACTATTGTTTCATTGCGTGAAAAAATATTTCTCAATCCGTAAAAATGTTCCTACGTCCACCCCAAAATTTTGATCAATTCTCCTTTACAGCCTGACCCACCCATCTAGAAAGTTTCATTAACATCAATAGTACGGTACCCACCTCATTAGTTTTGTTGATTTTATGATTACTGTTATCTGAATGGTTTTAGTTCTGCCGATCTTTCTGAATTTTTTTTCCTTTTGAAACACAATTGGCAGATGTGAATTCACTACTAGATAAGAAACAATGGGCAGATGACAAATAAGTGCATTGGTATGAAGTAGAAAGTCGAAAAAAAGTTTCTAAAATAATTATCTTTTTACTTCATTATTCTCGTTTTCTGAACGGTTATCATGTAATGTCAAAGGAAGGATAATCGAAGGGAAAAATCTTATTGAAAAAAAGAAAGGAAAATCATACAAGAAAGAAAAGAAGAACAGACAAGTTAACAAAGATGAGGAAAAGAAATGCAATGATTTCTCTTTCCTCTGAATGGTCCTTATGGTAGCTTTCAATATTAGTATCAAATATTTTTATCCGGATCTTAAACCGGTTCACAAATGTGTACATAGTCTCTAGTTCTCAGAAACGAGCGCTGGGAGCTCTTTTACATACCTAATTCATTTTTGATTGAATCAAGAATGATAGTAGGCGTAAGATAATTATTTTCTTAGTGGTGTACCTGTGTCGTCAAAAGCTTCGACAATTCTATTTATTTTTTGATTGTTTTTTGCTTCTAAATTCTGCCTGTTTAGGCCGTTAGCTGCTAATGTGTATTGTCCCCTTTCCTGTATGTATATAATCCGACTAGCATAACCAGATCAACTTGAATTCATTTTTCCGTTTCTTTCAGTGTGACAAAACAACGAAATGAATAAACAAACAAATGGATGGAAACACATCGGTAATTATTATATATGTATTGGCTGATATTTGCAAATAGCACAAAATGAGTTTTTATCACTTTCAGTCTACCATACTATGATCATATTCTTCTGGCAATCCATACGCTGAACGTCATTCCGTTTACTCAGGAGATAAATAACCATCGTTCGAATGAAGACAATTCCTAGTTATGCAGAAGATGTAAACATGATATTTTGACTTATTTATCGTCTAGTCTATGAAAATGAAGTGCAACTATTTTTGAACTGAGTGAAAATTGCACTTTAGAGAGAGTAAGTAAATTTTTTTTCCTTATTTATTTGATATCTGTATAATGGCCTTGGACAAGGATTTATAATGGAATAAAACCACCAGGAAAATAAAACATTTTCGTAATTATTATAGCTCAGCGCCTTTTAGAAAACGTCAACCAAGACTGTCACCATAAGTCTCTTCAGTTTTTAAGCCGGTCAGACTGGCTGTCCATTGGGCAGACTGCCTGCATATAGATCGTGCATACGGGCTGCACCAATGGAGCTAGAGGGCTAAAATTCAAACATTTACTCTTTATGCCAACAAAAACCGTTTTTTTTCGTTTTGTGAAAATCCGACCCCCATAATGGGTTTTTAGAGGGTGTACAATTTGCAACGTGGGTTCATGTTAAATTGATCCCTCAGTTTGTGTCCGGCAGCATTCACACTTGTTTTTGAAAATTCAGACTTTTAAAGTGATCACTGCCTGACAAAAGGTAAGAGAAGTTATAAATTTATTGCTCACCCCCTTTTCACAATTTTCAAAGTTTATCACCCCCAACACGTTACGTTGCCAAAAGATCACGTGAAGGTTTCTAGCGAGTGACTAACCGAAGCAGTTTTTATTTTTATTTTCTCTTTTAGAGACCCGATGAAAGAAGGAGGTGGGGGCAACTAGTACGGCAGGAAAAATGCGTCCACTGGAACCAAAAGCTAAAATGTGAAAGAAAAGGAGGAAGAAAGAAAAGAATAGACTGAATGAAAGAAAGAAAGAAAAAAGTAATTAACAGATTGAAAGAAACATAGAAGAAAAGAAAAAGAAAAGAAGAATACAAAGAGAGAAATGGACAGACTGGAAATAGAAAAGAGAGAAAGCAAACGGAAGCGTTACAGAGAGAAAGCAAGGAAGAAAGAGAGAAAGAAAGAAAGAGAATAAGGATTAAGAAGAATGAATGAAAGAATTGGAGAAGCAGTGTGGAATGAGAAAGAAATGAAGCGAGACAGAGGAAGGAAAGAGAGAAAGTAGGAAAAGAAAGAAAGAGAAAGAGAGAAGGAAAAAAAATCCCAAATCGGAAGGAAAACAAGAATAAACGAACAAGAAAAAGAGTGAGGGTGAGATTTAGGGTAAAGACAGAAGACTTGTAAAAATGAAGGAACATTGGAAGAGAGTGATGAAGGAGGGGAGATAGAAATTGAAATAGAAACTCGGAGAGAGAGAGAGGGAGGGTAAAGGGGCATTAAGAAGCTTTGGGGATATAGTGTAGTGTGGACATATAGTTATGATGCAAGGAAAGGAATTCCTGGATGCATCCGAAAATTCAATCATCTCCTTCATAGCCACCGTTCCACAGAATGACATTGAAATTCTTCGAGAACTTTTTGATTCACTGTGTGGACAAGCAAACAAACAGACAGCCACAGACACAAGTCAGTATATATACCTCTCCCAGCTCCGTCGGCTGCAGTAAGCAAAAATTGGAAGATTGATAGAAAGACAGACAGGAAGAGGAAAAATGAAAAAGTCAGACGATAAGAAATCTATGACATGTGCATAGGGTATGGGGTTAGAGTGTAAAATTGTAAAGAAATGAAGCAAAGTACAAAGAAAGGAACAAAGAGAGAAATAATAAAGAAAAAAAAGAAAGAAAGAAAGAGAGAGGGAGAAAGAAAAAAGAAGCTCCGCAGGAAGACAG
>OY735211.1:30698703-30829030 GCA_963457665.1 Thysanoteuthis rhombus | reverse complement strand
AGAGAGAGAGAGAGAGAGAGAGAGAGAGAGAGAGAGAGAGAGAGAGAGACTCTAAGCAAGAAAAAAAAATGGCGGTAAGGCCGAGAAAAAGAAGATGGAGAAAGAAAGCCAAGAAAAAGAAGGGGGAAAGCGAATGAGGGGAAGGAAGAAAAGACAGTTAAAAAGAAAAAAAAAAATTAGGGAGAAAAAATGATCTCTTCATTAATTTTTATAAGATAATGTATTACTGATAATTATAAATAACTTCTCATTACTATTCACCCCTACCATAACTTTTCTGTTGCTTTTTATCGCAACCCTACTCAGGCCGCTAATCTACGGCATAGAACAAGCTGCATTGATCGAAAGAAAAAAAGAATGAGCTTTCAGTGAGACTTGAACTCATGACCCAGAAGGAGGAAAAATCAACCAAGAAGAAGGAGAATGAGAAGAACAAACTTTCAACAAATAAAAATAATTATAAACAAAAAGGATGTAACAGGTCTGGTTAGTTACCAAATACAAAAGCCAGATGACCAACGTCTTTTGTCAGCATGCTGTGTATGGGTGATGAATTCATGAAATGCAAAAAGTATGATCGATGAATTAATTGCTATTCTCGCCTTTTGTTGGGTGGTGATCATTGATTAATCCAAATTTTCAAATACATATGCATGAACTCTACCGGACACCCAAAAGAACCAATTTAGCATAAACTTACATTTTAAATTGGACCGTAACTAAAAATCTATTCCGGGGGGAATTTTCCAAAAACAAAAGAGTCGGTTTTTTTTCAAATTTTCAGCACCCTAGCTCCACTGGTATGGCATCTACACGTGACGTATATATATATATATATATATATATATATATATATATATATAAAAGAGAGAGAGAGAGAGGTAGTTAGTCAGCCAGACCCACTTAAAAACTGAAGAAAGCTACGTTGATGTTGACTATATCGATACTGACAGTTTTGATTAAGTGTTTCTAGAAAGGGAAGGAGAAAGAAAACGCAGAAAAAGTAATCAGAAAGAAGAAAAACGAGGAAAGGGAAAATGTCGACGACGTAGTGAAAAAAAAAAACGAAAAAAACAACAACAAAACAAACAAACAAATAACAATAGAGAAAAAAAGCCCGAACGGAAATAAACAAGGAAAGGACGTAAAGGAGGGCTAAATGCGATCTATATCCCTCATGACATTTAAAAGTGGGTTTGGTTTTAAAACATCCTGATTGGATTGCTGTGTAAAGAGGATGGAAGACTCAAGTCCCAATGTGCAAAGGATGACGAAGAGACGTGTGTAGGCAAAGGGCAAAGAAAGGTGTCGGACTGGGAAGGAATTGAAGAATCTTGGTTGGTTAATTTATTTCCTCCAAGACTAATCAGTTTTCCCAGGAACCTAATGATTGGATTCCGTTACACGCCAACATTGACTCAGATATTGGCCCTTTCTAAATCGGAACAACTCCCCACGGAGTAGGTCATCACATCACATCGTTTTGTAGTCGCTTAAAGTGATTTTGCAATTTTTGGCGTCTCTTGGATCGCTGAATTCCGATACTTGGTCACTGCTTTCTTTTTTTCTCTAGATTTCGATCTTAACAATTCATTACTGCTATTCTTCCAACCGTCTCTAATCTCATTTATTCTGTTTATATTTTTGTACTCTCACCCTTAATCGACCTCTGCCAACGAAGTTGGAGAGGTATTTGCATTATTCTGAGCCTGTCTTTTCCCGTCTGTTCCCAAGATATCTCTAGAAGTTCTGAAAGTATTCCAATAAAATCTTGAGGAAAGGAAAGTCATAGGATAAAAAAGAAGTGATTAAGTCTAGGTATGTATTATTGATTAAGAGATTTCTTTTCTTTCTTTCTTTTTTAAAAATTCTTCTTCTTCTTTGGAAGTGAAGAACGAGTAGTTGAATGAATTACAATCTCAAGGGAAGTAACTGACTATTTATACACAGGCAAAATTTGCGTCCTGCCTCCTGTTCTTCAGTATTTTATTTTCATTCGGTCAATAGTTAGTGTACTGATTCGTCAGAGCTATGCACTCTCTGGGTGCTTTCTAGTCTTATTAACGCCCCTCCCTATTGTCCGTTTCAATTCTCTTTCCTTTACAACATTCTTTTTTCCCCATCCCTTTCTCTCTTCTTTTTTCTCTCTCCTCAAGCTTTAATGTGAACGAAAGCATTCGTATTCAAACGTGTCCGTCTGCATTTCTGTCTGCTAATCTATCTGTCCGTTCACACAATATCTCCAAAAATTCTCAATGAATTCCGATGAAATCTTGTGTACAATAAACTGCGGAGGAAGTAATTGAATTCCGGGATGGATTCATGAATTTCTCCCACCTCTAAACGGTATCTATATGTCAACACCACCTCAAATCTGTGAAATTTCTTCATGAATTTCAATTAATTTTTTTGGAAGGTTGGGCGATTAGTTAAAGAAAACCAAGTTCAATTCGGGACAGACCCATGGGAGTTTTATCGTTAAAACTCCAGCATGTCGAAATTACAAAATATTTCCCAAATTTCTCTGTGAATATCTTTGGCATTCAATAGAAAGTTGGGCAATGGGCTCTGGAACAATTGATTAGATTTTGGGACAGAGCCATAAATTGTTACAGTAATCTTCCCTGTATCGTAGCTATGTCTCCACACAATATCTCCAGAATTTCTCAATGAATTTTCTGCAAGAGTAAGCCATGGTTAAGGGAGAATTGGTCTAATTCTAAGGCAGATCCAGCATTCTTTTTCGATCGTGAGATATTCTTCATGTTTCCATACATTTATGTCGACACTCATGATTGTTAGCACAATCTCTCCAATAGTTCTCAGTGAATTCTGATAACATTTTGCCGAATGGTTAGTCATGGGCTGGAGAAATTATTGATTAAATCTGGGGATGGAAACAGGGATTTTCCTCTTTCATTTGTTATTTCCCTTATTTCTCCCCTCTCTCTTTTCCTTATCTCTCTTTTTTCTTTGATTTGTATTTCTTTCTTAAACTCCTTAAAGGCATTCTTCAAATTTCATCTAATCTTTTACCACTCCTTTCTTCCGCCTTGTCCATCGTTTCTGCTACCCCCCTTTTCTTTTTTCTTCTTTTATCTTTCTTTTATTCCCCTCATTCACTAATTGTTATTGTTTTCTTCCTCATTTCCTGAATTGCCCAACCTCTTCTCTCTCTTTCATTCCCTCCGTCTTTACAGTAATTTTCTCCGTCTTTTCTTTGTTTTTCCTCAATTTTCTTTTGTCTAATATATTTTTCAAATCCCCCCCCTTTCACCTTTTCTTTCTCTTCCCTTTATATCAAAGTCTTATTCCCTTCTTCCCCCCCCTAATCCCATCTCTCTTTCTTTCACCATTTCTATTCCTCAACTCGCATCTATCTTTATTTCTGGATTTTCTTCAAGTGAAACTTTATGATCGTTTTTGAACTTCGCCCCCGCATTTTTGTGTTGTTCGTGTTTCCTAAGTGACATTTTTTTTAAAGCATTTGAAGAATCAACCACTGAACACTGCAGTTTTAACAGATGACTTATTCCACGCATAAGCATCTCCCTCAGAGATTGAGGTCGGATGTGAAAAACGCGAATTCAAAAGTTTTTTCTTTCTAAAGGAAGTGCAGGTTGACCGAGCAGTTAAACAGCACAGAGAGTGGTCTCGGCGAGTAGAGCTCAAATTTTGGCTGTAACAGTTTGTATTCACTTCGCAGTAATGTGCTTGGGGAAAGGTACGAATCCATTTGTTGACACGATTGGCCTCAACATTGTATTTGCCTGAGTGTCTTGTATGGAAGTGTCGGTGGCCAAGCGGTTCGAAGGACAGGAAATGGAATCGGCGAGCCAAATTCAAAATCTAATTGAGATTTGCATTCACTTTGGACAAATGGAAAGGCATGAATCTATCAGTTTCCTCCCTTCTACGGGCAAAACAGTTGTTTTTGAGAAAAACAACGGCCCGGCTGTTTGTCATCTCTTAGTCAATTTCACATCAAGGAAACTTGGAAGAACTAACCGAGACAGAGAATCTTGTGATATGAGGAGCCCGAACAGGGACGATTGATGACGTAGCTATTTTACTTTTTTGTAGACATCGGATATGGGAAGTAAAATTGGTGTAAACACTGAGGATCAGATGAAACCTTAAAGGTTTCTTAAATATGGGCTTGAAATATTTTTAAACGTTGTTTGCAACATAGTATAAACATAGCTGTCCTAAGCAGAATCAACTTTTCAATGATTAAATTAAACTTGACGAGAAAGTGAATAAAAAATGTAAATAGAAATTAAATATTTAGATAGAAAGAAAAAGAAATGTGAAGTGTAGGAGAAAACACCCACGAAAAGTGAGAAACAAGAGGGAAGGGTGGAGTGACTTGACAAGAAGAAGAAGAAGAAAAAGAAGATGAAAAAGGGGCATTTCTTTCCCTATCCTGCCCCCTTGATTTATTTTATTCTCTCGATTTTATTTGCATTTTTCTCGTGAGAATAAGATGGAAAAGGAGGGCGAGTTGACAGGGGAAAAAAAACAAGTTATAGTCGTAGTAGGGGCAACAGAGGGAGGAGAAGGAGAATGAGAGCGTGTGAATGAAGATGATGGGAAGATGAAGAAAAAAAGTAGCGAAAAAGAATCTAGAAAAGAAGAAACAATGTGAGAGAAGAAAAGAGGTGTCAAAAGAAGAGAAGGAAGGAGTAGAATTAAAAAGGAAGAGAAAAAGAAGGAATATGGAAAAAGGCGAAAAGAATTTTCTCTTCTCTTTCCACCCGTTTGTTCTCTTTCTGTTTCTTCTCTTTCTTTTCAAAGGTAATCGACTCTACGATAACACGTGGAAAAATGCTGCAAAGGAAGCATGAACAGAGATTTGTCAGCAATCATTCTAAAATATATGATGTCGTTGTTGAGCATCAACAAGATAAAATGGATTCTTGCTGTGTACCATCTGACAGATACTTTCTGGAACTAGTGAAATATCACAAGGTGTCGATGTAAATCTCTACATTATTGCGTCTATGTGTCCATATTTGTTCACATACACATGGAATATTAAACAAAGTGTGCAATATATAGTTATTTCAGAGAATGACCATGGTGCAATCGGAGAGTTAATATAACTAAATATACTGCAAGATATTTGGAATGGTGCTAAACGAGGTAACGCTAACCGGAGTATTATTGTACAAAGGTTTTCGGGAATGAGAGAAAAGCCTCAATTTGTCAAGACGAATCGACTGGCTGTTCTGGCCACGCTGTAAAAATCTACAAATTCACTTCAATCGACTGAACAATGTCTCCGAACCAGGAACAGACAAGTCGGCGACATTTCAAGAATACGTTAAAGTTAACAAACAATGAAAGCAAATCTTAAAGAGGCTATGGAAGGCCAAACAAATGTCCGGAATTTCTGAAAAATGAGTTGGTAAACTGATAGGATTAGTGGGAAGGTCATCAGGTCAGTTGGTAGAAGAGCTGTCCAAGTGAGTGAATGACACACAAAGAGATTTGACGATAGATCAACGAGAAAGAAATGCAGGTATATAAGACGCAATTTATATAATACTAAAAGTCTGATAGTTCTCATCTGTATGTGACCTCTAAATAGCCTTAGCGTATGTAGCCAGAGTTATTGAATGAAAATACCCCTGGAATACATCAACTTGAAGAATGTACAAGAAATAACCAGATGATTTGCAATCTAATGGTAACAATGTTGGTCTCCTTTTGCACTCATTCAGATAATAATGATCTGATTCATATCAATCTATCTATATTATATTAAATGTTTGACAATTTGAAAATCTGTTTATGGCCTTCAAATAATCAAAAGGTGTAATATAGCCTGATGTATTTAATTAGGGTGACTCTAAAAAGCACCGAGTGAATAAAGGTAGTGTGGGGGTCAATCACTCTTATCTATATTACGTCAAAGTTGATAATTATCAAATGCTAAGATATAGTCATCATCATCATCATCATCATCATCATCATCATCAGTCTTTTAAGATCCGTCGTTGGACAGAGACCTTCCCCCAGGCTCCACCACATTTCTCTATTATGGGCATCGCGAGACCAGTGTTTTCTGATTTTGTCCAGTTTATCTCGCCATCTTGTTTTTTGTCGGCTTCGGTTTCGCATATGGTCTCTAGGGATCCATGTTGTGAGACGTGATGTCCATCGGTTGTCTTTCATTCTCACAACATGGTCAGCCCATTGCCATTTGAGTTTTCCAATAGATTCTATGATGAAAATACAGTACCAACTCATGGTCACAACAAGTTGCACTAATTCTTTCTAAAAGGCTCGCAAAGTTGTCTAGCAATCAATCTAGAATAGAGTGATACACAACAAGATACAGATACGGAGGATATGTAATGGTGAAAGCTAGTCTATAGCTATGAATGCAATCCTCATTGGGCACTAGACACTTGCGACCTTGAGCCATAAACTAGAGCATCATATACATCAGTATTCTATTCAAATCCAGTTCTCAGCAATCAATCCTGGTGGACATCAACATTTTTCAGCTAATGCATCTATTGAATTTCATTTGCCCGACAGCGGAGGGCTGTTTCCGACTTGATATTGACTAGAAAATCAGAGAGTTTGTACGCAAGCTAGACACACTTTAATATATACCAGTCGTTCATAAATCTCTCCATCTCATTGTTGGCTCATTCTTGGGAGGCCATACTTGATGCACCCCCGGAGTTTTGTCTGTGTTGGAGATCATGACATCGGCTGCTGTGACTGTGCAGACTGATGATTGAGTAATAGTGCCTTTTGCATTTTTTGGCAAAATTACAAAGACGTCTGGGTTGCAAGGGTTGCTTCAGAAGGTTTCCCGTGGCTCGTCTTCTCTGCTGCAAGCCGGACATTCCCCACATCCGTGTCTGCGATGTCCTTGCGGACGGTCTGATGCCAGGCACCTTGCTGTCCAAAACAGTGGTTCTCAACCTTTTTACTCGATGTCCCACTTCGATAGCTAAACAAATTGTATGTCCTCCATGCTAAAAAAAAATTGTTATGATATGGTGGCCTGAAAGTCACATCTTTTGCATCTGCATAAGTTAATGGAATAAGCATTAGTAACTATGGGATAGATAGTGAATTTACTATCGTGAAAAAAGAATTTGATCAGTTAAGCCTTGACACGACTCAGTTTTGAGCAACAGAACGTTTTTCGCTTTTCAAATCCAAATTCAGAATTGCTGCCCCATATTTTTGAATTGATCTCTCGTGGAGCGTGCACGTTCCGAATTAAAGTGATATTGCAGGCTTTCAAGAATCTCTCAGAAGAGTTCTCAAATCTGGATGAGGGTGGCTGACCAACCTAGTGCCAGTGGTTAACTCTCCGTACAGGACATTAGGGACATGCTCTTTGTTGCTCATAAGAATATCTATTGGATCATCAGTACCTGATTGGTAGAATAATCTAAGGGAACACTCTGATCGATAGCTGCAGATTAATCAACTATAGGTTGGAAAGAATTAAAGAAGTAAAAGTCGAAAAAGCTGGAATTGATATTTACTATTTTTAACTAGATACAGCAAAGGTTGAAATATTGAATAATCACAGGAAGATTGTGTTGCGCCCATCTCTCGAATGAGGCAGGAGAGGGATAGAGGGAAGGATCTGTCCATTGCAAGTCATTCATTGCAAGACAAAAGCTTTAATATAACGGAATTTTTATTGTTAGAAATTTCAAACATTGTAGTTGTTCGATTGTCATCTACCGTTAATGAGTTTATATAGGATTTTTATTATTAAACCTAGTTTGATCAGCCGGGGGGGGGGGCACAAGTGAGAATCCACCAATGAAGATAGAATACTATAGTGGTAATAGGTTCGAGATCGGTTTGCTAACCACAACTTCCAGACGAAGTCTCCCTACACAACATTAATATAAACATGATACTTATTTAGATTGACGGATACAGATATGAACGAACTGCCGGAGCAAGAAAATTGGCCCTGGAATCAATTTTAAATGCTTCTATCAGAAGCTTCTGAAGGATTTCAAACGTTACCGAACAATCGAACCATCACAACAACAATTCTGTCTGTTAGTGTTATCAAATATTGATGATTTCTTCGAAACCTAATGGTCTTTCTTGGCTAACTTCATTCAGGCCATTCTCTCGACTTTGGACAATCGGTGCTATTACCATTGAAAATGAAGGCAGCTGTAATTAGGTACCATTTTCTTGTCAAAGACGTCGTGACTTTGAAGAGACCAAATATTTCTTTATAAACTGATTCAATAAGATTAGACAGAGTCAAACCTAATTGGTCTTGACTTTTGAGTCGAGCAGAATAGGATGTTAGTCTTTTTGGGAAATGTCAGGAACTGGGACATTCGTGGCAAAGATTACATAAACGCAAGGTATTTGGGGCTATTACCTATTTTACAAGTAGCTAACCTGTTTTGTTTTTTTTTTCAATTTTAGATCAATGGTTCCCTAGCTTTATTTCATGATGGTACACTGAAATATACTTTTGACTTATGCAACACATCAACTGTAAAAATGAAACGAAATATTTCAGTTGCCTATATATATATATATATATATATATATATATATATATATATATATATATATATATATATATGATGGTATGCTTAGCACTCCTTTCAATTGTAGCTAAAAATGTTGAGATTTCACAAAATTTATATGATAGAATCACTCGATTTCAAACTCTGTAATAGGAGCAGAAAATCCATATTACCCATTCTGTACTCGTCAAAAGTAACAATCCTCACCAGCCTAATATTTGCTCGTCTGCTGAACAATGACAGTAAATACTATACTGAGATTTTTTTCTACCAATCGGTAAATCATTAAAACTCACATTCATTTTTTTTAATATATCGCTACGCTTTAGTGGTGTGCTTTCTGGAGCCTTTACCAGGTTGCATTGCTTTTTCTATTACAAGCTTTCAAGCGCTATCTGGAAGAACAGCAATACTATGAAAACTTTGTGTGAGTGTATGCATGCCTGCATGTGTATGTGTGTGTGTGTGTTAGAGGTAAACATGTTAATTAAAGAAACGGCCGAGAGTTATTTTACATTTACTCGATGAATGAGCCTTGGTAAATGTAAGACACGAGTTATCTTCCTTGTGCGTGTTCAGAAAGCATTCCACATAAGAGCATTGCATGAAGCAATCCTCAGGATTAAGTGAATGATGCTTTTACTAACTTCTTTTTAGGTATTTGTAGGATAAGGCAGAGTTTGGTGGATGGCCATATGCGTTGAACAACTAGTGACCCAGTACTATCAACGTTAAGTTTGAAATTTATTGTTGATAAATTGCGCAGTTAATACCCGTGAATATCTTCATTTTTTTTAAAAAACTGATGTACTAAAATCTCTGTGAGGAGAAACTTCTGAACACATTTAAGTGAGAGAGTCCATTATTTCAAATAGAGGGTAAGAGATATTTTTATCAGGAGAATTTTTATGTTTGAGCTGAAGAGTTCATTGTCACGGACAGAGAAACAAAAGAACCACACCCTTATCATTGATAAGTATCAATATTATATATATATATATATATATATATATATATATATATATATATATATATAATTAGTATTTCCCTACCGTGATTTCAAATTACGACCAAGTGGCTGCTCTCTTACCCACCAAACTGAGAGGCCTTACATACCAACCAATTTATTTATTACATAAAACACAAACGTTGCCGTAACCAACTTCAAACGGAATACAAGTAGGAGCGGAGTTTGACCCCGCGGCTGGCTTGTTAGTTTTAGTTTCGTTGTAATGTTTTTGTGAATCCATATCTTATAGAACAGTCTCTTCTTTGATCAGACTGGAAGGACAGCGCGTGTGTAATAAAAAAAAAAGGGCTCCGCTTCGTGGCACTGTAGCCAGGAAACCAATGGATGGTTGGAAAAATCAAAGAAATCGTTTTTATGACTCTGGTGGAAAGGTTCGTGAATACGCCTTATTATAGAAACGAGTGAAATATGGTTCTCTCCAAGTAATAAAGAAAGAAGAAGAACAATAACAAAAAAAAAAACCCTCCAAGAATCCGGAAAAAACCAAAGATCGATCAAGTAGCGTGACACTTGCACATGTTTTTTTTTTAGGAGAGCAAAATTCGACAGAGATTTTGTTTTGTTTTAGAGAAAAATGTTAACATTTTACATTCTTCTCATAAAAGTGATGTCAATTTCTTTTTCAAAAAATAAAAGAATTGCGTTCGATAAAAGGCAAAGGTACGCACTGAGCAGAACGTTTTAACGAAAAAGGTTACCACTAACCTAATCCTTTTTTTGTCCTCCCTCGAATTGCCAATTAGTTTTGCGAGCGTTTTCTATAACGCAAGGATACATAATAACGTATCGAAAGCATCTATCCACTAACTACAGAAAGTAAGGCGTTTATCAAACTCTCCATTGAAAGATAAAGGCCCTTGTCCAAGATATTCAATAATGAATTATCATTGCAAATAATCCATCGCAAGATAAAAACCCTGGCACAAAGACGTTGAATTACAATCAATCAAAATTAAACGAAAAATTTTAATAAGTCAGCCATTCAAATTTCGTCTCGTTTTGCATACTTTGGAGGTAAGATAAAAATTTCCAGTTATCACTTGTGCTACTATCCAGTAAACCACCGAAGCAGACAAAGAACCTCAGGCTGAGATTTTTGACAAACAAAGGATGAAGCAAAGACGCCTCAAAATTCTGAGATTAAATATTTTCATTATTTCATAACTTAATCGGATTTAGAAGGCTCATCATTTTGCTAATTACGTTTCTGCCGATGTGTTCTCTGAACTTCTTAGTTTTGTCAGAAGCTTTTGAGTGAAATGTTGTGATTATACCATAAATTGACAGCTCAAGTATTCCTATACGTGTTGTTTTGATCTCTACGTTTCGGCTAACGAATTTTCCGGCTTTCTAGTATTGTCTGGACTTCTAAGTTGTAAGGCTGTCATTATGCCATGAATTATCCAGACTAGTAGACTGATCTTCGTTGAGCTAATCACTATGGTTCAGCCGGTGTCAACTAGCCTTCCTTGTATCGTCTGAAATTCAACGACGAAACATTGTCATTATTCTATAGGTCATCTAAAGTGTACCCTTATCGATGATATTTACTAATTTCGCCTTTGCATGACACAAGGTCATAAGTATGAGGCATCCATCTGAGGTAAAAATCACTCAAGTAGAACGTATCTTTTTACACATGGTTTTGATCCCCCTTTTTTTCATAAGTGTGAAGCATTCTAATAAGGATCGAACTCACTTCAGTAGAACTAGAATCCTTTATCTTCATTGTTTTGATCACGTTTCAGCCGATACTATCATTGCCTTTCAAGTGTTATCTAAACTTCCTCAAATGAGAGTCATCTTTCCAGTAATTATTCAGGATAGTATCCTTGCTTTTGTTTATCTGATCAAGACGTTTCAGCTGACGTGTTCTATAATGTATGTCGTGCTGAAACGATAGTATCTTCATTCACAAGTAATATGCTAGTCATTTTGATGAAAATAAAGAGACGGCGGAAGTAAGCAAAAGAAGAAATGCCAAGTATTGTAAATCTTTGCAGACGGCGATTTCAAGAATCGAAACCTATAGAAATACTTTGAAAGGTAGAAAGAGTTGAATCGAGGAATGTTGGAAGGTTGGTTTGGATGTATATTTATTGATTTATTATCGATCAAGTTCAGTTAACCCGGTAATGATTTACAAACGCATGTCTTCGGAAATTGGTGAACTATTTACATTGAGTGCAAAAAGTATCCGATACATTTCAAGATGTTAATTTATTTTAACATCCTTACATCCTTATACTGCTTCAGAATTGACAGAAATCATACCAAAGATAAGAAAAATACAAAATCAAAAAGCATTGAAGCAAAACTGAATATTGAAAAGTTATGTAAAAAAAAAAATAAAATAAAATCAGAAATCATTTATACATGCAATTCTGATGGAAGTATCGAACTCTTTACATGATATGCATGGAATTTTGTTTTAAGAGCAGTTTTTGATGAGATCGGAAAATTTGACACAGATAATATGAAGTAATTGCAAAAAGTATCCGATACATATCATTCATTTCAACATCCTTATACAGCTTCAAAATTGACAGCATTTGGATCTAAGATTAAGAGATCAGGAATCTTCGGTCCAAAATCTGTCAGTTTTGAAGCTGTAAAACATGTCTTGAGATGGACTTTCCGAAACGTATCGGATAGCTTTTGCATTCATAAGATATACATGTATATGTATGAGTGTATATGAATGTCTATAAAAGTGTGGTAGGTGTAGGGTTAGTCTAGATATTAAGGGGTGTGGAAAATTCCAGTTGAGGTAGTTTATGATCAGCTGGGACGAATCAAATCAATTATAATTATAATAGTAGTCGTTTTGACATACAGATTTCTTTGTCTATACGATCCATCCCTGATAGCGAGCACCCTTCACTAATAAATAACTCAACCAATAAAAATAATTCAATACATATATAAATATTCTTCATTATCTCTTTATGGTTTTGTGGACGAACTCAATTCATCTTGGTAGAGAGAGACAGAGCGAGTGAAGAAGAGACAGAGACAGAGACAGACAGACAGATACAGGGGAGAAACTTACATGGAGGCTACGTGCGTGGATTATCAACTGAGAAACACAATCACTAACAAAGGCTTGTGAAAGTGCTACGCTAACCAACGGACAATTGGTTACTTGATATCATACTCATCATCATCATCAATTATGTATATATGTACGTATGTATGTGTGCGTGCGTGCGTACGTCCCTTTGTCGATTTTCTCTTGTTTGCAATGTACTTGCTTGCACGAACATTTATAAATCTATGCAATGCTCAGGGTTTTTGTCAACATTAGCCGTGTTGACTCATCAATATTTCAGTGCACTCTGTTTTCGCAGTTGATGACCAGAAGAAAAACAAAAAGAAGAAGATGATGGAAGGAAGGAAGGAAAGAGAAAGAGAGAGAAAATCGTAGAGAGATGAACGGACATAACTAGATATCAAAACAAGAAGAAGAAGAAGAAGAAGAAAGAGAAGGAGAAAACGGACTAGATAAAGTCATTGTGTCTACGGTAATATTAGGCGGTCTTCCCAAATATCCAGGGAATAGAATCAACTGCCAGGGGTCTCCGCGAAGATTTGCAAAAGCCCGGGAAGTGATGAAGACGGTGATAGCAAAGAGAGGTGCTGGGTTTATACAACTACAATGTTCCCAGTTGGGGATTCATCGTGTAGAAAAATCAAATAAAAGGAGAATCCGTGAGCACCACCTGGTCCGCCATAATCGCTTGCAGAAACAATTGTCCTTGACGTTGGACCTATATTCATGACCATCAGGCCATTACCGTGTATTGTTTCCACCCCTCGAGTCGACTTAGCACGCACATACAAGTATACAAGAAAATATACGAAGACAACTCACTGTGAATATCTATCTATCGACCAAAGATCGAAAAACGTGAAACTAATTTATTGTATAAATCACTTGAATGATAATTATACACACACACACACACGTATATATAGTGGATTGTGGATACGCTACATAAACTAGCTCATGTTTCTGCCCTCTTTGGGCCTCATTAGAAGTGGCTTTACATTATTGATATATTATGTTATACTGCTAGCCTCATCTGTACCACATATTCTGTGTGTGTGTGTGTGTGTGTGTATGTATATGTATATATATATATATAACAACGGGACGATATTTCAGATAGAGTTTCAAAATAATATCCAAACAAATAAAACGCATCCATATATATATATATATATATCTATATATCTATATATATATATATGTGTGTGTATGTGTGTGTGTGCGATGAAAGTGACGATTAGAAAGTAAAGAGAAAGCAGGCGTCACATCTCAATTTTTTTAATTATCACGTGGGTAGGTTTGATACATTTCTTTTCCAGAAAAATACTTGCAGCGGTTCAGAGAAAAAATTGCTGCTTACATGTTTGAGGTTGGGAGAAGAAAAGGGGATATTTCTGCATTCTTTTGACGTTTTGCAGGAGATGGAGGGAAGATGTTTATATCTGGGGAGGTGAGAGGCAAGTTTGATCAGAAATAAAAAGGGTTCGTGAGAAGTGGGTTTGAGACTCAAGAAAGTTGGTCTATTAGGATGGAGCGGTGGTGTCTAGAATCTCATGGATAGGTGTTAACGTGGGTGTCTCTCATCTTTTTAGTTGATGGTTGGTAAGACTTCTTTTTCTTCTCTTGAAAGCCGAATGTGTATGCTTACACTATTTATTAAATAGACCGTTTGCAGTTGGCCAATCCTTGTATGTGAGTGTAGTAATGTGTTGTATCTATAAAATACTGATTTAAAATCAATATATGTAGAGGATTTGTTACCTTTAAGTGACCTTACCTTTGTGTTATTGTATTTCATTGGGATATAAGGGCTGCTTCGGAATATCCGAGTGTCGAGGAGTCACGAATAATTCTAATGAAATGATCCAAGTGAAAGTTGAAGTTTTGGTTGTGTGAGTTTCTATGTTCAACTCGTGCGTTTGTCTTTTCATCCACTTTTAAGGCCCGTATATTCGTTCCTTAAGAGGTCTAGACGTCTCTCCGATGTAGATTTTGTCGCAGTTCTTGCACAGAATTGCATTTAAACCTGGTTTATATAGTGCTTCGTTTACTAAATCTTCGATATTGCTTCGGTATTGATGGCGATGTGTATTTTCTAGAATGCTAAGGTTAGAGCTAAGATTGGTGGTGGTTGTGTTGGTGGGTAATATGATGCATTTAATTGTGGTATTGTTTACTTTTGTCTTTGGCCTAAGTTTTGTGGATAATATATTCTTTCTTCCTTGCATGGTGTATAAAATGTCGCGGGTACTTGAGTGAATAGAGGATTTGCTTGATTATTTTTCTCTATGATTAAGGTACTCAGGGCTACATATTCTTGAATTTTTGAGGTGGTTATGTAATGTGTATACGCATTTTCAACTGGGATGTTGGTGTCGAGTGATGTTACACCAAGGCTTGTCATGAATTTGATTTTTATATCTATGTTTTTCTATTTCGTGTATAAAGTCTCCAGAGACAGGAAACAAACATATTTCTCTGACCCCTCCTATTACACATCCTTCTTATTTCTGACCAAACCTGACTCTCACCAACACAGATCCAAAAACACCCTCCCGATCCTACTGAACAACCAAACAACATAAAAACATCCCTCTTTACTTTCTCATACTCGAAATTATAAACCACAAATTTTCCTTGGAACCGTTGCATGTATTTTCTTTGAATCAGATAGCTGACACTTGTTGAAATGCACCAAAACATGCTTTCTTTATAATAATAAGTTTTTTGAGATGTAATTCCTGCTTTCTCTTAAGTTTTTCACTTCACTTTCCTATTGTCACTTTTGTCAACAGTCTGTCGGATCATCCACAATATATATATATATATATACAAATTTATATATATATAAATTTTTATATATATATATATATAAATTTATATATATATATATATATATGTATATATATATATATATATATATATATATATATATATATATATACTCAGTATCTTGTGTAATAACAGGGGGTCATTTCAAATAGAATTTCAAAACAATATAACGCAGTCATAAATGCTCTGTCGAATCATACATCCATTTCCCGATATACATAAATATACATATGAATATTTCATGCGAACTTACGTATCTATTTTCATATTGCGGCATTTAGTAAACTTCGCTGCAAAAATAGCACCCTGAACTTGCTTTGCTACGAGTGAGCCGTTATAGGGGCAGTGCACACACTCCTTATTTCCCTCCAACACCCAAGGCTCGTATACCTCTCACCACTCCAACCCTGACGACCCAGCTCAACATTCCAATTATCAATATTCTTTTGGGTCTTGAAACGCCCCAAATCCTCCTCTATATAAATCGATAGTGATCTGATCTTTGTATTACGCTATTCCAGTTTACAAAAGTTTTTTTTTTGTTTTTGTGTAGGAGCCTCTACATCCAGATAAGGTTGGAACTGTACGGATCTTCCATCGATGAAAAATAGGAAATGTACAGACGTGCCCAACTGTGTAAATTGGTACTCTCCAAATATTTTCTTTTTCAACCCAGCTTACTTACAAACAAAATTGAATACTTGCCAAAGCTTTTATAAGTAAATTCATCCTACAATCCATCTTCCGCATATATCTATTCCCTTTCAAATGTCTGCTGTACGCGTTCATGTCTTTGTGAATAAGCGTAAGAACTTCAGTTGAGATATAGCGTGTTAGTCGAGGGAATTTAGCTTTGATTCAATCGCATATTAGATCACCTCCTAGTCCAAGAAGCATTGCCCTGTATTTTTCTTACATATTATACTGTTATTTAAAAAAAAATCCTTTCTCATGTTCTGGCCAATGTGGGTTTAGACAACTCGTTACATACTGCCATATACACATATGTATCTCCTCTAATCATCTTTTTACTTTCGGGTTCTCTTACGTGTCCACTCGTATGCATATGTAAAAAAAAAAAAATGGTTGTTTGTACAAGAGTTGTAAAGATCGGGGAAAATCAAAAACGAAAGAAAAAGAGAGAGAACAATATAATTTCAAATACGAACCCTCTATTGTTGAAGAATAAGAAATGCACACATACGTACAGCTATGTATATTTGCTCTCTCCCAATATCTTTCTTTTGGCCCCTGCTTACTTAGGAACAAAGTTGAATATTTGCCAAAGCTTTGTAAAGACATTCGTTCTAATGCATATATTGTGCACATATTTATTTCTTTTTAAATGCTTGTACTGCTGGCGTCAAAATTTCAGTTTTGATATTGCGGCTGAGGAAATTACCGTATTTGATGGCGTATAAGAGCCTCTCTTTATTTCAGCAGGGAATAATAAGGGAAAACGCATTCCACTTAATTCCCCCAACTAGACTGAATGCCCACCCTTTGCTGTAAAAGAAATAAGACAAGAATGAACAGTATTGATGGATTAATGGAGGAAAGTCTGATTGTGTCGAACAACCACTGTCAATAAAGAAGGATTCTATCCCTTCTTATATGTACATGTATTTGTGAATGCGTTTGTGTGTTCCAGCACTCTTGGCCATACCGATTTGTCTGCAGACTTGAAAATTGGCTCCGATACTCCATTACATCTCTTCTGAAAGGGTTTTTATTTTTAATCAATATTTGATTTTTTTTCTAAACAATTGGGATCTTATTTTGATGAGTTTACCGATAACATCTAGATTCTTCAATGGAAAACACAAGTGATGTAATAAATACATTTTTTTCTGGCCATATTTATTCTCCAGTGTTTTTTTTCACGCTGCTTCAAGTTTTGACGCTACGGTTATTCAGTTATTGGGGAGTTTAATTTCATTTCATTTTAAAAAGTGATTTAGTACCACTCTTCCATTATACCGATAGAAAAGAGGGGGCTTTTCTTAAAAAGGGGGGTTTCTAATTAAAGAAGGGGTGGGGGATGATAATAAAGAAAGACGTACTAATTTGTAATGGAAGGGCATGGTGTGGTTAAAGTAAAAAGCGGTGATCAATATTTTCAAAAAAGTTGATCTAATGCCCATTGAGGGGATTTCATTTTTTAAAAAGAGGGATATTGGGGATGGGGCTAAAGTGAAAAAGCGGCCCGATTCAAAGAAGGAGTCTATTGTTAAAGAAGAGGGTTCATGCAAAAAAAAAAAAAAAGAAGGTGACTTATGTTAAGAAAAAGGGACATAATGCTGAAAAGAAGGGACGTGATGCTAAAAAAGGGAAGTTAATGATAACTTTATATAAGGATTGGACATAATGGTTTGACAAAATGAATTATAAATTGCGTTATATTATACACAAATTCATCTCAAATGATTTTCCTTTCGTTACAAGGTAATTATATCATTCAATTTAGACAACGTAAATAGATTAAACAATTAAAGAAAGTGGGTCTGCAGCAGGAATCGAACCTACCATTGGCAGCTGCCCCAACGTAGTGATGCACTTACCACTATACTAAACAGCCCACCTGTAATGCGCAGGCTTTCTGTCGGAGTAAATATGTCCATTCCTTAAATACACACTATCGCACTGAAAGAGACGAAACCCCCCCCCCCAAAAGAAAACTAGATGAGAATTCGGTTTTAAAGGAGTTATTTGCCGTTTGCATTACAAGTGACAGTTTAGCTCAATGGTAAGTGCGTCGCTACGTTGAAGCAGCTACCAGGTTCGATTCCTGCGGCCGTCCCGTTATCTTTAATTATTCATTCTATTTACGTTGTCTTGATTGTATGATATATTAACCGTGTAACGACAGGAAATCATTTCAGATAAGTTTCCATAAAATATAAAGCAATTCATAATTCACACACACATTATATATATATATATATATATATATATATATATATATATATATCGTGCCGAAGCCGTGTAATGTAAAAAGATCTTATCTTCATACAAGAAAAGCAGGTGGGTAATAATTCAAAATGTTAAATGAACATATGCAGGACCTTAGAATCGTTAGAGCAATTTTGTTACCGTAAATCGAGTCCTATCTAAAGATATGGGGGGATCTTCAAAAACTAATTCGCTGAAAACATTATCCGGGTTCATATTGATACCCATAGAAAATTTCATGAGTTTATGTCGTGTTATTTTTGCAGAAGGCGAGTACATAAGAATGGTTGGGCGAATATTTGGTGAATAATAATAAGATTTATTATCCAGTTTTCTTTTATAACCCCTCGTTAAGTTCTGGGAATGGACAACGAAGGTTATGTTTACACATCTGGCCATTCCTCAATGGGGCAGTGTACACAAGAAAGGACCGGGTGTACCGTCCGGTCCTTGCTTGGCAAGATGCTATGTTAAATGGTAAATGGTCCCTGCTTACTTAGGAACAAAGTTGAATACCTGCCAAAGCTTTTATAACTAAATTCATCCTAATGCATATCCTACGCATATATTTATTTCTTTTTGCAGATCTGTGGTTAACTCACGTGTTCCAAGGAGTAGGCGTAAAACCTTCAGTTGTGATAAAGATGGTGAGGCAAAAAGGATTTAGCATTGATTTATTGAGATCGTGATTTTTCAGCAATCCTTGGATTCTTCAGGGGCCAACGTGGGTAATAACGACAGCCTAAAGTGGGAAGAGTTTGAGCCTAAATCTAAGCGTAATCTTTACTTATAAAACACGCACACGCACTCACAGCTAAGCGCAATCACATACCTAGACACAGTATGAGATATAGTTTAAAACTGCGAGTAATACTAGCTTATAAATATATATGCGTAAGTATGTTGGTATATTGGTAAGTCAAATGATGAAAATAACCTTTCATTTACTGAGAAAAATAGTTACTTTGCAACATAATCGTCTTCCTTGTAAATGCACTTAGCCCAACGCTTCTGCATGATACACATATATCTAACATTATACAGTGAAAGCTTAGAAGAATGGAGCAGCCACTAGGAATCAAACTTACCTCAATATCTTTAGTCTGCGATACTTATGTATACTTTCTCTCTCACACACATGCGCACACATATCATATTGCTACATTTACACAAAATAATGTACTATTACAGCACGAAATCTGCACCTGTACCATTACCATCTACATTATGTGCATGTGTAGCCTTGAATGAAAAGTCCGTTGTGTTTCCAAACGGGTCGTTGAGAACGGAAAACGGCAGAAACAAAGTGTTACATATATCTGAGTATGGTTGAGTTTGGAAAACGAAAAATCTGAAAAAATAACGCCCTGCGAGCAGAGGCGAGGGTCCAGAGGAGCCGGAAGCGTGCATACCTTTTGATGACTGGTCTTCATCCTCATAACTGTCTTCCGGGGAAACTGTAAACAGAACTGTAACTTGCATTCTTGCATTCGCACAATAACACGGCTAAGACAAGCGTTTTGGTAAACAGAGAATCTCTCTATTCGTGGTTGCCAATTCCGCTGAATAATCATGGTTGGCTTCTTCTAATACAAATTTTCTACGTCTTACCGTCCCTTACCTTCTCCCCGCCAGCCATTCACTCCTTACTCTTTAAGTCATGCTTTGTTTCACCTGGCACGCGCGCGCATGTCTAAAAAGACACAGCTGCTCTCCAAAGCGTCTCTCTACCACCTGAGTAGTCATGAGACTTTTCCGAACCACCAAAAGAAAATTCTGGCCTGTGGTTGGTTATCCCACGTCATGTGACTGATCTCAAGGAAGAAGACATTTGTCGAAGTAGGTTCTTGAACGTTGTTAAATTCAAAGTCAGGATATTTGACGCTGCCAATGATAAAGACACCAGTCATCCTAGAAGGGGTCAGTAGGGGTCAATTGTCCTGACCTTTTCACCCCCAGTCTGAGATATGCCACTGGGAAAATCCGTTATCAACTTAGCAAATACGTACATACATACGCTCAGACATGCGTTTATATACATATATACACCCACACGCGTATACATGCATGTGCTTACACAACTGCTATGTTGGTCAGCTTGCATTTTTATCTGGGAACGAGCGACAACCTTTGTATAAAAGCACCAGCGCACTTCTTCACATTTTTATTCTTTATCTATCGATTTGAGTTTGTGTCTGTTTATGTGTTTGATTCAAGTTTAGTTGAATGTTACAAAGTCTCTTTTGTAACAGTTTTCCTTCTTCTGTGTGGAGTTCACCGGTTGGCAATCACAGATATTACCCATCTTTGTGAGACCGAGTGCTTTTTGTAGGTTGTCTCACTATTTTCTCGATAAACAGGTTACTATGTCGATATTTATCACAGACAGGGGAAAAAACATGGGCAGGCCATGTTGCAAGAATGAAAGACAACCGATGAACATCAAGTCTCACAACATGGATAACAAGAGATCACATAAGAAACCGAGGCCGACAGAACACAAGATGGAGAGATGAACTGGACAGATTCAGGAAATACTGGCTCCGCGACGCCCATGGTAGAGAATTGTGGCGAATCCTGGCGAAGGTCTATGTCCAACGACGGAAGTTAAAAGTCTGATGATGATGATGATGATGATGATGACTAACCGTAGCTAGTTCGTTCGTGATTCAAACGCTTTTGTAACTCACTATAATACCACATTTGATTTATCGAAATAAAAGGTATCCTGTGGCTGAAATAGTACAGTATAGCCCCCGGTGACATTGGTCGGTGTAAAGAAAAATCATGATTTCAAACTCTGATTTTAATAGCCTCTCAACTTGGAAAAAGGGCGTAATACTATATTCGAACCCCTATTTACCAACACTTGGCTTTGTGCCATACTAAGCTTAGATCAGTTAATATCCACACCTGAGCTATCCTCTAAAGAGCTATCCCAAAGTAGAGAATAAGCTGAAATAGCATAAATTGAGGAAACAATGCACAATAATTCATATAGGAGATATTTTAGACTTCGCAGACCCCCAAATGGTGATGATGGAATGTTGAGCTGAATCAACGGTGGTTGAGTTGGTGGGTGGTATACGAGGCTGGAGTGTAGGAAAGAGAGAGAGAGAGAGAGAGAGAGAGAGAGGAAAAGAAGGACATTACCTCTGTAACGGCTCAGTGCAAAACAAACGCCGAGAGCCATTTTTTCGTTTCACTCCTTTGTTTTCGTACAAGTGAGAAAGTGGCGTAACACGGACCTTCCAAAAGCTGATTTATAGATTCACAAGACAGCTCGGTGCATAAGGAAGAAAACAGGAGTCCGAAACATCATAGAAACTAACAAAAATCTAAAATGGCAATGGGCAGGCCATGTTGCAAGAATGAAAGACAACCAATAGACATCACGACTCACCACGTGGATCCCCAGAGATCACATAAGAAACCGAGGCTGACAGAACACCAGATGGCGAGATGAAAGAGACAAATTCAGGAAATATTGGTTCTGCAACGCCTGTGATAGAGAATTGTGGCGAATCCTGGTGAAGGTCTCTAATGATGATGATGATGACACATGCAAAATGAAGGAGATTACCATTTCCGATACACTGCTGCTCTTTGATTTAGATATAATGTTTTGTATTTAACTTTTAAATACATAACTGCTGCGTTGAAACGGACGAATAGACCGATTATAAACGAGACTAGGATTTGGGTTGAAAGCAGTTATTTAACCTTTGCATTACCACGGCAATCCCATTCCTTTTAAAGGTTCATTCTACTTACGTTGTCTAAATTGAGTGATGTATTAACCGTGTTATGACGGGAGATTGTTTCAAATGAGTTTCTATGTAACATAACGCAATTCATAATTCATACGATGTTTTGCATTTCAGTCTTATGTCTGCCTCGACGTGAATTGTATAATGCAAGTGAATAGTTTTCAATACTGAATTTGTGTATTATAAAGTATACGATGAATGTATAATACCAGCTACGGCCTACAGATGCGAATCATGGAAACTGACAAAACCACTTGTAAAAGTATCATACTAGCAATTAAGCGACAAGAATGGAGATGGGTCGGATAGTTGGAAGAGCAAGGAAGGAAACCCGTTGCAGCAAAAGGTTAACATATGATGGAGAGAAACGATAAAAAAAAAGTATGCCAGCGAGACTGAGTAGGGGTTATTGCAGTCATAGACCTTAAGGAAGGAGCTGGGAAAGATCTTTGCTCAGCAGTGGGCGTTGGATGGCTGCTGCGGACAATGATGATAAATATGGATATGAGTGTGAATATGCGTATGAAACACTTGCGTCCACAGTCTGTGCCCCTTGAGAGCACATACATATCCAACAGTAATGAAAAGGCCTCAAACGTATGTGTGTATGTGTATGTGTGCTTATGTGTGTGTATGCGGAGGGGTATAGTCTGCCTCGAAGCA
Source organism: Thysanoteuthis rhombus (assembly GCA_963457665.1). Classification (NCBI taxonomy): domain Eukaryota; kingdom Metazoa; phylum Mollusca; class Cephalopoda; order Oegopsida; family Thysanoteuthidae; genus Thysanoteuthis; species Thysanoteuthis major. The sequence continues at coordinate 30,806,185 of OY735211.1, read as the reverse complement.
GCGAGCTATAATCACAAAGGTGCGTGGCCAAGAGTAATTACATTACGGTTTATGGTTTCATCTGTCAATGCTTCCCCTTGTCTCTACCAAAGACCTAAAAAAAAAGAAAACTCTCACAAAAAAAAAAAAAAAAAAAAGGAAGAAGCAGAAATAGGAATCACGATCTGTTGACGGATTTCTCGATTGTTCCTGGCGGTTCCTCAAATATTTACACGAGTTTCAACGCAGAATTCTCTAGTGCACCTGTTAGAATGGCATTTTCCTTCTGCTCCTCCCCTCCTTTTTCATCATTTCCTCACCACCCTTTAAATGATTTCTGCTGTTCTCTCTCTAATTGATATTCTAGGCTAAATCTTTTTTTAAGGGACACCGGTTTGCATACAGTAAAAATCACCCGTTCTCTCTTTCTTCTTTCTTCCTTTCCCTCTATCTTTCCATTTTTTCTCTCTTCCACAGCGTTCCTGTAGCTTCCCCCATTCTCCCCTCTCTCCCCTTTCTCAGGTTTTCTAACATTCACTATTTTTTGTCTCTATTCCTCTATCTATATCTATATATATTTTCTTTCTCCCTTTGGTCTAAGCCGTATGTTTATTAAGGGACCCCGGTCCGTGTGCAGTAGTATCATTTCTTCACTCTGTATAATGGTTGTCATTAATTCCAGTTATCTTATCATTCAACCCTAGCCTGACACAGAACCACAATTGTTGAGCACCCACTAAGGATCGAACTTACTATAATGGGCGAAACTAGCTTGCTAACCACTCCACAGTTATGATATCTATTTCAATCATCAATGTTTATCCAGCTTAGCTAAGTATGATAGAAGGCAACAAACGCAGAAAGAGGATCAGAATCACAACCGTGGTAATGATATCCGGCGCATCTGTTTGCAAAACATCTTCCTTCTGTTCCGCCCTCGCATTTCTTTACTTCATCGGCATTTCTCCTCTTCAATCCTGTCACTAGTTCCGGCCTTCCTCTCTCTATTTTACCCACTTTTTCTCTCATTTTTCTTCTCTAAGCTTCATCGTTTGTAAGGGACTCCGAGGTGTGTGCAGTAAAATCATCCATCTGCTATTTCCTTCTTGCTCTTATTTCTATCTTCTCTGTTTTTTCTTTGGGTCTCTCTAACTTCGTTTCACACATCATTACTTCTTCAGCCCTTTTCCTTCCCATCTTCTATGTTTCCTTCCTTCTCTTTCATTCTTCTGACCTTCCTTGTTTCGTTCTCCCTTCAATTTCTCTCAAGTAATTACTAGAAATGAATCATTTCTTAATTCTTTACTCTTAAATCTTCTCCCCAGATTAACTTATCTTTTTATTCAAATTAATTCGGTTCCTTCTCGTTTTTTTTCCAAAACGCTCTCTCTCTCTCTCTCTCTCTCCCTTCTTCTCTTATTCAATTACTTCCTTCTTCTCCTTCTTCATGAAAATTCATTCGTCCACATCTAAAATCATACGATTACTTTTTGTGACGATGGAGTCATATAGAATAAACGGACGGATTTCCAAAATCCCGTACCAAAAGATTATGGGAGATCTAGAAAAAATGAATAAATCAAATCCAAAGTTTAAAGGGGAAACGCCGTTGATGAAAAAGTACAAGGACGAAAGGACAGAAAGTCGAACAACTACAAAGTATTATAATTAATTCTGACTAGTTTTTTGTTTTCATCTTAACTCGGTTGCTTTTTATCACAACTTTGAATCGGATCGTAATTTTACAGCAGTGATTAAAGAATGCAATATGAAAATAAAGAGCAAACCTACGGTGAGTATGTTTGTTTATTTGTATCCCCACGACTACAAATACGAAACGAAGTCGGATTAAGGTGGGGTCCCACATGTTCGAAAACGTGCAGGCACAGTGTGCAATGAACCAGAGTCCTTGCGTATGATTTTGCTAGGACGTCGGGACACGCTGGACAAATCCTGTGGTGCAAGAGTCCTTAAGTCTTGACGCGTGATTTCGTGGAGTCATTAGGGCAGGCTTGACTTTCTTTACAGGACGGATCCTGTTGATGCTCTCAGGACAAGCCAGAGCATACTGGTCAGTGGTTACGGGATGGGAGACTATGGTCAATTTCTCAGCCTGGGGGCGTCAAAGAACAGATAATACACTTTGATCTCAGCCCCATAGAGGGGGTCCTATATACACCTGGTTGCTTTTAAACGTTCAGCCACGGGATCTCCATATTTAAACAGAAGCTGGTTTTACATCTAGAACCTAACTCCTTACATCCGATATTCTACGCTTATTGATGTTTATAGTTGGGACCAAGTTGTCTTTTAATGCAACGATATCTTTTTTTCAAATTTATTACAGGTACCTTCCACTTTTCGCGTTACACCACTTTTTTGGTTCTACAAAAAAAAAAAAAAAAAAAGCCAAAAGCGAAAATAGGGTTCAGCGTTTGTTTTGCAAAAATCTATCATTAAGGCAAGGCACATCCTTTTCCTCTCCAACCAGCGGTCTCTAGTACCATTTACCTACCCGACCTCTGACGTCTCAGCTTAAAGTACCATCATCTCGAAATTGGGGTCTGGGAACGCTCAAAACATTTTCCGATATGAAGTAATGCCAATTGCTTCTTCGCTGTACGACATTTGAGCTTACAGAAGGTTTTTTTTGTATACATATATATATATATGTATATATATATATATATATATATAGGAAAGCTCTACTTTCGGAGAGCGGGGTAAACCTATAAATGGATGAAAAAGACGATAAGGGTAGGCAAATTAGAGTAAAGGTGAGGATAAAGTGGTTTGGGGCGGAAGAAAATTCTGGAAGCAAGGAGATAATGAACTGAATAAAACACAAAGACAGCACTCCCCCGCAATAACGAAGAGCTCTCAGGGCGCAATACGTCTGGGGGAACCAGGAAAAATCTGCAAAATAATCTAAAAACAATTTGCATTGGAGCGAAGTCTGACGCAGCGTTACCAATGGGAAATGGGACTGACGGTATGCAAAGAAAACATGCAGTGAAGACTCAAGAAGTAATAAGCCAAAGAATGTAGAAAGCACCCAGGGAGCATATAACTCTGCTAACGCCATCCCTTACTGAAACCGAATGAAAACTAGTTCATATATCGCTAGAATACAAACGAAGAAGCGGAGTTTCGATTCTCTATTGATTTTGGATATGAAAAATCTCTCCTAATCGAAAACACATTTCTGGATCAGTCCCAAAATAGCCTATCCTGCTCCATTTCATAAAATGCCATTGAATTTCGTTGTAAACCTTTGGAGATATTCTATGGAATAATGTACGTGAATATACACGTGCCAGAAAATAATGAGTAAAAGTCTCTCAAACGAAAGAGTTCCTATGTATCCAATTCTTTCTTATTCCATGACCCTTCCTTCCAGAGAATTTCATCCAAATTCATAGAGAAACTTTAGAGATATTGCGTGGACAAACAGGTTGACACAAGTGAACACCTCTTCGAACTTTGCAGACTAAATCAAAATAAGATAGATTGGATGTAAAGAAAGCGTGTCCCAGAGATTAAAAGAGAAGAATTAAACAAAAATGACCTGTCTCGTGGCTAAGATTGTTGCATGTTTCCCATCTGTGCTGTAGTTGAAGTGAATGTCGGAATTTCGAATGATGATTTATAAAGCAAACAAGCAGAATTAGCGCGAAACACTCTTTTCCAACTGGAAATCTGTTCCTAATTTGACCTTGAACCATACTAAGCTTAATAGTGTAACTGCAGAGAAATCTCTTCGGAAGCATGGGTTTTCGTTTGATCACAAAAAAGTTGAGCAGCGTTGAGCCTGATTAGTACTTGGATGGGTGATCACTTAGGAACGTTATGGATTGTAAGCTTGCAATGCCCAAACGTGCATTACAAACGACCGTATGTCACTTTCTACCTTCATGGGGATGAGGTTAAATAACTAAAAAAGTAAAGAAGATAGAAAGTATTTGAAGACATAGAAAGGAAAAGAGAGGAGGAAACGATAGAAAAACAGGAATTCAGTTTGATAAACAAAACGGAAAGAGTCATGGAAGGGCCGAAATGAAATGACAAAAAGAACGAAAAGAGAAAAAAAATGCCAAGAAAACAACACGGATGCAGATTCAGGGGAACGTGAAAGATGATTGCTTAGTTAAAGCGGAGAGGCAAAGGAGAGAATAGAAAGCTGGAAGGGAAGGAAAAGCAAAGAAAAGACAGAGAAAGTAGAATAAATAGAAAATGAAAAACTGAATCATTTAGCTTTTTTTTTTCCTCTCTTAAACTCATTTTTAAATTCCTCAGATTGGATTTCAAATGAAAATGAGTTAAGAGGCTTTACTTTTGCTCCCATTTGCTAAAAAATTTACGGAACGGTGGTTTTCGTTACCATGGCGACTGTTATGGTCGCCAAAAGATTTTTTTTACTTTAATGTTTCCTTCTTGTTGTTGCTTAAGAATTGTTTTTGGTCTTATTTTCCTAATCTTTCTTGTGGCTTTAGTTTTTATTGTCTTGGAAAACGCAAGTTGATAAAAGCAGTTGTACTGGAAAGAATTCTGGACATTTTTTTTCAAGTCATCTGTGTTCCTTGGTACGGTAAACGGAGGGGGAAAGAAGGAAAGAGGAAGAGAGAACATATCAGAGGAAGAAACAAAGAAAGAAAGAAGGGAAGAAAGAGGGAAAGGGAAGACAGAGTAAGAGGGACGTGAGGGAGGCAAAAGCAGAAGAGAAGTAAAAATAAGAAATACAGAGGGTCAAGAGAGAAGGAGTTGTATGAAAAAGAAAGAAAAAAGGGGGGAGAGAGAGAGAGAGAGAAAGAGAGAGCAAAGGGAAAAATGAAAGAGCATGGTAACCTTTCAGAAAAAAGAAAAAGGAAAGAAACAAGCAAAAGAAGCAAAAGATGAAAAATAAAGAGAAGAAGGAAATGAAGGTCAAGAAATATACAAAATGAAAAATATCACAGGAGAGAAGGAAGTAAAGGGAAAATGGAATGAAGAAAGAAAGAAAGAGATTAAATGGGAAAGAGTGGGAAAGGAAAGCAATTGGGAAAGAGAGAAAGAAGTGGTAAAAGAATGAGAGAAGGAAACGAAAGAAGAGAGAAAGGGAGGGAAAAGAAGAGGAAATAAAGTAAGACAGAAAGAGAATAAACGGGAGGAAAAGGTAAAAAAAACGACTCGATAAGAGAATTGAAAAAGAAGAAAAGGGAATAGAAAAGACAGCAAAAAAAAAAAAAATGAAAAAATAGAAAAGAGAAAGAAAAATGAATAAAAAGATGAAACAAAATCGATCAATCTTAAAAAAAAAGAACATGAATCCCCCGCAAAGCGTAAAGAACTAGAAATGGAAGTAGGGCAGCAAAGACCTAAAATATTAAGGTGAAAAGGTGGAACGAAGAGAAAAATAAAACATATATATATATATATATATATACATATATATGTATAATCTACATATTCAAAGAGAATTCGCCAGTACCATCAAAAATTCCCCGAGAGCAACCGCTTCGAATACCTAAAATCAGCGGAAGCGCTTCATCTTCTATCGATCAATATCATTTCAACGGAAACGATTTGACTAACGATTGTTGCTCCGATTAGCACGAAATGACACTGGCAACCGGGAAGCGGAACCATTCCTTTGACCTCATTTCTTCTGATTTGTACGATCAATTATTTCATCATTCGTAATCAATTTAGGGAGAAGCTGGTTGGCCGAGTGGTTAACGGGATGGAAAATGGACTTGATGAGCCAAGTTCAAGCTGTTTATTCATGAACTCTTTTCCTGTAGAATAATAAACATATCTCTTAAGAACATATTTGTGACTCCAATTCATGACCCATCCTCCCACAAAATGTCATTGAAATCCAGTGTTTACTTTTGGAGAAAAGATTGTTGATCGAGGTAAGAAAAGTGAAGAAGACAGATAAAAAATATATATCCATGGAAAATCATTGGACTATCTAAGAAAGCATTCTCTTCATATATATATATATATATATATATATATATATATATCAAACCCATCGAATAGCATACACAAGTTTCATGAGCAGATATTTGGAAATAATTGACTGAAATGAAACTAATTAATTAATTTTCGATATATATATATATATATATATATATATATATATATATATATATATATATATATATATATATATATATTTACACAAAATCGAAACTGCGACCAATATATATATTTACACGAAATCGAAACTGCGACCGATGTATATATATATTTACACAAAATCGAAACTGCGACCGATATATATATATATATATATATATATATATATATATATATATATATATATGTATATATATATATATATATATATACACACGAAATCGAAACTGCGACCAATATATACATATATTTCATTGTTTCATTGTTCGGTTGCAAGGGACGGAAAGTTTATCTCAACCTTGGCGATCCGAAGTTAGCGGAGAATGCTGTGGATAGCGCCTTTGGCACTTTCTGGAAATGTCAGTTGCTGGATGCAATGATATGCGACCATGCATGTCACGTTCCTGGGAGACACACATTCTTTGCTGAAGGGGAATAAAGACATTAAAAGGATGGTCGGGAGAGTCTGGCTATGTAAATATAGTTGCTTGTAAACAGTCTGGAGTGAATTTCACGACACTTGGCCACAACCTTCCGTAGGCACATTTTCTTATCTACCTATCAATCAATCTATTTGCCTATCTACAGTGAGTGCGAAAAGTATCAGAAAGATTTTAAAAAGTTCATATTAGCATCTTTATATAGCTCCAAAATTGATAGAATCTGGACCAAAGATTGAAAAAAAAAATATTGATAATTATAACAAGTCCGAACATTGAAAGATTTCGTACGAAAATGAGACGTCTTCAGTCCAAATTTTGTCAAATTTGAAGCGGTATAAAGATGCTAATTATAGGTATGGTGAAATAAACTTTTTGAAATTGATCGAATGCTTTTTGCACCCACACTGTCTATCTATCTATCTATCAAGCTAACTAGCTAGGTCTTAAACCTTTCATTCTCTCCGCAAATTTGGTAAACCATAAATCCCCATAAAGTTCCTATTCTAGTGAAAGATTTTTTTTGGTGAAAGATTTTTGCATAGTACGGAAAGAGCAATTTGACGTGTAACTCTTCTCGTTAAAATCATCACGACTTTTATCGAATGACTTTTCATCGGAAATGTAGAATTCATACTTACACATACACGCCATAAACATATATATGCACATACACACACGGAGACAGTATACATACTTGGCACATAAGCACATATATCCACACATATACACTCACGCACACAGGTCACATACACACTTACCACATATAAACGTGTGTATATGTGTCTTTGTGGCGTCTGTGTGTGTGTGGATGTTGCATTTTCGATGAAAAGTCGTGCTTCGGTTAAAATCGATGCTACAAAATGACGGCAATGATTTTCCCTTTTCAGCTGCTGGGCGAATGAACTCAAACCCTATAAATTTCCTATGGTTCTTCTAACGAAGACAAGCAAATAATCATCCTTTTCTATAAAATTTCTATCCATTCTTTTTCCTTTCCCAGTAATTGTCTCTGAATTGCAGGCTATGATTTCACACTTGTTCAGAATTATATTTAAGTCTAGTTTCACTTGGAGCATTCAATTCGATAGGTTAAAAAAGGTTTGACCGATATGAAAATCATCTCGTGTATGGGTAGATTCGTCAATAGAAGAACTCTTTATGTGCGTGTGTGTGCACCGTATTTACTCGACTATTGGCCATTGTGCGAAGGTGACATTCGCCAGATATGTTTGTCAGCACACAGGCAGTGCTGTGTCAAGTGTAAAGTTATTTTGATCGGCAGTTCTCGGTAAATGTAATAGAAATGAATGAAAAAAAAAAGAAGCACAGATTATAGACCTTTCTTTATAGTATCTACAAATTATCTCATCCGACTTTCGCTCTCTTGAATTATCTAAATTTTAGATATAAAATATCTAAATTTGCAACACTGGAGTGGAGTAACTGAAATACTTGGGAGCCGTAGTTTCGTAGGACATATGCAAAATATTTGTATCTGACAATTACGGCAGGTTGATCCACACACCGTAAAGTCCAGGCCTGGAATAGGCACAGGCCCACTAAAAATAAAACAGAGGCGTTTAAATGTGTTAGAAAAAGACTGGGTGTCAGAATAATCTAAAATTCTTTTTGAACAGATGTATAAGATTATGAGATGATTCATTAAGAGCATCCCGTAAAGGTTATTGACAGAAAATGGATACCCTTCTGCTTGCATTAACATCACTTGTTGGAATCGGCTTTATGTTCGTCTGAGGCCAGATACGTTTGATTGACACAAGAAAATTAATTAGCAGTCCATTGCGTAGCGGAATGGATCATTTATAACAAAATCAGAAGATAACTGTTTGCTAATAAACGCATCAAATGTCCCTGGATTATTGTTAACGTGCCTGACTTTTCCAGCAAGGACGATGTTGATCTAAATTCTGTGCACTCCAGGTGCTCAACTTCGGGATTAACTCATACAACACCAAAGTGAGAGTTTAAGTCGAAGTGGAATGTTTACGTCTTCATGACGTCTAACCTTGTTTAGTTGTGACAGGTTGCGTTAGATTTTCCCCGGAAGCAGTAAATCTTTCAAGAAAAAGCGAAAAATAAAAAACAAAATTGATTTCGAAAGGAGCGAGAAAAACAATAAAAAACAAAACTAAACAATTCTTTCAATCAGTCATTGGAATATTGTATTGGTGCCAATCTCTCTAGGGATTATCACGACTAGCTGAAATCAGCCTTTTGTACGGGTATTCTAGCTAGATCTCTACATTTTACTGTTAAACGACCAGTACACCTACCTTACACAACGAATCTCTATGAAATTCCCGGAAGAAGAACAAATCAAGTGAAGAATCGCTCTACGTTGGTAAACCTTCGGTAGAGCAAGCTCAACCATTAAGAACAAGAAAATCCCATTAGTGCTAAAAAGACAACCAAATCATCTTCAAGATAGTCACTATCGAAAGGATGATTTGGTTGTCATGATAGGTGACCATGTGTTGATAGGTGATCGATGGAGCTAAAACTTGGAAATTCACTAAAATATTGATCCTTAAACTGAGCTCAGGAGAGAATCATGCTCTACATGAAACGGAGACACCGTAAAAAAAGCACAGTAGATTAGAGAAAAAACAGGAGTAAGAGAAAAAGAATCCATTGAGAAAAAATCAAATAACAATGGGCTGGTAATGTTGCAAGAATGTCAGACAATCGACGGATATCACGACTCACAGTATGGATTCCTAGAGATTATATGCGTGACCGGCGTCGACAAAATATAAGATGACGCGACGAACTATAAATTTTTGAAAGTATTGGCCTCGAGACGCTAACAGAAGAGTAAGAGATATCTTGGAGAAATATCTATGTGAAACGAAAGACACTAAAAGGCTGCAGCTGATGATGGCCAATAAGTTACCGATTGTTACTTTCATTCTCATCAGACTTTTAACGTCCGTCGTTGGACAGGGACCTTCGAAAGAATCCACCACACCTCTCTATCATTGGTGTTGCTGATCCATTACTCTCTGAATTCGCCTGGTTCGTCTCTACATCTTGTATTCTGCCGACCTCGGTTATGCATGTTGTGAGTCGTGATGTCCATCGGTTGTCTGCTATTCTTGCGACATGGTCGACCAATTGCCATTTGAGTCTTCTAATGAATCCCATGATGTCTCGAAACTCCTGTGTTTTCCCCTGATATATTGCACTGTCTTGTGATTTCTCCACGTAAGGTTGAGCATAATTCTTTCATTTGAACGTTTTTTTGATTCTCAGTTTGTGAATCAGTCCCTTGGATCTGTTCCATGTACTTTACAACCCCGTAACTCTTTGTAGTGGAATAGGCAGCAAGCAGTCAGCTACGTAGTGACGGACGCAAAATAGAAGTTCAATTTATCATTATACTTACATTGTAAATCAAATCCCATCTTCAAAAACATGAAATGGTTCGAAATTTTTCGAAAAAGCGATATACTGAAAAAATGCCCCTCGGCCACACTTAATTGCCACCTCTGTAGCCATCATTGAGTTATGTGATGACAGACACACGGATAGATATTTGGTGAATCATAGTAGGATGAATCATTACGCTGATTTCGGTGGGCGATTCAGACAGTGCACAAAAACGATATAATTTTGGAATTCAATTTCAATTTCATCCTCAAAGATTGCATACGTCCACCTACGCCATTGTCAAAAAAAAAAGAAAAAAATAACAATCAAATTACAGATCCAAAACGATTTCACAATGTTTACGAAATCACAAAAAACATTTTGTTTTTGTGCTGCTTCAAAATTCAATCAATTGTTCCTTGGCCCATCGCCCAAACTCCCAAGAAATGTTATTGAAATTTATTTAGAACTTTTGGAGATATTGTGTGGACAAACAGATTGATAAATATGACTGAGGTAACCAGAAAAATAAAACAAAAGCAAGATCCAATTCTTAGGAATTGTTATCGGACAGAACAATACGTCTTGGAATGTTTATTTGCTCCAGCTTCAATCAATTTGTCTATCGATCGGACAATCGATAAATTTACGAAACAATAAACCATTGCTTTCATAGAGTTTTTGATCAGTGATTTTAAAAATAAACGTTTGATATCATCATTTAAGGAAAACTTATTAAAATATTTGTCCATGACCTGTGTGAGGAGCTAAGTTCGATGAATAAATTAGACGTATAGAGAGGTCAATCGATTATTTCGTTGGGTTATCATTCAAGGATTTTAATTAAGCAATTTCATTATTGATTACTTAATTGATCGAATAATTAAAGGATCAGTCAATAATGTTATCAAGACAACTGTTTACGGTACCGCTAAATAACTATTTACTATTATAATAAGAAAGTTTTCATGATATTATAAACTCAAAGAGTGATGGAGTGATTTTCGAGACTCAAATCAGGGTTTCGATTGTGTTATAATCAGTTTATAGAACAAACGATTAGAAACTTCATTGAACTGTTAATCAATAGTAATATTTGGTTCTTGGTTTTCGACAGTTTTTAGTATCGTTAAACGTTCAAATCCCAATATATGGTGGCCTCAGAAAATTCGGTCATGGAGAAATTTGGACTAAAAAATAATGGGAATATCATTTTTAAAAAAAGGTTATCGAAAGGATAGGAATCAATAGAAGGCCATTAAGGAAATACCAACAGTTAAACAATCGAAATTAAGAAGGAAGAAACCATCATAATATTAAGTTTTGCTAAAAATATGAATTTAAAGTAAGAAACATCGGCCTCCATAAATTTGGTCTCAGAAATGTTATTCAAATAGACTGGATTTTCCGATAATCCAGATTTTGATTTCTTTCTACGTAGAAGAAAACAATTTCCCCTTCTTGTTCCATCTGGTTGATCACACACTTTTTCAGTTCCCTAAGGAGTAGTTTGTTGACGGCTTCCATTGGAAATCAAGTGACAGCAAGTGTCCCCCATTTTCCAAGACTATCCTCAGTATTCTAGCTGATTTTAGCAGTGCTATAGTCAGGGTGAATGATCTCAGTCTTCCCTCGAATTCCTTGTTCCTCCAATCTTTTTGGGACTGTTCGTAGTGGTAAAACCATTATTTGTACTAATGTCACCTGCCTTACGCCCCTCAACACTACCATTTAGATTATTGGAAACTATAACTATCAATATAAGTGTCTTTAGTTTCTGAGCTGGCCTGTCAGGGTATGTACGTATTAATGCTGAAATTTTTGGCAATTTCTCCTAGTTACGTCTGAAGGAAATTCCTTTTAAATTTTTCCTCTAAATTCATTCTCAGTGATGGGATCAATTTGCAATGTGAGTTTATGATAAATTGGCCCCTTAGTTTGTATCTAGCAGAATTCACGCTTGTTCTTCGGAAATTTGGACTTTTTTTTTTACTGATCAATCGCCAACAAAAGGCAAAAGAGGTCACTTACTCACTGATCATCCCGTTTTTCAATGTTATAATTGAACATCCCCAACATGCCGTCAGAAGACATTGGTCGCATGTCGGTTTCCATTGAGTGACTATCAAGACCTGTATTCATTAGTGGTTATATCATTTCTTCTCATGATATAAACCTTTTTTTTCCTAATCTTGAATTCATTTTTTTTTGTCGATATTTCTAAAACAACAAAATTGTTCTTTTTATAATTTCATGATTAATTCAATGTTTTTTTTAAGATTATTTCTTCTTCCCATTCATTTCATAATTAATTTTCATTTTTTCATTGAAATACTTTTTTTCCTACACACGTGACATGTCCTTTTTTGAAAATTTGAAGCATTCTAAATCTTTTATTTTTATTTATTTATTTATTTTTAATATCAAAAAAATTATTATTATCATTATTATTATTGGAAAAATTGGTATCATTTAATAACTTCTAATTTCTTGTTATAATTTTTAATAACCTCTATGATTATATCACCATGATTATCTAATTACTTTACAGTGCATTTCTTTTTATAAGCTTGGTGGTATTTTGTAGAATCTTTGCAGGCATCAAAGTCGGATAGATGTGGACTGTTCAGATCATGGAAGGCAACCGACGGCCTGCCGACCAGAACCGGTCTATGAAGGGGTTTTGACAAATCTGCGAGCAAATGTCAGTTGACTATTTTACTTTTTATCTTTTAAAGATTCTTAGTGCTTTTTTTGATAAATTTAAAAAAGGTATTGATTGAAATGAATGCTGATTTAATTGAATACTTACTAATTAGCGTCCTTGGTTAAGCACAAATTATTTTCTAGCATGTATTATTCATTGATTTGAGAAAAAAATATAACTAGATGTATTTAAATGGACAATTTCTACATTTCAATTTTTTTTTATAGCATGTCCATTCAATAATACGCAATCCGGTCTACGGAGGCAAAGTGCTTGTCGACCCCTGGTTTAGAATGTGTGGCACTTTTACGTGTCTACTGCCAAATTACAATTCTGAAGGAGGTCTTACTCAGCGCCATTTGTCCGCTACAACATTTTATCGATCGACTGCCTGTTTGGCCGTTCTTATTGGATCTTGAGGGATTTCTTTTACTAAGGAGAGTCTTTTGCATTGATATTCTTGTAATTTTCTTTGGTATTTATATTTGCAGGCATTTATTTTTAGACATGAGTTTTACTGGTCGAGAAGACATGTTCACTCTTTAGAATTGCCAGGACAGAGGAATAAAGCAGGGAGAATGCCGTTTTCGTATCGGCCCTTTTAGACGTTGGATGCTGTCCGTGAAAAACTCAATTTTATTACTGGTATTAACTCAATCCTTTACCCTCACTGGTGTATTGTATTTTTTTTCAAATGAAGTTTGATCATTATTTTTATGATTCTAATATATCCCATCGTATTTATCCGGGTTAATCGAAGATATTACTCCAATATATCCAACCCTGCTTCTGAAATAGATTATATTATATTATTATAATGCATGTGGCAGTTCTACCATATATTCAAGATATCTCAACCATTTATTCGATCATCATCCTTTCATATATGGTATATATTCTATATTTTTTTAGTATTCTTGTACACTAGTAATCAACCATATTCTACTCTTTTTGTACTATATTTTCGATTATATTACTACATGTTCTATACTGTTTCTTCCATAGAAGCAACAATATTTTACACCTATGTTCTGTAATATTTCTCACATATGTTTAATCATGATTCTTTTATGTATTACCTTAGTACTTGACTTGTTTCTACCGAGGATTCTAATATACTACTATATTGTCAGCAACGTTTGAACCATATCCTTACCACTGACAAACTATTTCGTCCCTCTCAGTGCACAACATATAGATTAAAAGCCAAAACGCACTCAAAAAAATTTAGGTAAAAATTTGCAATATTCGGCAGATGAATCACACAATTCCGCTTTAACGTGACGGGCGATTTTTCATTTATTTGATGACAATCGAAAAGAGTGAATATCACTGTAGCTAGATCCAGAACAGTCTTCAATATCTCAATCAAATTGGTTCTACTCGCTAAAGGTTCTCCGTGTTTGGCGCTATTCAAAGGGAATTCTTTATCACGAACTGCTGGAATCCGGACAAACTATCATCGGGCAGTACCACAGTGAACAACTGGCTTGTTTGAATGATGCATTAAAAAAGATGAGTGTTTCCAGGACGGAGAAGTTGGCCGCTACGTTGACATGGCAACGCCCATGTTCAGGTTGCAAATACGACACAGCAATGTACATCTGACGTATTTTCTTACCCCATCGTCTTCAGACCACTAATTGCTTCGCTCCATAAAACACTCCACATCTAGTCAACGATTTCAACAAGTTGAAGATATGACTAAACACCTTAAAGGATTAATCAAATAAAAACGAGAATTGTTCTCTTATGATAAAACATACAAAATGGCTGAGAAGTGGCATAAGGCCACGGAAACTAGGGAAATAATTCAATAACTTAACAATGATACTACGAATTAATATGAATACTCAATTTTGTCTAAAATGGTGCAAACTTTTGCATCAATCTAAAACCTTTTCTTTCACTGTAATTACAGTTCGATTTTGTACATTATGTAATACTGAATCCAGGCAAGAACATTGTCCAGTCCAGAACATCTAACATGGCATTAAAATTTATTACATGGTTTGACCAAATTTTCTGTACCGACATCACAAGAGTTGCATCAAAGAGAAAGGCGAGCATCAAAGTGTTAATCAAATGAGAGCGACATTCGGAATATAAGGATGATTAGAATCCATCCATGCAGGGACGGTATTCCCTAAACAGCATGATATCAACTCTATTCTCTTATACGTAACAGGTAAAATGCGACAACCGGATAGGTATATTATTCCGAGGGAAACGCTCTATTCCTAAGTATTATTCAATTGGTCTGCTGACGTGTGAATGCTATAGCCATCCGGGTGCCGCGTAAATTGCAAACTACTATGTCTTAATCAAGTTGCCAACTTAATGATTAGTTGAGGAACGAAATTGTATTCGCTTGTGTGGGTTATTACAAGGGTATAGGGATAATCATATTTACAAGAAGCTGATCGACAGTTTTACTTATTGTAACTGGCTTCTCATCGACAGGATTCTTGTGAGAGAAGCTTCTGTTCCTGTGAGACCATTTAGTCTCAAGTCGTCGTCGTTGTCGTCATCGTTGTTGGCCTCTTCTTATCACAGAAGACAATGCATACTTACGAAGCTGAAACGTTAAACCTAACCAAAAGATTAGCTCTCAAACAAATAACCAAGGAATATGTATGAGAGCGGGGTACATATCTAACATAACACGGAGAGATCACAAGTTTGAGATAAAATAAAACGCACCAGAAAGCTCAAATGGCAATGGACAGGTCAGAGGACCACTGGAAACCGGGATCTCCGGAGATCATATTCTAAATTGTGACCGGCAAAAAATAAGATGGTGTGACGAAGTAGACAGTTTCAGAAGATATTGTCACTGCGTCACCGATTGTGAGATTTGGTACGTTTTATGGGTGGTCTATGTCCGCTGACGGACGTTGAAAAGCTGCTGCTGATTATTTGCTTGATCTGCTGTGACTATGTTATCCGATTCTCGAGCAACGAATACTGTTGCAGCTTTTGTAGATGTAGTATACGTCCAGCTCTAGAAGTGCTGTCATTTCCATCTGTCGCTTTCACACTCCCTACTTTCCCCGCTGGCCTTTTCTCCTCCATCCGCTCGTCTGGATGCCCACCTTGATGACAAGTCCCCATTTACTGCAGTCTGCAATCATTACCCCCACCTTAGTCTACAGCGTTGATAGTCCGTACTATCAGGTCTCTTTTTAATACTTTAATGGCAATGGACAGGCCATGTCACAAGAATGTCAGACAACTGCCATAAGGAAAGTGAAGGCCTTCCTGTAAGTCTGAGGCCTATGGCAAGTTCACCGGACTATATGACCTCGGCAGTGCCGGATTATGATGCATAAATGCAGAGGTCTTCGAAACTGATGTCATAGCCGCTACACAAAGATCAAAACGGAAATTAAGTAATAATAATATAGGATTGTCAGACATATTTGTTGTATCATCTGGATGTATAGCGAATGAAAGTTAATCATTATACTCTGCAATTAGGAATTGTCTGTTTTGATATTTATATGCAGTTTCTTTATAAACGGGCGCGTATCTATCATATGAAACAGGTCTTGCACTAAGTTAACCTGGCCATGGACCTTGAGAATACGTCGTTCCTATATGCAGCTGACATGACCGGCTCTCAAGTCTAGGGAGGTTCCATTTAACAGGTGTTTCCATTTCCGATCATCTCGTAAAACACGAGAGAAAAAAAAAGGAATCGATTCAGTGATTCTTATCGTTTTTCTCTCTTGCTCAAGAGATCAATTTAATCCCTCTATTCATTTCCTTTAAAGTCACTGATGTTTTTATCTGTTTCTTTTTTCTAATCTTTCTTCCCCCTTTTTTTTTCACTTGAATATCCCCCACTTCCCCACATGGCAGGTGTAACAATATGATCAATGCGCTTTGATAATTATACTAAGCGGACTATTTCTTTTGTGCTTCGGTCCGATGCATAATGACGAACACGCCACATTGAAGGGAGATCAAGCTAAATCCAGTTTCTTTTGTTAAAGATAATCTCTTAGTCTGAATTTTTAAGATATGTGATAATCATTATTATACACTGTAGTGCCTCCATTGGACGTTGACCAGCAATGGAAATAGGATTTGAGGACTAGTTGCAAATTGAGGCTGTATCTTGGAATTATGTTTTATCACGAGAACTGAATAAAATATGCATGCATTATTATAATGAAACATGTTATTCCATTTTGATAGACGAAGGATTACTAGTAATAGAAGTTTCCAATATTGGACATTAAACTACAAAAAACTAGGAATTGAGAAGTTGGTTTACGTCATACCCCTGTACACAACCCCAATTTCCACCAAGAACATTGGAAGAAAAATCTACCCGTGAAGATTGAATGAACGGTTCATTTAGAAATTCCCTGATGGTTACCTGCTACAGCAGTCAACTTAAAAAAAAAAAGGCTGGAGTATACAAAAATCGAAACGTTGTAATTATAACATCATCTATAATGACACTAGTCCGTGTAAATCACTATATAATGAAAACAACTCTCAATAAGTGAAAATATGGGAAGCAAAATGCATTTCTCCAAGAATGGTGCTCTCGTAATTTGACTATGTATATATAAGTGATCATCTGCGGAAATATTGTTGGTACAATTTTATACAAGCAAGTTTCATAGTACTGCGCAGAGTTCAGGAAAAACCTAAAACAATACAGCTGTAGGAGAAACCCTAAATTTCCATAGTGTTTTATGGGATAGATTCTTCGACCCAAATAAATTGTTTAAGATGGTTTGAAAAAGTTGACTTCAGCTTAAAAGAACAGGTGTTCCGTTACGATAATCCACAGAACCATAGAATATCACATCTGAAAATATTGAAGGTCTCAGCTGAGAAAAAAATCTACGTAAACCTCATTCTCCAGATCTTGCTCCATTTGGGTACCACCAATTCTACGGTTAACTTAACTATCTTGATGGATTAGTTTTAATACGCATAAAGAGACGGAAAGCCCTTTCTACATTCTTTTCTTCTTAACTATAAAACATTTCCATAAACGGTATGAAGAAGCTTGGGAATCATTAGAAGGAGTTAATAAAAACGATGGAATCAATGTTAATGAATAAATTATAATTAAACATGAATTTTCGATATCTTTCTTCTGACCTAAGATTCACACATAACTTATGAGCAATCACTTATTGATCAAACTGCAACAAACCACAACATTGAGTTTTCTTCAGAAATGTACGTCTTTAAAATTCAAGTGTAAATCAATAGAAACAACGCAGAATGCTTCAGCAGTTTTGTAGAACTTCGTAACTTGTTTTCTTCAACTTTTGTCATTGTCACACTTTTATCAGAATATGTTTTTGTGGGTTTCATACCTTTGTATCCATTAAAGTGCTGTTTTGGTTTGTGGCTATCGTTAGTAAATAAGTAAGTAAATAAACAAGAACTCCAATATGGCAGTTCTTTATCTTTTAAGACATTGTTAATGGAAGGCGTCGAATCTTAGCCTCCTATTCAAACATAAGATGAACTTTCCACGGACAGACAACTCGTGTCTTCCTTCCTTATCAAAATGGAGTACATGTAGGGATATATGAACAAAACTTCAGGTAGATAGATAGGTTTTTAGCTTCAGATAGCCAAAAAAACCCTCCGTAGGACAGTTTATTAGGACAGTACATTAAATAATTGTATAATTAAGTATAAGAATATTATTCATAAAAAATTAACAACAACTGTTACAAAATTAAAATCAATTCTGGAACGGAAATACTATCAATTGTATGCCATATTATCTATTTATTGTATTATTATTATAATGTAGCTGAGATGAATGTATGTAACCTAAATTACTGTCAGTTAACTGGTGTCTTCTATATCATCATAGAGTTAATATTAGTATATGTACACAAAACTTCTGTCAGATAACGGGTCAGTTTAAACTAAACATAACCGAACAATCCATCCGTAGGGTGGGTTCTTCGGGGAGTACAGTATAAATTTTTTTCTGTACAGAGGTGAAAAAAAACAACAAATGAAAAAAATTCTGAAACAGATAGATAAGTCATTATTGCTACATTACCTTATTCAGCATTGAGAACCAACAGAGAAGGCAGGCAGAAGAAATTTGTCCATATTTATTCAAAAGAAATTTGCGTTTTACTTACCTGGAAGAGAAAGAAAGAAAATGTTTGTTAGAGCAAATATATTTCACAACCGAAACGGGAATACGATTTGTACATAGAAAAAGAAGACAATTTAAACCACCACCACCAATAAAAATGAGGTTTGAAGTGATATACAGGCAGGTATGGTTGGTCATCTAGTAAAAACTGTCACTTGACCAATATCCTTCTGCAGTATGCCCTGTTAGGGCTAACCAGTTGACAAAAAATTGAAAAACGGGTGACCATTGAATAAATTACTCTCCTTGCCTTTTGTGAGACCTTAAAACAAAAAAGTTCGAATTTCAAACAAGTGTTAACGCTTCCAAAAAAAAAAAACAAAAACTGAGGGACAAAATTAGCATAATATCACGTTGTAAATTGAACCGCCTTTAAAAACCTTATCTGAAGGGGAATTAAAAGAAAAAACACGACAAAAGTTTTTTCTTGACGTAATAAGGAGTAAATATTTTGGCCCTCTAGCCCCATTGATTTGGTTCGTACGTGTGGCACATTGATAGATAGACAGACAAACTTGAAGACTGAAAAATCGCGTATTGACGGTCTTTGAGAGAGTATTGGTTGACATTTTTTTAATCATTAGACAAGGAACAATGGACAAAATGGAGTTCAAGTATATTAGTGAGAAATCACAAATAGTAAGAGTGATTTTGAAGATTAAAATTTAATTATTTTGGTTTCTTTGAAAGATCCAAGTTTCCTGAACGACATTATGTAATGTCAAAGGAAGAGTAATCGGAAAGGAAAGGAACTTGAAAATGTGAGGGAGAAAAGACAAAAGTATCAACAAAAATAAAAAGTGCTGCAGGTAAGATGAACGGGAAAACAAACTGAGCTTAGCAAATATGAACTTAATATCATCATCATCTTTTAAAGCCTATTGTTGGACATTTCCCAAAGACGCGCCAGTTCTCTCCTTCCAGAGAGTCACTGTGTCAGAACCTTCTGATGTTTAAATCGTGACGTCATCTCATTTTTGCCGGTCACTCTTTCGTATTGGATCTTGGAGTATCCACGTTGAGTGTCATAATGTTCGGTGGTTGTGTGACGTTCTTGCTACGTGTTTTTTTATTAATTTCCAAATGTTATTTGAGTATTCAAGTGTTTTTTTATGATACATCTGGCATCTGTTTGCTTGTTAGTTTATTTTACTGTCTTGTGATCTCAACGTGTGACGTTGAGGATGATTTTTCTCGAGATACGCGCTGCATAGCTCATAGTTTAAGAGGCAAGTTCTCTGGAAATTTGTACGTATCAGAAAAGTGAATAATCCATACACGTATCTATGAAGTGGTACTGCTGTATGCAGTCTAATAAAATGTGCATGCTACCCCAAACTGAATTTTCCTTCGCCAAGAAAAAAAAAAACATGTCCGACTGCCTGACCCAAATACACAATTTTTCAAATCATCATCATCATCATCATCATCCATTTTGTGTCTTTTGCTGGACTTATACCTTCTCTAGGATTCGCCGAACTTTACAGACACAGTACTTGTCGAGTACTTAACTAGTCGAATTCATCACACCATCTTATTTTCTGCCGGTCACAGTTTCACCTATGATCTACGGGGACCCACGTTTTTAGTCGTGATGTCCCGCGGTTGTCTGCCATTCTTGCAACATGACCAGCCCATTGCCATTTGAGTTTTCTAACGAATTCTATGATATCTCACTCACGTTTTTTTCTCTAATATACTTTGTTGTTTTGTTACCTCTCCATGTTTTGTGCATGATTTTCGTCCGTACACGTTGCATGATTCTCAGTTTGAAAGTCAATCAGCTCCATAGGTGACTATCACGATGATACCCACCTATGTAGAACTAATAGGATTTCCTTGTTCTTGAAGGCTGAGCTTACTCTACCGAAAGCTAGCTCATTGCTCTACATAACCCATTAACTGTACAAGGTTGCAGTTGTGATAGATATCCATCGTAAGATAAAAGCCCTTGTTCACTGCAAGATAATCCATTACAAGTTATCCATTTCAAGTAATCCATCACAAGATAAAAGCCATGATTTACGGATAGAATTGTGTAACCATCAATCACAATAAAACGGAATGTTTATTAAGTTAGCCATAGGACTGATATAACGGAAATTTCCTTCATCTGTTGGTAATGGGTTAACGGTTGGCCGTTTATCACTCTAGCGCCGTCCATCAAATATGACAATACGTTGTAAATTTTAATCTTCAATATTTGGATGCCCTACACACGTCAGAATATAAGATTAGTTCTGAAAGCGAACACGCATAAAAACCTGAATATGACTAATGAATAACCAGCTCTTCAGAAGGTGCAAATTAACTTCATTCAGGTTTACATTCGGGCTTTTCGTGATTTCAGAAAGAGAAAGGTGCTGTCAAAGATATTTTTTGTCTGCAGTAAAGTATGTTTCTCATATGAGCACGATAGCAGTTTCCTAGTGCCGTGATAGTTGCACTAAAACGCCAGGTTGAATGCCCAAAAATTCTATTTTCAGTCGAAATTTATGTTGTCACTAGCATAGTACCCGTCAAAAAATGACGGAACTCTTCAAAAATTATCTATGGAGTAAATGTATTTATTTAATTTTTTTTTTTTTAGGAAGAAATTAACTTACAAATAGTAAACAAGTTTGTCCCGATTATGGAACTGCTGTAATGATAAACTTGAATCTTGGCTGAGAATCAAATTCCCGTGGTCATGAATCAGACGAAGCAAAGCAAATACTCACTAATGTTTGGCAGAAACATAACCGAAAGTTTAATTGCTAAGTAGTATTACTTTTACTAGAGGTAAAAGAAATCGAATGATAAAATGAAGTTGGCTTCAAAACAAGAAAATCTGAGTTTAATAAGAAAAGCATTGAACAATAAGCGTCTTATTAAATAAAGTCTATTCTATGATAGAAATTCTTTCGAGCGCCAATATGAATTTGTCACGTCATTCATCAAAAGTGTGTATGCCCAATGAATTGTTTAGACGAACTGACAAATTAGACACAAATTAATACTTTTCTTCACACCAATTTAGCTGAATTTCGTCAGATATTTTGACGTGTTCAGTCATTTAACTTACGTTTCCCGCTCGTTCGTATCTTTCAGTTAGTTGATAAATATCTAATGAAAACTACTTACAGGTGCGAGTGGCCGAGCGGTTAACAGAATGGAAAATAGGATTGCCGTCATGGGCCAGCCTGGCTGAGTTCGGCCCATCAGCTAATATGTCTGACAATTATTTCAGGAATGCGTGTGTCCAACAATGGACCTCAAAATCAGATAAAAAAAGAGGAAAAAAATTACAACCAAGGAAAGTGGGCGCCTAATGAACTACCGGAAGTTAACATTGGTCAGAGTTCACACGCTTGTCTTTCTTTTCCTGTTGGACCAAGAAAAAAAAAAGTCATCCTTGGTCGAGATAATCACTGGCGATGAACTTATTGCATTGCAACGTTACAGTAAGCAATTTGCTTGTTCGAATGACACATTCTAACAGAAACAAAAACAAAAGAACGTCAACCAATTTTTTAACTGCACGACAACGCTTGGGCTCAAGTTTTGAATGCAAAAACAACAAATGATCATGGAATTAAGATTGTGAGTTGATATGAACTAAGCTTGGTTTTCTACGGAACAAGGCAAAATACGTAGAATGAGGGTACGGGGTACGGAGATTGTGTTGTTCTCCTTCTATGAGTGGGGTCGGACTTGCCAAT
The DNA here is from genome assembly GCA_963457665.1 of Thysanoteuthis rhombus. Lineage (NCBI taxonomy): Eukaryota > Metazoa > Mollusca > Cephalopoda > Oegopsida > Thysanoteuthidae > Thysanoteuthis > Thysanoteuthis major. The sequence goes on along the minus strand of OY735211.1, from coordinate 30,783,685 downwards.
CTTGAGAATTTGAATTCGAAAATTCGAAATCCAGGCTCTGTACATGAGTTCGAACACCGACCCCTGCAACTCATCGCTGAATACAATTTTGTGATAACCTATTTACATACACCCTGATTTGAAAAAATCGGTTATCATGGAATAACATCCATGTACAACACATAATAATAATATCCAACACAAAATAATAATTTTACATGTATGATATAAGTTATACATTAAAATCATCACCAAAGGGTGGGGGGCGATCTGCTGCAGTGTCATGTTAATATAGATATTTTGTTTTCAAAATCCTCTGAACAGATACATGGTAAACAATTGATGATCCCATCAAGAGAATATTTACACATTGTATCATAATAACAAAGTATGTGTAAAACACACTGAAAATATACAGAAAATTACATGAATTGCGTTGACAGATATTAGGAAATAAGTGACTGGAGTGGCATGAAAATGTCGCTGAAAAAGTTTCTTTAATGTATAGAGTTTAAAGCAATCTAGACTATATATATATATATATATATATATATATATATATATGTGTGTGTGTGTGTGTGTGTGTGTGTGTGTATATATATATATGTATGTGTGTGTGTGTGTGTGTGTGTATTTCTAATTTTCTCGATTTGAGGATGAGAGTATAAAAGATACAAAAGCTGCACTGCTCAGGGTTCGGATGAATCGCTTTCTGCTCATTGAAAACGAGGAACCTACCTGGCCTCTACTGTGAACCAACTTACTGCAACACGGTACCTGTGTCATTAGGTCAGCTATGAACCAAACAGTGAGTTATGTTATCATAGTTTCGTCATTTATTGATGTCACAAATTCAGGCAACATATTGACGCTCAATTCCAACCATGAATGGTTCTTCAAACTCTATTAAAATATTCTCTTCTCTGCTTAGAGTGCAAGGATTCGACGTCCATGTATATGTGTGTGCATATGTATATATATACTTAGATAGATGTGCTTATATAAAGGTTAAAGGATACACAGTGTAAAGCTATGACTTTTATGTAGGTTGATGCTTGTGTCAGATGTGATTTCCTCTCTAACTACTCTGATAGAAATCCTTTGATGATCATCGATAACATTTTGTCCATAACCTCATCAACCGAAATCTCCCCGCTGACTGAAAATTACGACCACATTGGCCGTTTCAAGTCTAACTTATATTCACAGGGGCCCAGTAGGGAGTCGCTAATCTTGCACGTTTTTTTTCCCTTCAGGTGTATTATATGTCCATTTATTCGGCTATTTGATCAAACGGTGCGTGTGTTTGAGCCATAACTTGATTTCAATTTCCTTCCCTCTGATCTTGTAGATGTAAGAAGTTGATAGCAGGGTATTCAAATTCAGATTTACATTTCTAGAATCACTCTTTTCAAAACACTTTTCAGACAGCCAGGAGTATATATATATATATATATATATATATATATATCGCGTAATCTGGAGACGCAATTACCAGTACAGGGAAACATCTTTGAACGTTCTATGACCGAAAAACGGTTATGATCATACGTTTTGTTGAGTGCACGCTGTCTCTATAACGATTCCCAGCTAAACAAACGCTGAACGCTATTTTTGCTCTTCCAAAGCAATGAAAAAGTTGAATAAAGCGAACTTTGAAGGGCATATTTGGAATGTTTTTGGATAGCTTTATCTTCTCCACTTATACCTGCGATATCCCCGGAAGTTCCCATTGAATTTCAAGCTGAATTTTGTGGAAGGATGGGCAGTAAGCTACATAAGGAGTATTTAAATTTAGAAGCGGAGATGTCAAAAACTTCAGCATGAAATTTCCTTGACAACGATAAATTATATGCGCATATATGATGAAATGATTTTTCTAGAATAGGGCACCACAGTGAAAATTTCACCATTATGAAAAATGGTGCTAAAAACTTTTTGCAACTGATCTGGAATGTCTATACAAGATATTTTTCATCCATTTAAAGTCCCTCTATCATGTTTAATTGGTTTTATATGTCATTTCAAAAACGCTACGGGTCTCTATTACAACGCCAAGACTATGTCGGAAAATTTTCTGTGGATGTTCAAAATGTTTTTCCCTGAGCGACGTCGGGATCCCTTGCTAGTACATTCTGAAATGAATCAGACTTGCTCTCAATACAATTTAGTGAACAAACTATACACAATATATGCAGAAAAAAAATTGCGTACGTCATTTTGGGATATTTTGATAGCATTACAATGGAAACTTTTAGAGCTTCGATGAACGAAGGAAAGCTTGAAAACAAATGTGACATCAATTTGAATTAACATGTTAAGATCAAAATAAGCATGAGAAACGAAGGTTGGCAAATTTTGCAAAGCAGGCGCAAATTTTGACCCCTTGCCGCCTGACAATCTTCAGTGAGTGCTCTATGAATTAATTTTTGTGTCAGGGTTGGCCTAATCCAACGATATGCTTTTTTTTTTTTTTTTTTTTTCAGTGAAGTTTTATCGTTGCGTACATAAAAGCAGTATGATGTTTCGATTTGATGCAGTAGAACATTATAGCTTCTTATTTCGTTGACTTTGGTGACTATCTGATTGGAAATATCATAATGTGGCAAAATTAAAGAAAAAACATGACAATCAAGAGAGAAGAAAGAAAATAAGCGGTTTCTCTTTTGTGGCTGGTAACGATGTAACGATCTTTGAAACAGAGACAGTGAGAAATTGAATCGTTAGGTCGTTAATAAACGTTTGTATAGAACTTGGAAGTATTCTGTACACATATACCATTTGGTTGTTTCGAAGGGACTACCATAAACTCGTTGGAAAATTGTAATTCATGAAAAAAAAAAGAAATGAATTCTTATCCAACGTAAGGGAAACATATGTTTTTGAAAAAATCTGCGAATATAACTGCGTCATATTCGCTATAACTCTCATAAAAGACCTGTTGTACCAAAACTTGATTTAGTCGGTAACTGAGCTAACAGAAATAACTATATTTAACTATGCGCAGTAATTGAGTTGCTATGAGAGGTTTTGTAGTGCCCACCTTTTAGTTGTAAGCTATTCATATGAAAATTAGACATATTCGGAGTTTTCTGCCCTTGGCAGAGATCTACCTGCGATCCTTATCACACGACGAAGAACCCTAAAGGAATGGTGAATTCTTTGTCTCTTTCTCCTGGACGTTACACCGAATTAACAATAAGATAACCAATTCTTATCTGTATGGCATTTAAGCTTTTGACGGTAGACTTTCTCTCTCTCTCTTTCCTGACGGCATCAAGGTAAGCTCACATTTTCGCTTTTTCTCTAGTTAGGGTTGTTTTTACACACACCCTGTTTTTACATACACACTTTCACATATACAAAGTAATCCTTTCTATCTGACTACCTTTTAAACCATTTGTACATGTTAGCAGTAATTTCCATGACTCAATATTGCGTTTGGGGATCTTTAAGTAATATTGCCGATAAATCAGTGAGTATTGAGTGAGAGAAAGAAAGAAAAAAATGAAGAATATTGACGTAAAACTTTTGAGAAAACAAACAATTCTTTGGTTTCGATTGTATCTACTCATTGGTTGTATCATAGGAATAGGTCGAAATACGAAATAAGAGAGTGAAATCGACAATCCTGGATGTCGTTCGGATGCAAAAATATCCCAGACATCCGTCATAACATTGAGTTGAATAGAACATGACAGATCATTCAAAAATGACCTATCGACCCTTCTGTCTACAGGAGACAAAATGGATTGAATGAAACCCTTTTCATTTGTATTGGATTTGGATCAGAAAACAATTGAGCTTTAATGTTACTGACTGTCCTGACATGATTGTTGCGTTGGATTTTTCTGTATCATATTTGTGTCTTCCATTCTGAAGGAAGAGAATTTCTAATTTAATTATATAAAGTGCAGCGAATAATATCGGTAATGGGCACTTGAAAGCCCCGAAATATTTGGTAAACAATGCACACACGCACATATATGCATATGCACACACACACACATGTACACGTACTAATAAATATATGTTAGAAAGCTGCACCGCACACATTAGCATCAGAGTGATGGCTTAAAAATCATATATGAATACAAGTTAAATGTAATACGTGCGTGTGACATGAATACATACGTATGTAATATATATATATATATATATATATATATATATATATATGTTTATTTTTATATAAGTGTATATGTCTATGCTATGCATATATTTATAGAAAGATAAAATATATGAATGTGTAAATTTTCATTTTCATTTATCTTTATCTAAATTAACATTTACATTAATACACGCGCATCGATAAGTATCTCCTCCGGGAAAAAGAAGTACAGAGATGTTGTTACAAACAAACAAAATATATTCGTTTTGAAAACAGTTTGGCCTTACATACAAATCTTCTATTTACCATAAAGCGAAAGCTTTTAATATATATGTATATATATAGAATTTACTTGGAATGAAAAGCTACTGACTAAAATTACCCAAGTCTTTTGACCGTAGGAGTAGCGATCAACACAGACATTGTCCTATTCAGCCATGAAGTAAATCATTCAATTACTTAACCATGTAAGTGAGGAATTAATTAATCAATTTATTCTTGCAGTAATGCGATGGTTAGCAAACTAGTTGAGTAAACCACTCTGTGCAAGTTCAATCACCACTTGGAGCCTCACCAACCGCTTTGCTCTATGCTGGGCAAAAATCGATTAATATTATTTTTTTTCATCAGTAGAAACTACTCCTAGTTATTTTTTGTACTCTGGGTCGGTACGTTCATTTTCTTATTTTTTACAAGTTTTAGTCCATCTTCTTATGATTATTTCTTTTCTATCATCACACTCTGGGTTGATACACTCTTCTTGATTTTCATAATAATATCATCAGTTTTACTCCATTTTTATCATTGCTGTCTCTAATCCTGATACGCTCTTCATCATTACTATTATTCAGTTACGAATCATGTTCCATCCTATCGCCGTTGCTTTTTAACGCAACCGTCTGGGTCGATATACTCTTCTTGATTACAATGATATTATTGGTAGTTTTGCTCTGCCCAATTATTGTAACATTTTATAATACCTTAGCTTGATCCATTTTTTGATCCTTAGAGCTAAGAGGCTGAAATCAGGGATAAAGTGAATGGAATGAAACCATTGATAAAACGATGAAAATTCTTAATCTAAGAGAATTCCAAGAGCCAATTTAAGTATAACTAAATATTTAAAACTAGATGGTGTGAATAATCATAGAGGGGTGTATGGCTGAATAAGTGCACCCACAAAGAGCTACAACAAAAGAGCTCGGTGACGATTGATAATACTTCGTTCAAGCTGAACAAAAAAAAAGTCAGGCTTAGGGTTGAGGTTTAGGGTTAGGGTCTTGATTAGGCTATTCTTATTTTGATTCCGTATAATCCACATAAATTTGATATTCGTATACATATGCATGACTTTTAATTTTTGTTTTAGAATTGATTGGTTTTTAGCGTAGCCCATACCGTACAAACCATTTTTTATTGGAGATTGAGGTCTTCTTTATTCCTCAGCTCTTTTGTGACCTTCCTCAGGTTCCTTTCGCCATGGAAAATATTTTCAGAATCTCGAGTCGAGGCCCTTGTTCGATCCACGGGGTCAGACTGTTCCCTTTCAACCACCTTGTGTCTGAAAGATCCTGTAGTCGTTCGTTTTATTTTCCATACCACTTTCTCTATAAGAAGCATTGAAAATATTCCACAGACACAGATTTAAAGATTGATTTCTCATGAGACAAACAGTGCATTCATATATTTTCTGAAGATAAGTAAACAACCAGAACTCACACGTTCATGAATAAACTCTCTTTCTATCTCTTTCACACACGTACACACACATATGCAACACGTAATGGTTCGTTTATTCTAGTTGCAATACATATACGCTAGTGTACCTTTGACGTGAAAATTGACGGCATATATAGATTGATAAACATCGCATTTTGTGTACGTGGATAATAGATAAATTATGCAAGGGAAACAACTCTTTTATATCACGATTAAGTACGTTTCATCTGCTTGGGTATAACAGACAAAAAGTAATTATACGGTGGCGTATAAGTGGCGTATTATCAGAGTTAATCAATTAAAACTTTATGATTAAGAGCAATTAGATAATTTTACAAGAGTCTGCATTCAAAGCAAATCCTTGCTCGGGCATTTTTATTGAGACTTGAATGCTGACAAGCCTGGTTGATTCAGAGTCAAACTACTCTCCAACTTCTACTTCGACTGAAGACTATTACTGCAACTTTTGTATTATATATATAAAAAAAGAATATCACATACATTTTCAATTTGTAAGTCTCGTCAGTTTGGCTCAGTCGGTAAGAGAGCCTGTTAACGATCAATGGATCATGATCTCAAATAACGATAGGGGAATACTCAACTTCGTATAGCGATTTGAGCTCATGCAACGGATCACTCGAACAATGAAGAGTTTATTTGCTTGGATTAGGTGAGGAGTGTTCTTGTTACGGTGGAAAATAAAGTCAACTATTGTCTTCTACTTGGAATGGAGGTCGACAAAAGCAAAAGCCTTCGCAACCTCAGACTGAATGATATAGAATTGAGATGATAAATCTTCCCATATTTCCCGGAAATGAATCGGCCTGATGTGGCATTTGCAGACACTTGGACGACCCTGCCAGGGGCCAGTGTTATGACTTTTGAAACAAGAAGCGGTTATATGATATTTTGCAGGGTCCACAGTCAGACTAGGTGGGGAGGTTGACAATCAATCGATACATCAGCCTTCCCCCTTTCCTTTATTTCAATCCTCTGGCCCCGGGGTTACCGGAAGTTCTATTATTTATCGTAAGCATCAATAACATCTCCGGCCCTTGATTCGTTGGCTCTTGCGTTTGAAACATTTCATCAGAAGCGTTCAAGTTCTTCCTGAGATTACATGGTATTATTGATGGACATATGACTTCGGGCTTGTGTAATTGGACACAAGGAAATCAGAAAATCGTTTTGGCTTTTATTATGAGGCTAAAAATGATCGGCAGATTCAAAGAAAGCTTAAGGGAAGATCTCTGAAAAGAACCTTTAGAAACAGTCAACTAAAACTGTCACCAAACAATCAACTATTCAAAACAGTTTTAAAGTGGGACTGGCTTTTTGTCTGTCTATGTATGTATATATCACACGTAAATGCTGCATCCATTGAGCTAGAAGGCTGGAGATTTCAACATTTACACCTTATTATGTCTTGAAAAATCTATTTTTTCTGCCAATTCTACTAAAGATAGGTTTTTGGAGTGGGTTTAATTTGCAATGTAGATTTATGCTGAATTGATCCCTTAGTCTTTTAGAATATTCCAACTTTTTTTTAGTGATCACTACCCCCCCCAGAAAATAATGAGAGAAGTAACTTATTCATTGATCACCCCTTTTTCCAATTTTTTAATTGACTGCCCCCAACACGGCCTACTGCCAAGAGACGTTGGTTACGCTACAGTTTCTGTTGAATGACCTGCTGGTCTTGTTTTCATTTCATATTGGTTGGATCAAAAGTGCATATCAAAGGAAATATCCGTACTTAAGCAAGTACGGAAAAGAATAACGCCCAAACCCGAAGCAATGTCAACACATGGATACTGATTCTGAAATGATACGACTTTCTTTTCGGCATAAGTTCAGAATAATGCAACAGACGTGAACATGAAATAAAGATCTTTTATTGGTGAGTTATAGTTTTATATCGACTGTTGCAAAGTGACAAATACCCTCCTCAATAATGAGTTGTTTTATTTTCATTTCCTGGTGTAGTGATATCGTGAGATATGTGGAATGCCCTGCATAACACAGAGGAACGCCTGAGTAACTTACCAGATGAACAGATTGATCAATATGCTATAGTTCTTCGAACTTTCAATACTGAATTGATTACAATTGTTTTTATCATTTTATCAAGATCTTTTATTCATAAAAATTCATAGCATCATTATTCAGTCATCAAGATCTTTCGTGACGTAAAACCATACGCTAATTTTCACTTAAATTCTGTATCCCACCATTAAAGAATGATTCTATTTTTGATTCGATGATAAAATTTGATAATAAAATATTAATGATCTTCTAATTGATTACCATAATCACCAAAACAGTACAAGCCCCGACGACTTCATTCCTCACTTGAGCAACAATGAAAAAATAAAATAAAGCAAAGATAATTATAATCCACCTTTATAAAATACATTGTGTATCCGTTCGTACATTTTGCGTGTAACACTTATCGATGAACGGACTGGTAGCGTACTCTGGTTATAATCAACGAACCAGGGAGCCACACTTTGATCCAAGACAGAGTGCACAGAACTGTGATCACAGGCAGGAAGGCTGATCCATACGTGAATAATCTCATTAGTTGTGCTAGGTGCTCTTCTAGATTTAATGATCTACTATAATAATACGCCATGTGTGTACGTGAATTCATTTTTTGTCTGACACTCTTCTACGTCACAAGCTGTCCCGATGACGTAAGGTTTTTCTCAGTGACGTATGTAGACTTAATGTAATAGAAACAGAATTTTATGTTGGGTTAAATTTGATGATTAAAACCCTTTAGTTATTCAAAAGTGGATAGGTATTTTTTAGATTATTTTTTGTTGGCCAAAATCTTTTTTTTCTTTTTGTTTAAACTGATTTTTATGTATGCATATATATTTTGTCTTGTTAACACTTTTCAATATTGAAAAAACAAAAAGAAAAAAGGTGACAATAGCAAATCTGACCATCTCAACGAATAGGATTTATTTTTTTCGCCCATTGGGCTACTGCGAACAGCTGGGGTCGTAGACTTCATATTTCTAGCACTTGCCTTAGTATTCGTGCAGTGCCCAGCAGTGCTGTGATCTGCATTGTATCAATCCTTTCTTTTATCCTTAGTTCTTCCAATCTCACTTTCACTATCTTTGGTACAGTTCCAAGTGCACTTACTATTACTGGTCATACCCTGACTTTCATGTTCCACACTTCGTTAAGCTCTCTTGCCAGGTAATTGTATTTCCCCAGCTTTTCACTCTCTTTTCTAGTTACTCTGTGGCCTGCAGGCACTGCCACGTCTATTATTTGTCTGGTCTTCTTATATGGATGGGTTGGTTAGTTTGGATGTCAAAGTCCCGAAGTAATTTGTGACTTCCATTCTCCAGGGCTGACTCCAATCTGAGCTGGTAGTACTTTTCAGTATGGTTAAATCCCATTCTTTTGCTCAGTTCCAAGTGTATCACTGTTGCTGCTACATCGTGTCTGCGTTCATATCCCTTCTTTGCTAGTTGACTACACACACTAGTTATGTGGCTTACAGTCTCATCCCTTTCCCAACCTAGGCGACATTTACCAGTTGTCCATGTCCTAACGACTTTTGCTTCGATATAGTTTGTCCTTATGCATTGGTTTGTGGGCTGCCATGATGAGTGATTCCGTTTCTCTTTTCAGGTTTTCTTTTCATAGCCAAACCATGATATTTCCTGTGCAACATCCCTTATCTATCTTTTCAATTCTCCACATAACTTCTTCTGTTCCTATTTTTTTCCTTGTTTACTTTGCCGCTCAATCATTTTCTACTTTTCTGTTGTTCGTTGCGCTGCTTCCAGCACCCTTTATGATGTCTCTACTGTTTGCTCGCACATACTTTTCTAGACCTGTTCTGCCCCTCTTCTATGCTGATGAGTTGTCCACCGCCTTCTTTTCTCTTTACATATAGTCTATCCGAGACAAATCTGGAGTGTAAGGCCTTGTGCATTGTCATAATCTTTCTTGTTTGCAAGTCCATGGACTGTAGTACTTCCTTGGTCCGTCCATGGAATGATCCTGTGTATCTTACTACTGATACAGCCATGTGTGCATTCCTTTTATCAGGTTCCTGCTGTTTAGTTTGGTTTCTAATATTTTCCATATCCTCTTAAGGTATTCTTTTCTGATTTTCTCCTTCCCGTTTCATTGTGTCACATTAGAGAGCTCCCAGGTCAGTGCTCCAATCTTTTTGCTGTCAGGCAGTTCGATTCTTCCTGCCACTCTACCCCCCCCCCTTTGTGCATTGCCATTAATGCATATTTTCCTATTCCGAACCCCATCCCAATCTTATCACTGTATTCGTTCCCCCTGTTGAACACCGTTGCGAGCTCTCCTTTGTTCTTTGCAAATAGTTTTATATCGTCCTTGTACATTAGGTGGCTGACTCTTCCCTTTGCTTTAGAGAATTGGTATCCGTTGTTGTTTTCAGGATTTTGTTGTGTGGTATAATAGTAAGAACAAATGGTAATTGAAACAGATTGTCTCCCTGGAAGATTCCCCTTTTTATACTTACATCTGCTAAGTTTTCTCCTGTGGTTGTCAAGTCTGCTTTCCAGTTTTTCGTACAGTTGGTGATGAATCTCACCACTGGTTCACTGATATTGATAATCTGAGACATTCAAGTATCCAGCTGCATGGGATCGTATCGTACGCTTTTTTTTTATAGTCTATCCATACCATTGCAATGGTCTTTGTGTTTTTTCTTACTTCTTTTAAGATCATCTGGTCAGTGGAGAGCGAGTCCATCGCCCTTTTGGTTCCCCTCCTGCATCCATTCTGTTCTTCTGGTAATAGTCCTCTTTATATATATATATATATATATATATATATATATATATATATATATATCCTTCCCACCATCTGTCCGTTCAGGATTTTCCATGTCAGTAGGCACGTAGTTGGTCTATAATTGCTTGCTTAGTTCTTTTTTTTTTCAGGGTCTTTTTAGACGTAGGTAGTTCTGCCTCTGGTCATCCATTCTGGGCCCTTGCCTTCGTTCAGGCTGATTTGAAGTTTATCGCCTGTGTATAATTGCCTGTTGGTTATCGCTGTAGTCTGAGGGGCAGTAAGTCTCCTCAGGTTTCCAGCCCTTCTCTCATATCGTCTGCAACTGTCACAGCAGCGATGTAATTTATGCCACCTCCACCATGCCTTTTCTCTTAGCTGTTAGGCCATCACTACCAGCTGGTAGGATCTGGGGATCGTTGGTCTCATATTTCAAAAGCTCTTCCCAGTATTTGTGCAGCCCCCAGTAATGTTGTGATCTGCTTAGTCCCAATCCTTTACCCCATCTCCAGATCCTCCAATCTCTTTTCCTGTGTGCGGTTCCAAGAGAACTTTCTAGGGAGTCTGAACTCACAAAAACCCCAAACAAGCATGAATACTACCAGATAAAAACTAGAGATCAATATAGCATAAACTTGTATTGCAAATCGAATCTATCCATTGGTGCAGTCTGTACGCGTTATACATATACATATAGCTAGTTAATCAGTGGGACCAACCTGAAATGTGAAAAAAAAAACAACATGTTGATAGCTTTGGTTGACATTTTCTAATGATAACTCTAAACTGAAATTGTGTTACCATACAACAGTACAATAAATGATATAATTATGTATATATATATATATATATATATATATCATAATGTCCCCATTTTTGTTTTACACTGTTATACACGCACAACTCAGGTCTTTAAATGAGCGGAATGTGTCCTTTATACTCACATTACACAATTTTGAGGCTATGACGTGGAAAGAATTCTACAGTCATCTATTAAGAAACAAAGAATTCCCCCCCCCCCAAAAAAAAGCTCTGGAAAGTATGCCTATACACGTGAAGTATCAGCATTTATGCAATGAAATTTTAATGTTTTCTTCTGTAATTATGATTTGTATCTTAAAACTCGTTTCATTTTTTAATGTCCTTCATCTCAATTGACTTCTGAATAGATTGTCTCCCTTCTCCATTTTTGCATCTAGTAACCCAAAGCTGAACCCAATGCCTAGAGCATTTTTGTGTTAAAAGAAAAATGTAATCGCCCCACGTCATATGATGAAGGCAAATTGAAACTGGCATTGGAATTGTTAATTTATCAAAATTCAAGAAATGCATGAAATATAACAGCAATGTCTGAGTGCAGTTTCTAATGCAATTTCTAATGCTCTTTTTTTTCTAACAGGCAATATGATACAAATGGTGTCAGAAAAGAATACATGAATTACTTTAAAAATTGGTTTCCACTTTGAATGGAGACAACACTGTTAGACGAAAGCCACACCATGATTGTGTCATCATGATTACTATTGGCTTTCCATACATGCGTATTCGGGTGCACATGTATACACTTAGTGTTACCAAGTACGGTTTGTTATTTATAGCTAAAACTATCTTCAAAATGGCTAGAATTGGCTATATTCTCCATTTCCAGCTAACTTTATCGCTAAAGATGTCGTATATCTTTATCAGCTAAATTAGAGAAATCGGCTAGTTCAAGACGAAAAAAAGGGCTAATTTGGCAAATCTGTTCTATTATTTGGATACTCAGTCGAATGTTTTTCAGATTCAATTCGAAATTAGCTCTTGAAACAGATAAAAAGCTGATATCCGAACAATTTTGTTGTAATGTATAATTTTCCTCCGCAAACAACGTTTGGAGAGGTATACATTTTCATTCGTTATATTTTTGCGTTTAAAGTTGTCTCCCTTGTATAGTTAAATTCAGGCAGAGCTATATGCTCTCCGTGTATTTTCTAGTTAAATCCGAGAAAAATGGGAAAGATCTAAGTCTATAATTCATTAACAATCGAATTGCTATTACAGATTTGGGATACGATGTATACATACGCAAGCATTTACTCGGTTCAGATTGGTTTGAAACAAAGCCAAATTTCAGGGTGTAAATCAAAGCGTCTACTAAAATTTGACACAAGACCATTATAATATATACCTGGTTTTCCTAAGTTGTCAAATGACTAAATACTAATCAGGTTCTAACTTACTGCTGTTGTAATAGATGCCAAATTAGCTTACTAACCGCTCCATGATGGCCAGTCGACCCCCACGTGAATATCCACAACATACATGGGTTCCAGAAAAGTGCCCATTAGGCAATCTTCCCATCACTAATTTATCAAGGGAGGGAAAGTGCCCATCATGAATTCATCAAGAGAGGAAAAGTGCTAATCAAAACATGAATTTCCCATTCGGTTTTATATTAGATACTTTTTGCACTATTTACTTCAGTTTTTCTTTCAATAATTCTCTTATTTGTTTTTCATTTTTATCAATAAAACAATGTTTTTTTTCATTGCAACTGTAATTGGCAGGAAGGAACATTAAAGTAACTTTGATAAGGTCAAACTGTTAAGGTCAGAAGACTAAGTTAAGGCATTTCCAGAACGTCACGGATTGTAAGGTGTTTATGTTCAGTGATCCTGCTCATCATAGGTATGAAGAGGGAGAAATTACCAACCAAAATTGTGTGAGCGGGAGAAGGTCACCTGATCCGATGAATTTCTGTCTTTTCCAGTGTATCGTTAATCTGGGGAAGCGACAGCACCATGATATACTGTACGAAAACAGCAAGCTCTTAGGGACAGCGTGGTGGTCTGGGCAATGCTGTGTCAGAAAACACTGGGGCCATTCCTTGATAGGGGAGGAATTTTGTCGCGTACCACCTACCTCGACATCATTGAAGATTAGTTGCAACCTTTCGTGGAAAGAGTTTTCAACGATAGTGGCTTCTTTCTGCAAGAAATGTGCTGCCATCCGTCACGACAATTTATACAGCACTGGTTTTCGGAACATGAAGAAGACTGTGGTGTTATGGCCTCGAAAATCCCAATATCTCAAGCACATTATGAGATATCTTGAGTCAACAAGTTTGTTTTACAGAATATCCACCATATACTATACAGCAGTTGGTGTATCTGCTGTTAACATCCCGATACCAGAGGAAACGATAGGATGTCTTGCAGAGTCAGTGCGTAATCGGGTGAGAGCTGTTTTGCAGGCACATGCATGGCCAACTCCTCTTCATGCAGAGGGTCATAATGTTTTGGCTTATAAATGTATATCAGAATTTACGTACACACACAAAAAGAAAAAGAAAAACTAAATAAGATACATCAAATCAATAAAAGCTTCGTATCTCATCGTTCATCATTTAAATTTATAAGTAATTGAGGATGCGGAAACTTTTTTGGAACTGGAAAAAATACATGAATAAGTAATGAATATATATGAAAAATGCAACGAATCAGATAATTGATAATGAAAACATAAGAGTGCCTCTGAGGTAAAGGGAAGATGTACACATAAAAACACTCCTTGATTTGCAAAACATTTTATTCAATTGATGTTTTGGGGAAACTCGCTAAGCTTTGCTATTAATAAGGGAATTGCTGATAATAACAAAAGGATTGCTTATCATAACATGATATAACATTATTATAACAAGAGCCGTGGCACAGACTACGGCATACGGTGTAAGAATCATATATATATATATATATATATATATATATATATATATATATATATCCAGAGCGTTCTGTGTTTTTTTTTTTTTTTTTATTAATACACAAACATATATATATATATATATATATATATATATAAGAATTACTGGGATAGATACCCGGTGAATGCTAATACTTCTTGCCTCTAGCACTCATCAGCAATGTGATGTTTCATATATATATATATATATATATATATATATATATATATATATATATATACACACACACACACACACACATACATATATATATATATATATATATATATATATACTTCCATACTATAATCTAAAATGAATGAATGGCCTCTATTATATCTATACTTAGAACATCATCTCGGAAATTGTATGGAGATCCTGAGGTACCAATTAGTCAGACCCGCCCCCTAACAGCTTAGCTGATGTAGTCTAGAGAAAAAGCAGACAAAGATACATCTGGCATTCACTTGGCTACTGGAGATGCCGGAAAGACGTCAAATTCGAGGGGAACTCACAGGTTTGTTCTTCTCCTAGACTGGTTGCCTTCCCATACATGCCTAATATGCCACCCCCATGGATAGAAGGGAGGCATAAAAGATGGATTGATGCTTTCCTCATGATCATTTGTGCGGAAAAGAACATAAACAGCCCCGAACGTTGCTTATTCCATCGTCCACGCCGCTACCACTACGCCAATCGCATCAATTTACATTACTTTTGGCTTAATATATACAATGTGTATTCATATCTTGATAGAGTAAAGAGTCAAATATATATTTCTTATTTCATTACACGCTGTCTGTTCTCTCATTTTGCTTTTCGGAATGACGATAAAAACATAACTCACAGACACAGTCTATTGGCCACAGTGTTTAAAGATATCTCTGATAATTAGGGGAAGTTCTGGCTAGCGACTTCATTACACAAAAAAATGTCTATAAACAACAATGATAGAACTCGCTACTTTAGAGGTTCCATAATAACAGCCAAATTATGACACGCAGATATATTATCCAATCGCGAAGAGAAAATATCTATCTACACACATATATATATATCTATATTTGTTTGTCCAATAATGATAAATCCTGGCAACCCGAAATGCTTCGTTGGTTCAGTTCAGCCCTTGATAAATATATTTAGCAACAGGAAGAGGGGCTCTCCAAATTTCCAGTGCGTAATTATCACTAATTGTTGGGAAAATAGGACAATGAAGATAAGCTGACATGAGTTATAGCGAAATCGTTTGGGATGCTCCTGTTCTCGTACGATCAACGAAGTTGAGCAACGTTGACTCTGGTCAGTGCTCAGATAGGCGATCCCGTTAATCCTGCAAAAGGGGACACCGACCTATACACTACGCTCAATTACGCGAGCCGAAGGCCATCTCCTTCCCTAACCCCTTCATATGAAACCCCTCAGACTGGCCTGGCAGCGAGCGATAGGAAATGAACAAATTAATGAATGAATGAATGAATGAAGCTGACGAAGTTCGAAGTCTGGATTGTTTGGCTTTTCTCGGCCGTCCATTTTTCTCTCCTTCTGATCTGACACAGATCCGTTAGTAGCGGCTCTTCTTCATCATCTTTGCCGACCCGTCCTACCTGATAGGCTTGTCAACCTGTCACGTGCTAGACTAGACGCGATATATCATTGCCTGACCGTTTTTATACATATCATAATATTATTTCTTTTTTTTTCCTTCTTTTCTTATCCCCCCCGCCCACCCATCATCATCAACCTTCCTCCCATCCATCGTGGGTGGGCAATGCGACTGCTCCGATTCGCTTTGCGTCAAAATAATTACCGTTTCTCCGGTTTTATGAGCCGTAACGCGAATTGCTTTTCAGAGACGAATTATAACCCATCTATTATTTTGCCGTCACAACAATTAAAGCAACTTCGACCCCTTGATCATGGTTTCTTATGTTTCGGGTTGGTGACGATAATTAGAGTTTTATTCCTTCGTCGAAACCGATTCCGACACAGAGTATAAAACATTTTAATCTATTTTTGCGAGATGAGTCAATATAGAAGTGATAAAAGAAAATTTACGAGATCTACTAAGATTTGCTGAAGGTCATGATGAAAAAGTGTCCAGTGAAGATGGAACCCTTGGTGTAACGCTACATTCTTCACTATCCATATCTACTAAAAGTTGAATTTGATTTGAATAATTCACTGACAAGAAGAATTACTCAATATATGTCCAAATTCTCACTCCTTACGTCCTCAAGACGTTTCTGAAATTGGTTGAATTTCATTTTTTCTTCAGAGGGGTGGGTACCTCTCTCCTTAAGAGCATGCAGCCCTGCATTCCCTCAGTTTTTTTAGCACAACACTACTGACTGAAATTCACTTTACTAACTAATCTGTCCGACGAGACTATCTTGCTGAATATGGCCCTAAGTTAGGCGCAAGTAGTAATATATTCATTGATGTATACAAATATCTGGCTATGCCGTAAGAAATGACGGCTATATCTGAGTAATTTGCAATTATATTGCACTAGTATACAACCAATGCATCCTCCTGATAGTCACCTATGGAGCCGAAATATGAACCCTAACCAGGAAACTGAAGCTCAAACTGCCGGGCAACGTGCACATAAAAGAATCACATGGATAGATCACAAGACAGCATAATATGTCAGGGGAAAAAAGGAATCTGAGACATCATAGAATCCACGAGGAAACTCAAATGGAAAAGTGCTGGTCATGTTGCAAGAATGGCAGACAAGTGAGGAACATCACGAGATCACATGCGCAACTGAGACCGACAGAATACAAGATGGAGAGTACAGACTAGAACAGTTCAGAAAAAAAACTGGCCCCGGGGGCGCCCATGATAGAAAGGTCTGGTGAATCCTGGGGAAGGTCTATGTCCAACGACAGGCGATAAAAGAATGATAATGATGATAGATAAAAAAAAAAAATCAAAAACATCATGTTGATTTGCATCTACTTTTTTTGTTATTTTATCACAAGTGACGGGTCGTCAATGCATTGTGAATAAACAGTGGAGATCGAATTTTATTTCTTATCAAAAAGACTTAGTTCAATACAGCTACAATCTTACTGCATGATGACAAAAAAAGAAATAATACCAATCTCTATTTTCGCAGAAGAGTTAAGCAAAACGTCTCAAGCAACGCAACCATTTTCTAAATCTCAGAGAATCAATATTCAATTCAAATAACAATGCATAAATCTGACCGTATTCTTGGGAATGTTTTTCAAAAGAGCAACGGGTAGAGGTCCGGGCGGGGAGGAACATACAGTTTATTATTATTACAGGAAAAGGACGCAGAGGCTAAATGCAGTCCCATCGGTCATATGAACAAATTGAGTTTGCCTGTGAGCGTAAGTGGAGACGATGGGTAGGCGCGGTGGAGTAGTTCTTGGAAAGAGATGATTGAGAAGGCTCTGAGTTATTTAATCGTTGGCTAGGACATCGTCGTTAGTGTTTCGATGGTAAGTGCTCTCATTTGTTATAAGATTGACAGGGTGTGGGACATCAGCATCGTTGCATTGCATTCAAGCTGACAGGATAATGCCTACGTTTATCTATACGTCTGCATCAATTATCAATTCACGTACACACTCACACACACACACACATATATATATATATATATATATATATAGGAAATATACATATATATGATACATATATACTTGAGTTATATGAAATTTACGTATGTAAGCTATGGAATTGTTTCATGAATTCTGGCTATATATATATATATATATATATATATATATATATATATATATATATATATATGTATACGTGTGTGTATGTGATGTATGTAAGACAAATGGCCCCTTACCCTCTTAAAAAAGTAAAACTATTGCAGAATCAAATAAGAAAAGGCCCGTCATCGATTCGGAAGACAAGTATTTATATTCATCAACTACGATAGAGATGTTCACGTGCAAAATAAGAAGTTGAGGCATATATATATACATGCCATTGAATCCCACCCATGACAAAGATATATACCTACCCCCTAAAAGTCATTGGCACTAAAGTCACAATGCTGATGTCTTACTGAGCCACTTACAAAACGTAACCGGGCATAAAGTATCTTCAAGTCACGAACTGAGAAAAGAATTTTCTAATTAAGTAACATTTTAATTTTTGTACTTATAAAGTAATGTAATGCTCTTAATGGTAAATTTTGATAAATGAAGCATTTTTGTGGTTTTATTCATTTATCTACCATATTTTGTTTAGTTTTGCTTTTATCTAATTTGTATTAAATAATAGTATGTTTTTATTGGTAAATTAGAATGAATAAAGGTTTGTATGGCGATTTTTTTTATCTATTCAGCATGCTTAATCTTTTGAATCGATAAAATGCAAAGTACAATACAAGCATAACTGCATCAAAAATAGCTTCCCAGATAACAAAATATAATCTTTTTTTAAATTTTTCGTGCTTTTGTTCAAAAAATAAATAAAAAACGTGGTTGATAACTTGGTAGATAATGGAATAGAAACTTTTACCTTCGTTTTTTTGTTACAAAAACAAATAAGATAGTTGTCAATAACTTCGTAGATAATGAATCGAAAACTTTTAATTTTCGTAGTCTTTGCTCTAAAAATAAATGAAAAGGTAGTTATAATTTAATCAAGAGTTTATTTAATTTAATCGAAACAAGGAAAAGTGCATCAAACATTTTTGTCTTGTTTTTACTTTTTTTGATTAAGTTATAACTACCCTTCTATTTATTTTTGTAAGAGAAAAAATTAGATAAAACAGTTTTCATTACGTTATCTTTAGATTAGTCACATTTCAATCTATTTTTGTTGTAAAAAGAGCAAATGCCGAACGCTTCTTTTATGGTATCTAAGATGTTTTGATGCAATTATTTTTTTTATGTAGCGTGCATTTTATTGATTAGAAAATTTAATTTGTATGTCCAACCTTTAAAAAAAAGTACTCGTCTGGTAGGAAACACCTTGGAAGGAAAGTGAGATACCGGGCGCAAACGTCGATGGATTCCAATGACCAGGTTGCATTTGACCGGGACACACTTGTCCCAGACGCAAATGAACCGATACCCTCTGTCGCAAATTGACGTATGGATGTACTAACGGAACTTAGATTTGTCTGGCACAGCTCACGGAAGTGTGGCACTTCTTCATTACACTAAAAGGGGACTGAATATTTTAATTTTTGCATGCAAGTACGCTTGAGGATACCTACTTTAAACTAAACCTGCGTCAAATTTGCACCCGTCAGGTGACAAACAAATCTAATACAATAAAGTCTGAGAACCGTTGGATTAGGTAGATTTCAAAGTCTTTCTTGAGATGCCATCACAGTCATCATTTTGTCGGAGCAGATGATAAAAGCAAAACGTACGGTAAAACAAAATGGTTGGTCAACCATTTTGTTGGCTTTTAGTGTGAACAGCAAGTCCTCGCTTAGAGCATTTTCAAACACTTGGAACATTTTTGGAAACAATTCTGTGGCGATACTTTTGGAGAAATACTGAATTACTTTCCTGTATCGCTTTGTTTTACCGCATTTGCCATTTCTTGTGCTATTGAAAGCTGTAAAACAAACATGGCGTTCATAAAAGATCGTTTTTAAGGGAATCACAATTTCTGCAGTAAAAAATACCAGATACATTGTATAACATGGAAACGATAAAGGAAACAGATAATCTTGTTTAGAAGAAATGTTTCAGGTTTTATGTTTACATCAGCAAATAACAACATAGTTGGTTCCCTGTACATTATGACAGATAAATTACAGAGTTATGGGGACATCCACAAAACTGAAACATGGAACCAAGAAATTGTCTCTTAAACTAAGATCGGAGCAACACGCACGGGAAGATATCATGCTTAAAATCACATAGAGAGGTAACAAGACACATTTTATTTTGAAGCAAACTGCAGCCAGAGATATCATAAAAAACGTATTGCACGAATGTCAGTAGAATCACAACAAGGATCTTACAAGATCTTATGCAAAATTGTTGCCTGTAAAAAAAATGATGACGTGATGGTTTAATATTGGCACCGGGGCGGTGGTCATTAGGGAAAGTCAAACAACGGACACTGAAAGGCTGCTACTGATGGTGATGACTATGGAACTACGGACAATATATATATATATATATGATAGCATAAAAACCGTGTCCTCAAGTGTTTAAAAATTAGTCAAAATTAGGGATCGTAACTGAATCAGCCCCTAGGAGATAAATTTTGTTCTTCAATGGGACTAGAGCATGCATTGATTCCGAGTACAAAGAAATTACTTCAGTTATCAGCACAGGAAGATAAAGCAGTATCTGAAATATCTATATGAAAAGAATAACGCTAGGTGCGTAAACTTGAGAAGAAAAGACTTGTGATGGCTGTCCAAGAATAATCGCACGATTTATTTCAGGTACAAACGTTCATTCAATAGTCACAAGTTCAGATACGAATAAAGTTCTGACACTAGATAGCTGAGTAAGATTTAAGAGATTCTGGACCTTCCAAGCAACAGAAATCTTGAAGTCAGCAAGTCTACGGGTCAGTCCTGGAGATTCGAAAATATTTGCCATCACTCGACCCTCAACAGCAGCAGAAGAAATAATGGTTATGCCACAGCACTACTAAATTGTATGAATACTGAGGAGAGTGCTGGAAATACGAGACATTCGATTCCAGTTGGTAGCAATGGCCTAACAGTTAAGAAATAAGCATAGTCGGAGCGATACAAATCACAGCGCTACTATGACAGGTGTTGACTATATGAGAGGAGGGCTGGACACCTGAGGAGACTTACGGTCATTCAGTCTTCAGTGATAACCATCAAGCGACTGTTGCGAAACCGTAAACCACAGCATATCTGTGGACTGTGCGAGTGTGAGAAAGAAGACTGAAGACTTGAGGAGACTTCATCTTCAGCGATGACCACCAGGCAACTGGTGCGAAAATAACGACAACAACAATAATAAGAATTATAATATAATATAATATAAATATGCAGATATAAATGAAGGTTAAGATATACAGCACAATAGCAGGCAAGAGAAAATAAGGGGAGACAAATAATGAAAACAAACTCGAAAAATAGAACACTGGACAGAACAATGAATGCAAACAGGCCAGATTTTAAAGTGCAAGATCTTAGAGAAAAAAAGACGTATGTTCTAGTAGAAATAACTGCTTCATCGCCCCCAAAGAATTCGAAAAACTCTCAAAATATAAAGAGCTTGAAATAGAAATCAGTGGCATTTCAGGACCAAAATAATACCTGTAGTTGCTGGAGCCATTGGGTTCCTCAAAAGAGGAACCAGTGAATTTGTCGATAACACACCTGGAGAGCCCAGTATATTTGAAATACAGAAAATAGCTCTTACTTCCACAGTGCACATCATTAGAACATTTTGGTCATGTAAATATATTTACAGCACCTAACAATCTTTACTCATGTATACGTAGGTGTATGTTTATGAAAGTATTGTATCGTTCGTATCTGTAAAACCCCTGTCTCTTTTTTCTTTGCTCGGATTGTCATAACTTGATAAGTAATAACATAAAAGGTAGCCAGCCTCAGGTCTCTGGTTGAGACCAGCTGGTGACTTTCATAAACTGAAATCAAAGCAAAAAACATAATAATAATAATGATAATAATAATAATAATAATAATAATAATAATAATAATAATAATAATAATAATAATAATACAAAAAAGTAGTTAACGAAGGAGCAACACAGAAAAAACAAAAAAATTAGAAGGAAACAGACGAAAAATAACTACATGGAGAATTCAAAAAGATATAGAATATCGCAGATGAGAGATCAGGGAAATGGCTACGCAAAGGAAACCTGAAGAGAGAAACAGAATTACTCATCATGGCAACCCAAAACTAATGCATCAGGATAAACAATATCAAGGCGGAAATCGACAGAACAGCATATGCCATCTATATAGAGAGTAGGATAAGACCGTAGACCATATAACCAGTGGATGTAGTCAACTCGCCCAGAAAGAGTATAAAAAAGACACGACAGGGTAGCAGTAGTTAAACACTGGGAACTGAGCAAACAAATAGGATTCATCATGCGGACAAATGGTATCTACACAAACTGGGGACAGTCCAGGGAAATGGAAGCCATATATCGCTCTAGGACTTTGACATCCAAACTGACCATCCGATCCAAACCAGAAGACCGAGCCTGGTAATCGTGAATGATGGAAGAATAAATAGGAAAGAGAGTGAAAAACTTGGAAAAGCCAAAGGCATGATAAGAGTAATACCAGTAAGAGTAGGAACACTCGGAACCATACCAAAGACACTGAAAACAAGATTAGAAGAACTGGGGATAAGAAGAAGGATTGAGACCATGCAGACCATGGCACTACTAGGGACCACACAAATACAGAGGAGAGTACTGAAAATATGAAACCTACGACCCCAGCTGGTAGCAATGGCCTAACAGACGAGAGAAAGGCATGATGAAGGCGGTACAAAACTCAGCGCTTATGTTACAGGTGAGGACGATTTCAAAGGAGGGCTAGAGACCTGAGGAGACTTACCGTCACTCACTTCAGTGTAAAAACCACCAGGCAACTGGTGTCTTATCGTAATGCACAGTACTGCTGTGGACTGTGAGAGGAGGCTTACTGTCACTCAGCCCTTTGCAGTGTCTGTCAGATAACTGGTGGGAAAATGCAAATGATAATGATAATAATAAAGTGCTAGTAATATAAGGACTGCAACACTAAATCTAAGCAGTGGCCTAATAGAGGAAGGAAATAGGTGAGGGAGAGAAAAGATGTGGGTTGGAGACCTGGGGAGACTTACTGTCACTCAGCCTTCAGCAATGACCACTGGGCAACCGGTGTGAAACTGTAAAACCACAGTATTGCGGTAGTCTATGAAAATGAAGAGAGGAGGACTGGAGACTTGAGGAGACTTGCTGTCACTCAACTTCCAGTGGTAATCACCAGGCAACTAGAGTGAGATTGCAAATAATAATAATAATAATAATAATAATAATATGACTGCACAAGACCGATACAAGTACCTAGGTGTCCGTGAATGTGACACGATAAAACGGGAAGAGATGAAGGAGAAAATTAAGAGGGAATACCTCAGAAGGATAAGGAAAATATTAGAAACCAAATTAAATAGCAGAAATCTAATAAAAGGAATGAACACCTGGGATGTGTCAGTAGTTAGGTATACAGGACCATTCCTAGGATGGACAAAGGAAGAGCTCCAATCAATGGATAGGCAAACAAGGAAACTTATGACGATGCATAAAGCATTACACCCTAGGGATGATACAGATAGACTATACGTTAAGAGAAAAGAAGGTGGTAGGGGGCTCATCAGCATAGAAGATTGTGTCCAGAGAGCTAAAGTAGTCCTAGATAGATATGTGCAAACAAATAGTGAAGAAATCATAAAGAGCGCGAGGGATAGTGCAACAAACAATAAAGTAGAAAACAATGGAACAGTACAGCAAACTAGAAAAGAAAAGTGGGAAGGGAAAAAATTGTACGGCGAGTTTAAAAGACAGATAAAAGATATAGCAGACGAGAAATCATGGACGTGGTTACGAAAGGGAAACCTTAAGAGAGAAACAGAATCGCTCATCATGGCAGCCCAAAACAAAAGCATAAGGACAAACTACATAAAAGCAAAAATCGACAGAACACAGACAAACAGCAAATGCCGCATGTGCGGTGAAAGAGATGAGACAGTAAACCACATAACTAGTGAATGTAGTCAGCTCGCCCAGAAGGAGTATAAGCATAGACACGATAGAGTAGCAACGATGATACACTGGGAACTAAGTAAACAAATGGGATTCAACCATGGGGAAAAGTGGTATCAGCACAAGCCAGAGGCAGTTTTGGAAAATGACAACCACAAACTACTGTGGGACTTTGACATCCAAACTGACCACCTCATCCAGGCAAGAAGGCCGGACTTAGTAATAGTAGACAAAAAAAAGGAAGGCCTGCCAAATAGTAGACGTTGCTGTACCTGCAGACCATAGAGTAAAAAAGGAGGGTGAAAAACGGGAAAAATACCAGGACCTAGCAAGGGAGTTAAGGAAAATGTGGAACATTAAAACCAGGGTAGTACCGGTCATAGTGGGAGCACTAGGAACTGTCCCCCAAACGCTGAGGGAGAGACTGGAGGAGATCGGGATTAGGGGGAGGATAGAGACCGTACAGACCACAGCGCTACTTGGAACTGCACGGATACTGAGGAAGGTGCTAGAGATATAAGTACTGCAACGAATAGTAGCTCTGTCATGATATGCGAAAGAGGGAGGAGACGTTAGCCGAGGACCTGAGGAGACTTATTGTCACTCAGCCTTCAGCGATAACCACTGAGCAACCGGTGTGAAACTGTAAATCGTAGAATTACTGCGACCTATGAGTACTAGGAGAGGAGGGTTGGAGACTTGAGGAGACTTGCTGTCACTCAAACTCCAGCGGTTACCACCAGGCAACTGGTGTGAGATTCCAAATAATAATAATAATAATAATAATAATAGTATGCAGGTGTTGGTTGCTTAATCAGTCCGTCTATCACGCCTCTTGACAATCGCTGCTGTACATCACCCCTTCAACTAGTATGACAACCCCCAAACCACCCAATGTAAAAGGTGGAAATGAGACAGGTGAGACTTTGTTTATCCTGATAAAAATCAAAACAGGCAGGTGATCTTTCATTCAATGTCACCAAAAACCATAGATTTCTCGGACTTGATGAAATAAATTACGTATGGATTGAAAGCATACGCCTAGCTCCAATTAACAATTATATATTTATCGATTATCGAATTCCATTCATTCACTTTATGATATCTAACGATTTCATATTTGATTCCAATCATTTGAAATTTATCATCATTTATCAATATTACTGTTTATCAGTATTTCTTTACGCGTCTAAAATGACAGGATCCGTCATTTTTGAGGGATTCTATGCTCATATCATTAATAAATGACAAGGACATGCTTCCACAAGGGAAGCCTCAAGAGAGAAACCAAACCTTTGCGACTCATAACAACAATCAGAAAAGGAAAAAAAGATACGAAAAAAAAAAGGACGAAAGTGATGATGATAAACAAGGAAACCAGATCTGCAGGAAAGAAAATATGCTCAACCTTCGAGTGATTCGAGAAAGGGAGATAACCTGAAGGGATGACACCACTGGCCAGCTAGAATCCACGAAATCGAGATGACATTTTCTCTCTGGCCATATCAAATGTCTCTGGATGCTGACATGCCTTGGTTGGAAAGAACAAATGGTTTCCAATACAAATTATTACTGCGACCTTTCATACTTTTATTGCAGTTTTTTTTATTCGGTTATTTCTCTCCCCCCTCTCTCTCTCAAAAAAAAATCTCCATCACATTCCCACTGTAAAATCAGAACCCAGTACGACATTTTATCTCTTTTCTTTTTTAGTCATGGCGAAGTTGAAGGTCAGAGAACTACTCCTTATATTTATGGAATACCTAAAAAAAATGGGAAACGGAGAAATAAAACAAAAAATAAAAAAAATGAAACTGACACCACGGTGGGGAACTCGTGATCTTACTGGTTACTCAAGAAATGTTGATTTCAGAACGTTTTGGCAATATTAATGTAACTCGCTCGTTCAAAAGATAATATTTAATGATGTGGTTTCTAACGTCACGTTCGCTCTTAAGTATGTGGTTAGCGTAATTACCTTTTGGTTCATTTATTTTATTAGCGAAATGTTATCCCGTATGTGAGGCATAAAACTGTGAAAAAGTAGTGAAAAGTAATTTTTTGTCTTCTTTTTTTTGTTTCTCATTATCAATAAACTTCGTATAAAAAAACACCCGTTATAACGACACAAATCTCCGAGAGCGCTGTTATAACGAGAGTCTACTGTAATCCAGTAACAGAGAGAGAGAGAGAGAGAGAGAGAGAGAGAGAGAGAGAGAGAGGGGGGTGGTAAGTAAGACAAAAAAAAAAGGACATACGTGGGTATACGAATAAACCTGCGTCCTAACGAGAAAAAAAAAAAAAGAAAGAATGGAAGCATTCATTATAAACCAACGCACTCAGCCGTATCAGCATAATCTTTCTCTTTTCCAATGAACTTAATTCAGGGGTGAATATCAATCAAATGCATCTATCATAATACAATAAACATTTCAGTTCAAAATCTGGCGAAAGGCTACGGACATATTGATTCACACTCGTAGAGGGAAGAATGTCACAAAATGAACGACGGCTGAGAAAACCAAAGTCCAATGGGTTGTAACTGGTGTTTCTCTAGTCTCTACCCCCGCCACTTTTACTTTTTGATACAGCCAAATATATTCAGCTAGCAAGCTACTTAGATATAGATATGTAAAGATACGTATATAAAATTTAAAATGGGCAAGAGAGAGATAGAGAGAGAGAGAAAAAAGAAAGAACAAATGAAAAAGAGACTCCTGAGATGAATGAGCGGAGAGACAGTGAAAGAAACAAGGAGAGATACGAAAGGATAGATAGATAGATAGATAGATAGATAGATGAATGGATAGGTTTGCTCTTTAATGTATTACAAATATATGGCAAAAGTAAATAGATACCACTATTTTAAAATAGAAACCTTTATTCGTTGAATTAAATAAATCAAGGCTATTTTATTGTACAAATTAAATTGTCATTAGCAGATGTCAAAGATTTTACTCTTTCAGGCATTGAACTTATCAGATCTATTCTCTTTTATGGTCTAACCTACCCGGCTCCAGCACAAAGCAAATCTTCCTTTGTAGATGATATGAGTATTTCTCGATCCAAAATTACTAATTCATTAGGATTCATGTCAGGAGACTGACTTGACCATGAGGATCGCTCCATAGCTTCGTGGAGCTGTTATTCCAGAGTCATTTATGTCTTGAAGTATATGGATCCTTCCCTCTTGAAAGGGTATAATATTTGTTTAGATTAGTGCAATACATCTGCGATGTGCATTTATAAGGTGCGAGTGGTTGAACAGTCAAGGGGGCGCAGAATAAGATCAGCAGGTAGAGCTCAAAGTCGACCTGCGACAATTTGTGTTCACACTTATACCCTTACGAAAGGTATGTGTCCATTTTCTTTTCTTCCAACTTGTCACTAGTCAACTCTGTAGGGTGAAAACCATCACCTTCATGTCTTACAATCACCCGGGGGGGGCGTATGTCTGACAATAAATCTTTGAAATGAAATGGAAGATGAAAAAAAAGTGAATGGAGATTGAGGCAAGATTCCTGTCCTTGCAGAATGGGATTGTTCTTTACTCAAAAGATATTCCTTGTGCATTGTTGAAGTTGAAAATAAACAAGTGTATCAAATTGTACACACACACACACACACATACATATATACACACATATATAAATATCATGTATATAAATGTTGTATTTACATATTAGAATTATACTTGTATCTAAATATATCTATATGCAAATACATATATAGAGAGAGATATAGTATATTATGTATATATATATATGTATATAATATCATATATGATAACAATATACATATATATATATATATATATATATATACGAATATGGATATATGTAGACACAAATACATGTATATATACAATACAAATATATATATGTATGAATTAAAGTATATATATATATATATATATATATATATATATATATATATTGATAAAAATGACAATTTGAAGGTGGTAAGGAAAACTTTTGAGAATGCAGGTGTTACATCTCAATTTTTTTTATTATCACATTGGCATGTTCGAAGCATTTCGCTGGGTGCCAGCCATGACTTTCAGAAGGAAAAAAAACTGTGCACAGAAAATTTCGCTGTTTATATGTTTGAAGCTGAGGAGGGAAATAGGAATATTTATGTATTGCTTAGTTATTTAATAGAGAGGTAGCTGTTTCTCTGTGAGTGAGGAAGGGACGGACGGTGTTTGTTTCCTGTCTCTGTGAGTGTTTGGCTTGTTTTAGATAGGAAAGGGGAGCAAAACAAACCGTCAGTTTTCAGGGAATATTTTTTTTAAAATCCAGAATAGAGTTGTGTTTATCATATAGTAGATAAGTGTTGATACATGTGGGACAGGGTTGAAGTAAGGTGTTGTTTAATCTTTTTGGTTAATGGTGGGCGAGAAATCATTCTCCTAAAGGGCTGGTATGTTAGTACCTTTACTATTTCTTGAATGGACTATTGGCTGACAGCCAATTCTTTGTATGTTAGTATTGTAATGTTTTGTATATATATGATTCTGTATCAGAACATAGCCGAGTGATAATAAAAAAATTGCCCACGTAATAAAAGAAATCTGAGGTATAACACCCACTTTCTCTTGAGTTTTTCTCTTCACCATTCAACTTTTATCAAATCGGTTCACATCTACAATATATACATATATGTTTGTATTGTGGATGTGAAGTGATCCGACAAAATGTACGCGGAAATGACAATGGGAAGGTGAAGAGAAGAACTCAAGAGATAGGTGTCATAGCTCAAAATATTTTATCATTTCGTGAAAGTAATTCGATTCATTTCGACGGGGGCCAAACATCTTTTTCAGAGTAAAAAATATTTGTGGCAGTTCACAGAGAAAAAGTTGCAGCTCATTTGTTCGATGCTGAAGAGAGGGACGTGAATGTTTGTTGGTGGGTAAGACTTTTACTGTGCCTAAAAGAGTGGTGTATGCGTGCTTGTACCGTTTTCAGAATTGACGGTCGGTTGTTAGCCAATAACTTGTGCGTTAGTGCTGTAATGTATTGTGTCTATGTGTTACTGTTTTAAAATCAAAGTATGTAGAGGGTTTACAATCTGACAATGGCTATACCTTTATATCATTGTATTGCATTTGGATATAAGGTCAATTTAGGCACATCTGCGTGTCGAAAAGCTGTCAATTTCCTTGATAAGATGGGCTTGGTGTAAGTTGAAGCTGTATGTTTCAGTTTTTGACCAGGGTATTTGTCCTTTCATCCAGTCTGAGGGTACTCTTATGTTCGTTTAAACTTTTCCTGGGAGGTATCGATGTCTCTCCAATGTGAAATTTGTTGCATTCATCACATGGCATTGCTCAGCGCAGGCTTCGGATGGTGTATGTTATAACAGTGGTTTGTTTGTTGAATCTTTGATATTTGTTGAGGTGTTGATGGCAATGTTCAGGTTTGAGCTGAGGTTGACGGCAGATGTACTAGTGGGTAATATGATACGTCTAGTGGAGGTGTTCTTTTTCTTTTTGTCTTGTTAAGTGTTTGTTTTGTGGATCTTGTGTGCTTTCCTCTTTGCTCAGTATATGAAATTTCGTGGGTATTGAGGTGGAATGATGGATTGTTTGATGTACTCCCCTTGTCATCAAGGTATCCGGGGCTACATATTCTGAGGGCCCTTGGGTAAATGCCTGATTTAATTTTTGGTGGGAGTTTGTGGAAGAAAGACACAGCTTTTACGGTGTTGTTGGTTCTGTGTGGTATGGGTTCAAAAAAATTTAGTGGACATTTTTTCCTGTGTGAATTTAATAGGTGGTTCTACTGTGTTCAGTTTAGCTATTAGGTTGTATAGATCTATGAGCTGAAAATATGTAATTAAGAAACCATCGATGTAGCGAGAGTACGAGGCTAATTTGGGTATGATAATTGTGAGACGGCCTGATTTCGGGAATTCCAGGAATACACAAGCTAAAACCCTACTTATTGGGGACCCCATCAGTAACCAAATTTCTGTTGGTAGGAATTCCTGCTTAAAGCGAAGAAATATTGGTTTGTTACGAGAGCGCATATTTTTTATGATTTTGTTAGTGGGTAGGGTTAGTTTAATTTTTACCCTTTCTAGGTAGTTACTTAGTGAGTTTTTGTATTTTTCCAAAAGTTGGATATTAGTATAAAGAAATGTATAAACAATATTTCTACGTGAACTGCAGCAAATATTTTTCTCTGAAAAAGGTGGTCGGTCCCCATCGAAATGCATTGAATTACGGCCACAGAATAACAAAAATATGAGATGTGATCTCCTGAGTTCCTTCCAATTGTCATTTTCATCTACACACTCGCACACATATATACACACACACATATATATATATGTAAATACATACACATTTTCATATATATATATATATATATATATATATATATATATATATATATATATATATATATATCGTAATTATCATAATTATCATCGATCTTTTAGCGCCTGTAATTGGACATGAACCTTCCCTAGGATTCGCAACATCTCTCTATCATGTGTGCTTCGGAGGCAATATTATCAGAACGTGTCGAACTCGTCTCACTATCTCATATTCTACCAGCCCCGGTTCTGCGTTCGATCTTTGGGGATCCATGTTGTGAGTCGTGATGTCCAACATCCGTCTGCCATTCTTGTTACATGAACGACCCATTGCTATTTGAGTTACCTAATGGTTTCTGTTACGTCTAGTTTTCCTGAATTTTTCTGGCTGTCTTGTGGTCTATCAGTGTGATGTATAGCATGATTCACTAGTGCATGTTGTGCAGATTGCATTAGTCTCAGTTAGTGGGTCAGTCTCTTGAGTAGGATGCATTGGTTGTATTATCTTATTTTGAGACCAATGGGTTTTCGCTTCTTCATGGTTGAACTTGCCCCCCTCCAAGAGTGATTCTTCGCTTTATCTCTTCGTATTTTACGGATTTCACGACTTGTACTTTGTAGATGCAGTGATCTACTTTCTCCAGCCTTGCATTTTCAATTTAGATTTTTGGGCGTTTCCGACGTGTTTCTTGTACATGATTTTCTTTTGCTGAAGTTCATGAGAAATCTTACTCTCTTGCTTGCTTCGTTCAGTTCATGTAGCATTAGTTTGAGGTCTTCGAGGTTCTTTGCAAAAATGCGATGTCATCAGAAAATTTGATACGGTACATACATATATAGATACAAATAATTATGCATATATATATATATATATATATTCAAATATATATGATTTTACACGTATATACGTTTATATGTACATATATGTGTATATATATTCAAGCATACATATATTTATAAATTGATATATATATATATATATATGTGTGCGTGTGTGTGTGTGTAAATATACACAATATATATGTATATATATATTGATACATAAATATGGATAAATAAGAATATATATATATATGCATATAATGGAAAACCTTACTTTCCGGAGAACTGACCATTCTTATCCCGACCCCTTCTTCTCACTGTCCATTCTTATCAAAGACAAGCCAAACGCCCACAAAGACGGAAAACAAACACCTTCTGTCCCTCCCTTTCACACATACTTCTTATTTCAGACCAAATGTGTCTCTCACCTACAAAGAAACAGTCACCGCTTCTCCCACTCCTACTAAACAACCAAACAACACAAAAATATCCTTATTTCTTTCTTCAAACACAAACATATAAACAGGAAAATTTTCTTTGCACTGTTGCAAGTTTTCCTTTTAAAAAAGTGGCTGGCACATGTCAAAATACATTGGAACATGCCGACGTGATGAAAGATTAAGTAACAAGTAATATATATATATATATATATATATATATATATATATATATATATATATATATGCATGTATATATTCATTAGATAAATAACTATTGCATTGAAAGAGACGAATAGACCGAGGATAAATGAGATAAGAATTAGGGTTGAGAGTAGTTATTTGGCCTTTGCTTTACTGTCGACTGTTTAGCTCAATGGTAAGAGCATTGCTACTTTGAGGCGACTGCCCTATCGGAAGCAGGTTCAATTCTTGTAGCTCCCCGATTCAGTCTAACTGTTATTCTATTCATGTTTTCTAAATTGAGTGATATATCAACCGTGTGACGCCGGGAGATCATTTCAAATAGGTTTCTACATAATATAACGCAATTTACAATCCATTCTGTTGGATAAAATATGTCCATTTTTTAACTGTATAA
This sequence comes from Thysanoteuthis rhombus, assembly GCA_963457665.1. NCBI lineage: Eukaryota > Metazoa > Mollusca > Cephalopoda > Oegopsida > Thysanoteuthidae > Thysanoteuthis > Thysanoteuthis major. Next base: position 30,751,436 of record OY735211.1, on the reverse strand, counting down.
CTGTTGCATTGTAAGAGACAAATAGACCATGAATAAATGAAATGAGAATTTGGGTTAAAAAAAAATGTATATATATGTATATATATATATATATATATATATATATATATATATATATATATATATATATATATATATATATATATATATGAATAGTTTGTCACGCCATCTTATATTAAGACGACCACAGTTTTGCATATGATCTCTGGAGAAACACATCGTAAGTTGTGATGTCTATCGGCTGTATGGCATTCTTGCAACATGACCAGCCCGTTGCTATTTGCATTTTTTATTTGATTCTATGATATCCTACACTCATCATCATCATCATCATCAGTCTTTTAACGTTCGTCGTTGGAAATAGACCTTCCCCAGGATTCACCACAATTCCTATCATGGGCATCACGGAGACAGAATTTCCTGAATCTGCCTTGTTCATCTCTCCATCTTGTGTTCTGTCAGCCTCGGTTTCTTACATGATCTCTGGGGATCCATGTTGTGAGACGTGGTGTCCATCGGTTGCCTTTCATTCTTGCAAGATGGCCTGCCCATTGCCGGTTTTCTTTTGTGTACGTTGCATGATTCTCAGAGTTTTGCTCCCTGGCCCTAAGCTTACGATAAGAGTATAGTATCTATGTATGCTGCCTAGCATTCAAACTGTCACTCCCCAGCACTTTTGCTTGCGATCAAAGTGTAGTACCTCTTCACTGCTAGGACTAAAAGGCGTATGAATTGATATTCTACATGAAGATTAAGAAGAGGTAAACTTCCCCTGATGGGCTTGGATGTCATTTGAGATTACCAGATTTTGGAACTGATATTTGCATAGGGATATATCTTTGTTAGTGAAGCTCGTAGTTAATGCGATGTTGACATCATAATTCATTTAAGGTAATTTCTAGTCATTTCTAGCCAATAGTCGAAGTTGTTCGCCACGATTCTTCACCCATGAAACTGAAATTTGGCATCAAGTTACATCTTTACTCAGCGAAAGTTATATGCGATAGAGGGCCACCAAAGGCTATATCTGGTAACTTCTAGCCAACTCAGAGAATTGATAGCATGATATTGAGTTTGCTATAGAATACAAAACGTTTTCAAATTCACAAATGGTCAAGCGGATAATGACTAATTCAATAGGATGAGTGGAATATTTCAACCATTGATTTACCTAGACGGCAATTTTGAATAGGATAACCTTTTCCACTCATTTTGCAGCTAAACAATAACAGACCGAGACTCCCACCTGCACATATACGAACACCCCCCCTATGGGCTCCTTTTAAACAACCCACAACATAGAAATATACCCCTTCTTTCTTCGACCTCTAACATGTACACAACACACAATTGTTTCTGCACCACTGCAAATTCCCCCGAAAAAAATAGCTGACACCCAACAAAATACACTGAAATATGCCCAGGTCTTAATATCAATTTTCATGATGTAACACTTGCTTTTTTCATGTTTTTTTCTTCTCTTTCGAACTGTCACTTTCATCAGCATATATATATATATATATATATATATATATATATATATATATATATATATATATATATATATATATATATATTAATGTACATATAAACACGCATATATATATATGTAAATATACATATGTACACACATACAAAAACACATATGCACACATATACACATATGTACACACATACACACACAAATATGTACAAACATACACAAACACGCACACATATGTACACACATACACAAACACACACACATATGTACACACATACACAAACACACACACATATGTACACACATACACAAACACACACACATATGTACACACATACACAAACACACACACATATGTACACATATACACAAAAACACATACACAAACACACACACATACATACATATGAGTGCATCGATGAATTATCAGTTGATTTTTGATATCGTTCTTTTGAATTTTCCACAACACAATGATCAATCTATGTGCTCCAAATGCACCAGTATTCAAAAAACTAACAAGAACAGAAATCATTTAAAAAACAAACAAACGAGTATTTGTAGTGTTAAATGAATGATCTTTTGATCATAAGGAAATGGACCTTTTTATTCATCCACATTTACATCTATCACACTCTAATGATATATGTGTATATATATATATATACACATATATGTGTGTATGTAAACACGTATTCATATACATATATATATATATATATATATATATATATATATGAGATAATTTATCATCTTTTAGTCACTTGCCATGCTAAAGCATTGCGTTTTATGTACCTCAGCTTCTTAATTTCCTTTGCACATTGTGTATTGGCTCGGTCGCTTTTCTGCATAAAAACACGAAGAATTATAGGAGATTGGATATATTTTATTTAAATATTTCACTGAAAAAGAAGCCCTGATCAAAAATCTGATCTGCACACATTCCTACTTAGAAACGGAATGCACGTAGATGGGTTCAACTACCGTAGAAATACAAAGCGTTTTTCCACATGGTTGCGCTGCATATCGGAGACTAAGTTCACAAAAATGTAGAATAACGGAATTTTTAAGTTTGTAGAAATAATCAATAAATGAAAAAGAGCACAAAAAAAAGTTCAAAACAGATTAGAAAAAAAAAATCAGAAAATCCTAATTCTAAAATACCAAGACTCCGTTTCATTCAATAGAACACTAAACTCAGGTTTTGATAAATGCCGTTTTATTCCTTAGGCTAATTTCATGAAATAATTCTTTTATGATATATTTTCTTCATGTTCAATGTATTGATTTAGTTGCTCTATATCAATTCTATGCCAGTGGTTATCACATTTCATCATATGACGGCACAATAATTCATTTGAGTCACATAGAATACCAAATCTCCACCCAATCACAATATGAATATACATTGGTATATATTAGTCAATAAATAGGGTATGGGAATACATATATATATATATATATATATATATTAGTCATATGAACATATATGCAATTATTTTCCTTATATGCTAAGATATAATCCCAGCTTTGAACGTGTTGAGGTATGTGTTTCTCCCAATGCAATATTGTAATTTGCACATTATTTGCAATTGACTTATGCATGCATACGCAAGCACGTACAATCTCACAAACACACACACAAATAAACATACATATGTACATATATGTGGATGCATAAAAACCTTTGCAAACTATCGCATTATATATAATGTATGTTTTTTATTTTGTAATGTATATCACTATTTGTTATCAATAAAGAGTGCTCTCTTCGTATGAAAACTCTCCATAGGGAATTTTATCTACAATATAGAAAACTTTATATTGTTACCGAATACACAAATATAGAAAGATACGGCACACTAAGAAAATCCCATTAGTTCAAAAAAGAAAGGTATACAACGAACGTATCCTCGAAAATAGTCACTTAGGGAGCTGAAACATGGAACCCAACCAAGAGACTCACCCGCAAACTGAGAACCGTGCAACGTGCACATGAAAGAATCATGCTCATCATCACATGAAGAGATCACAAGACAGCACAGTATAAAGAATAGTCCCAGACAACATAAAAACCATTTGGAAGCTCGAATTTGCAATGGAATGGTCATGTTGCAAGAATGGCAGAAGACCATTAGACATCACGGCTCACCCCGGATATTAAATGCAGAACCAAGCCTGGCAGAATATAAGATGGCGAGACAAACTAGACAGTTTCAGAAAATATTGGCTTGGTGACGCCCAACGACGAACAATAAAAGACTGATGATGATTATGCAAATTTGAATCTCATTAATGATTACTTTTTTAATAAAGCCAACTCTTATCATTGAATATATCATTAGCAAATAATCACACAAATTAAGACTTACATTATTTCTGTTCAAGAAGCTGTAAATATTAATAAGTGAATCTTAGTTTTCTAAGGTCCCTCGAAGGATGCTGCTTTGATAAATCACTATATTCCGATTCTTCAAACGATTTTAACTGTTTTGATAATCAAAATATCGGAATGGTCTTTTAGGATTAATTCAAATCAACATAACGTAATTTGTGTAGTAAATGTTTTATCACTTTCCATAAATAGAAATCCCTCAAAAACGTAGAATGTGTATCTCTGGAAATATTGTGATTATTTATATATATATATATATATATATATATCAGTGGCGACGCCAGCACTCGGGCTACTCGGTTAGAGCCTGAGTATCCGACTGTCGGGTGTCAATCTATTTCAAACAAGAAAGAAATATCACATAACATTTCATTCATCCCTACAAAACTTGTCTCTCATAAACGAATTACCCCCTCTTCCTCCTCTGCTCTAAACTAACTAGCTTAGTAAAATTGGTAGATAATCCAAGCAGCCTTGACTATTAAAAATCAACTTGAAAATCTCAACCGTCTTTTTTAATATTATATATATAAGGGTTATAACTCTGCTTGAACTTCAATTGAAAATATTGATTTGAATGAAGTAACTTTTTATAATTATTTTGATATGAACGAAATTCTAGTCATACTACACGGGACCAAATTAACCAGTCTAGGAGAGTATATAAACAAATTCAAATGACCTGGATTATCAAAATGATCTTAAAAATCTCAAATGGTTTTTCAACTCATTTCTAGAAATATTGCTCAGTCTCAATTTCATAGACCAAGCACAATCAAGGCACTTGGCATGGTCAGTCTAGAACAGAGGTTCTAAACGTTTCAATTCCCGAAGACCCCTTTTATTTAAAGGATTTCACCCAAGGAACCAGGCCTCTGATAGTTCTGCTTCCTTAAATAACTCAAAGACTCTCATTAATAGGTTTTCAGACTGTCCTACACCCCTAGTGGTCCACAATCATCATGTAAGGGGCCACTGATCAACAGTTCCACCTTTTGGGAAATGGAACTCCTCGATGAAGCCCGAGTTACGTTGATACGTTGGAGTCGCCAGTTATATATATATATATATGTGTGTGTGTGTGTGTGTGTGTGTGCGTGATTAGAGTGTTCCTTCTCAGACACGTAAAGTGGATGCAAAAAGGATCTGACACATTTAAAAGACTATTCTACATCCTAATATAGCTTCAAAATTGACAGAAGTTGGGCAAAAGCTTATAAAATATAAAAAAAATATTGAAACAAGATTGGACAATTTTTTGCAAAAATTTGAAGTCTTTGGTTGAACTGCTGTCAATTTTGAAGTTATATAAGTATGTTCTAATTAAGTCTTTGGAAAGAGTAAAATGTACACTTTAAGCATTTATTGTATATAGCTTTGTATGCTTTTAGTTTTTTTTTTACAAGCATACTGATGCCATCTTGCGCATGTCGTCAACGGGATCCCTCCCCCATTGACAACACTGACTTCAGCAGAACAGAAAATACCATTAGATTCAACTAGTATTTTAATCCATTTCGAAAATTCTTGTTTCACCATCGGCAATTCAATTACACATCATGTTCTCAATCGATAAAGCAGAATAATGATGATACCAAGAATACGAATACGAATAAGAATTCGAATTAGAATAAGAATATTTTACTTAATACTTTATATTTTAAGGCTACTATTCGAGCCTTTTTGAAATTTTAATTGTGTTTTTTTTTTTTTGCATGTGTTATTCAAAAAATGACTACATTTTTCACTCACTTTCTTTATCCTCGTTAATCTAACACTTTCTGCTTGGGGAAAGTTTTATTTTTATTTTGATTCTAAATTTTATTCTACGTTGATTTTAGACATAATAAGATACTGCTAACCAAAACTGCCAAGAAGGGTTTCTCCTGTTTTCAAGTTAGTCTGCCAAGCTGGCTAGCTATGTAGATATGACGCGTTCGGGCAGCACCAGTGGAGCTAGAAGGCTGAAGAATGAAGACTAAGGATTTACGCCGAATTAGAAGGGGGTTAAATTTGCCATTTCAATTTATGTTAAATTGAGGTTTTTAAATTTGTGCTCGATAGTATTTTTTGAAAGTTCGAACGCTTTTTGGCTATCACTATCCAACAAAAGAAGAGAAGTGAAACTCATTCATTAATCACCCCGTTATCCATTTTCTAAATTTATCACCCAAAACTGCCAAAAGACGTCTGTGCTGTGACAGTTTATATTGAGTGACTAACCAGACGTATCCTACAATTTTTCTTTCGTTGTTTTATATCCTGAGAATTTGATCGACGTCTTATTCGTTCTCCTCCATATCTCTGTCTATTTTCTTATCGCTATTGGAGAGCACCTTGCCAATATGCTTAAAATCTAAGGTGTACAATTCCAGTACAATATTATCTATGACGTCCCGTTGTGAGAGACGGAAGCTAACAAAATCACTCTCAAACAAACTGAATCACACACAAAGCAATGGAAAGAGAAATGCCAGGAATAACTGACAGAGAGAGAAAAAAAGATGACAATGAATTCGAGTGCAGACCAAATTGAAGGATATCAAAGGTGTAATGAAGAGACAAAAATAGAGATCTACTGGACACAAAGCAAGAAAGAAAGATGAAAGATGGTGCAAAGGATAGCACACGCAGTAGGAAAATACCAGATATAAGATAGAGACGTAAAATGGAATGGTCTGCTGGTAAGACTCGACAGTGGTTATCGCAGTCACGGGTCTTATGTTGGCAGACGATAATGATTTTCTCCTTCAATGTTTCTTTCGTTCATGTTTTTTCCATGTTTTTCGTCTGTTTTTTTTTCTTTCAGCGATTTTTCATTCCTTCCTCTCTTTTTTTTTCTCTCTCGATCTTTCATTCGTTCGTTAGCAATCGTTTCTCTCCTACGCACGAGTTTTTACCCGGCTCCTTCACTATGCTCTTGTTCCGTTGAACTCCGTAGCTTTCAGTGGAATCCCCCCCCCGTATTGAAATAGTGTAGCTGGTCAAATTCTCTTCTCCTCCATCCGCTTATATAACCGACGTTCTAGGACACAGGAAGATCTCTGCGATTTTTATAATCAGCTTTTATTGATTCACTCGTTCCAGTAACCTCTCGGGACTTGATTTGGAGCGGTTACCACAAAAACAGCAGACTATTTGAATATCACCGCCTCCCTCCGACGTTCAAGTGATTCAAGGCACCCGCCCTTCTATATACATCTGGAGATAGATGTTTAATAGGACATGCTATGTCCGACAAAAGGCCGTATGCTGGAGAGGGAATTTATCTTGTGCAGATCGTCCTTTGGAGGAAGGCTGCCCATTTTGAAAATCAGCATTCGAATTCCCAACTTTTACCAGGGCTCGAAAACGATTGCAGGAAGTCCTTAACTCTTTCTAACACAAAGCAGTATACTAAGATACGTGACTTGGCACGAGTGGAGAGAAAACTAGATTCCTCCTCCGACTGCTTTCCAAACCAAGATGGCGAAGGCGTTGGTATTATAAGTTACCGTGATACTGGGCGCGGGTTCGAATCCATCCGAAAGTTATTTTTTTTCCCCCAATTCGGGTAATTTAAATTTCAACTTGGTATATTCAATTAATCATTGCCTATGGAAAGAGATAAGGCACTTGTTTTCATGGACGTATTTCCAGCAAGGTAACGTATTGGTGGGCATAGCATTATTTGTATACGAAAATTAGTCAGAACATCAGATAAAAAGGAATCATTTTGGTAAATAAAACTAAATAAAACACCCAGAAGGAATAAAAAGGTTAACAATGAGTAACACAGGTGATTATACTAAGTTGTGGTAATGCAGAACAATTTCAGGCGACAGTTACGAATAATCATCGCCACTAATTGGCTGTCATGATAGATTTTTTCTTTCCCTTCGGGAAAATGTCTATTACGTTGGGTATCAATTCAAACCCTGAAAAAGTGAATCAACCTGTCTTCCGCACAGTTTGACAAGTGCGCAGTTTCGAATCAATCACGTCTGACACATTAGGATATGACCTCCCGTAAATATTTGTGTACATAATTGAGTTTTTAAGACCTAATCTTTACGCACAGAATTAGAGGTCACTCAATACATGGGTAATGGCTTACTTAGGTTCATGGGGTTACGAAGAACGATGTATTTAGTGTTCTAGTCAGCTAGTACTTTTTTGTCAATAAAAATGGCACAATTTGACTTTACAGAGCTGATGGATACAAACAGCAAAGACGTGCAGAGACAGTCAATGATTGAAGAACTGGAGCGTCAAAATCAGAAATTAATTGAAAAAATTTCATCAAAAATAAATATGGTCAGAATGAATTTTGTTTTTGACGTCTTTGGTGTTTCCCATAGGAAAGCATCTGAAATAGTATTGAAAAAAAAAACAACAACAACCAGTCAGGATAAGGCTCAAAAAGGGTAAAAAAAAAAACCTTTTCTGGAAATAAAAAAAAAAGCGAACTTGAATTTGCCTTCTTTCATTTTAGAGATACTGATATCACAGAAAAAAAAAACCTGAATCGGTTGTCACGAACGAGAGCGTTAAAAGGATATTTCAATAACAGAGGAAACCATTTTAGATTTTCTATGAAAAAAAAAATGGTGAAAAAAAAATCATTCAACCGAAGAACCATTTCTGAACTCATCAAACTATTAAACCAATTCTATTTTACCCATTGTCTACTCTTCCATGTAATTTCATTGAAATTCATTGAGTAATTTTGGAGTATCGTGTGGACGGAAATAGAGGAAAATGTGACCGAACACATGCACTTCATCAACTTCATTGAAAGAGATAAAGGGCCCTTATTTCTGTATGTATCATTTATTATGAATTCTAGATAATATTTCTGAAAAACCAAGTATCTCACGAACAATGAATATATCTGTAGTGTATCTAATCTTTCACATAGCCCCATGCATCAAAATGAAGCTGAACAATTATACGAGCATATAAAAGCATAAGTGATCATCATCATCAACATCATCAGTCTTTTAACGCCCGTTGTTGGACATAGACCCTCCTCAGGATCCGCCACATTTCTTAGTCATGATCGTCGCAGAGTCAGTGTTTTCTAAATTTGTTTAGTTCATCTCATCTTGTATTCTGTCGGCCTCAGTTTCGCATGTGATCTCTAGGGGTCCATGTTTTGAGTCGTGGTGTTCATCGGTTGTCTGGCATTCTTGCAACATGACCTGCCCATTGCCATTTAAAGACTGGAACACGGCAATCATAATGCATAAGTACTATTGAGTCACCATCCTTATCATACATGAATGAATTCCTGTTCATTTGTATGGTTGCTACAAGCTTGCTGCTCACAGGTGTCTGTGCATTAATGAGTATTTTCAAGGCATGAACAGTCAGATCCCTTAGGTGCAGGCCCACCTTGCACCAAATCACCGTCATTAATCTTCCATCCATGATCTATTGAAAGTTATGCCATCATCATCATCAACACCCGTTGTTGGACTTAGACCCTCCCCAGGATTTGCCAGACATCTCTATCATGGGCGTTGCAGAGCCATTACTATCTGAACTTGTGTAATTTGTCATGCCATTCTATATTTTGCCGGTCATATATTCGCATATGATCTCTGGGGATCAGCGTTTTAAGTTATGATGTCAATCGGTCATTTAACATTCTTGCAACATGACTAGCCAATTGCTATTTGAGTTGCTTTCAATGGATTCTACGATATACCCGACTCCTGCTTTTCTCTCTAATATTTTGTGCTGTTCTGTGATCTCTGGGTGTGATGTTGAGCATTATTTGGTAGTGTGCTACAAACATTTCCGCCAAATAGTAGCCTGATAATCTGCTCATACGCCGTACACGAAGAGAAAATCTTCACAAGAGACAAGCTGACTATATTAAACCTCTCCGAGAAAACAGCTGGTAACCAAGATTGTCGTAGAGTTGTGTCCGAGGAAGAAAGGTACATCTACCATATTACTGCGTTTTCAATAGTTTATATGAAACCTACAAGAAGCATCCCAACTCGCTGAATGTGCATTGGCAAGTCTTGTTAGTCTCGTTCAAACATGGTTGACTGTCCTCGCTCAGTGAAGCACCTGTAAATGAGTGCATTCCAATTCCAGAGCCTCGCAGACATTAGTTCACAGGGTATGACCCAGTTTACTGATGCCAGTTAACTATGTATCGTACATAGATACTGAATTCGCTTGCTGATCCAAAAGCGTAAAAACCATTCCAACTGTGTCCTGCAGTATTCACTATGCCTTTGTAAACTGCTGCATGTAGAACATCGAGGAGAAAGCAGTAGTCTGACTTATTTCTGCGTACTTCATAGGTCTAAAATCTCCTCCCATTGCTTCAGTTGTGTGCTTGAAACATTCACCCTTAAAGTCTTTTGTTCCTGATCTTCTTAATAGCCATACCTTTGCGTCTCTTTTGCTCTTTGTGGAACTCTTGTGGACATCTTCCGATGAACATCATCGGAAATATCAATGTGCTTGCTCCGACTACAATCATGGATAACTTGAGCCAATACTGATTTTGTCAGTTGGGAGAAAGTTTTGTTATTCACATTTGTCTTTTGGAACTGGATCATTCCATCTATCAGAGTGACTGAAGGCTAAAGGATAGTTCACGATTCTCACTAAGCTGAACTGCCTTGTTTTTTTTTCCAAGGAACGTATTGCTGTTAGCTTGGACCAATGCAAGTGTCCAAGTTGGGCTATATCTTCACCCATGAACAGCTGCTTGCTTTCTGCAATAAGAATCATTGGCTCAAATAACTTTCTACCAGCTTTGGGTACAACTTCTTTTCTGCAGGAAAAGTTACTTGATTTCTTCCCAATTTCAGAAAATGTTGTTTCCAGCTTCTTTGTAATCCTGTCATGAACTCTGTCGGAACTATCTGCGCTCATCTTCTCTTGCTTAAAATCTTCATAAGCATATTCAGCTGTTTGGGGGAATTCAATGAAGTCTTTACCAATATTATGAGGTGCAACAACATCAGTAGACAAACTAACAAGTTCCCCATGGTCAGGATCAAAAGGACTAATCAAGCCGGATTATATCAGTTTAACAAGTGACTGGATATCAGCTACATCTTTCTTTGATTCATGGTAATTGTAGATGTGGATGAAGATGAAGTCATTCTCATCAATCATGTCTCAAAGTTAACTTAGGTATCTGCTAATGTACTCAGCTGTGATGTAGTATCTTGCCACCCCACTTCAGACTGAAACCTTTTGTTCATCCTGGGTTTCGTGTGTCCTTGTTGATATTCTTCTCTATTGTGTGATCAACAAAGGGGTTGTGGGTACCGATTAGAACAGTAAATGCCACTTGGATTCAACTTGTATAAATCTGTGTGTTCTACCGGCAGATGAGTCATAGGAGCACTGTATGAAAGAAACAGGGTATAGTTTCCCTTGTCGTAGTTAAAACATCATGGGGACATTTGCCTGATACCTGCGATGTGAAGTAACCAATTAACTTTTCTTGAGACTCTTATTAAGGTCAACCTAACTCCTCCTGGGCCAAGGCAGGCCATCCAGAATGCAGACAAACTTGTGGAATATCTGAAGGATTCCTGCCACACGGGGAACATTCCAAGATACCATTCAAAGACCAAGAGGACACGATTAAAAACTTCAAGAAATGCAAACTTTATCATTTTAAGTACATTATCTTTCACAAACGTAGCCAGTTTTCTTCACGATACAATCGTTCACAAGTTCTTGTAATTCAAAGTCTCCAGGAAACGGTGTATCCACAGGGTTTCAGTTCCACTTCACGGGTCTCATGCACCCCTGTCCAAAGCAGCAAAACCCAGCCTCAAGTGTATGAATCGTGCAGCTGCCCCTCTCTGCTTTTGGCCCATGAAATCTTATTCATGAAGAAAAGAATTTTACCGTAACCAGCAGAAATTGAACAAATCGACAATAATATTCCTTTTGCTGACGAAGTATAAATCGCAGCAAAATATGGAACATTCATTTTACGTCAGCATTGAAAATATATTGTCAGTAACGGATGGAGTCGCAGATGGTACTAAGAATCACCATGACAGGTTTCCATAAATAATATCCACTCGAATACAATTATTTTCATTGCATGTTGATACGATTAAATCTGGTGATTTTGAAATCTATATTTAATTTACATTTCTGGAATGAATCATTTTAAACTTGTGATGCGAGCAGGAGTTCTAAGTGCTCTTAAAATCCGTGACAAATATGATGACATACTCTCCTGCCATGTTCAGTTCAATCCTTGTAAGGAAGCCTATTCATACTAGTTGTTATAGGGTTTCATACACAGGCTTGTGCAATCGAAAAGCTAGGTCATATTTCAGACTCTACAAGACTCTAATCACAGAGCTTTCAGCTATAATGTCTGCCTCCACACAGAGGTGACTGTGTCCTGATCTCTGGAATCTCTTGCCAACGATAGACAACATCGTGTGGAAATTACCCACCCAAATAATTATGCACTTTTTTCTTTGCTTCCAAACAATTTCTGCAGCCTTGGTAAACAAAACCTGTTCGAAAACACACGTTTTTTTCCAAGATGTAACCGTAAGAATATCAACCAAGACATAATCAACGGTTCTATCTGACCATGACCACCCAATGGAAGGATTAAGTCTTTCCCACGTATCATATTCATCACACAAACACTGTTGCCAGATCACAATGTTGGCACGAGTTTACGATTTTGCCGACAAAGCAACTGCTGCTAATATGCAGCTATTGTAGTCAACAAGCAAGTCATGTTAGCTTTAAAAAATGGAAGACAAAGGATAAAAAAACCCAAACATTATGTCGTAAGCTAGCTAATGTTATGACTTTGAAGAATACTGAGCTATAACACCAGAAGACATATAACTGAAGTCACATTACTTATATAGCAATCTTTTGGAAACTAAAGAGTTATACGAGTTATGAGTTACCTGAAATCCTTCCCTCACGCTTTCCCTGGGACACAGCCTTCGTTCTTGTGGTCATTGAACACTTCATACTGGGCTCAGTTCTCAAAAGAAAATGTTGTCACGAGGGAGGATGGTAGCCATTGCGAATTTCCCGTTAAGAGTTTTGTATGTCGAAGCGTATACTCTTTGGGGGACAATATAAGTAAAATGGCTTTTTTGCAATTTGTGTGAGGTCAAAAAACATTATTACTGGACTATGGCCAGTGTGAATGTCGAGCCAAGCGCCATTTTTAATTTCCCATTGAAAAAGTGATCAAATCGCACGGCTGAAGAGGTTATCATATATTAATGTTTTCATATTGGCCCCATTAACATTTTGGTACCACTAATGTCTGGCCCCCTTACTTGGTACCAAAATCTTGATTGGCCCCGGAACCATAAAGTGCACCAAAGTTTGATATCAGCCTTCTTATCACAATCAGTAATAACCGATCGAGATGGCGCTATTATCATCGTTAAATGAAAACGTTACAAGATGGAAAATTGAGTTCAAGTCTCATTATGAGATATTTTCAGTGATATATATATATATATATATATATATATATATATAACCGGGTATTTTTATGACTCCAACGTGAACTGACATTACCTCCCATGTTTGTAGCTAAAAGCTTGTCTGTCTATTCGCTACACAAACACGTGTACGTTTCTGTCATGCTTTGCTCTCCCTCATTCGCCCGAAGAAGACCAAAGGGCAGAAAATAAACGTGTTTGTGTCGTGAATACTTTATTTCATTATGTTTTAAGCTGTACTCAAACTCAACTTGATGCTCCACGTTGGATGTGATCAGCACTTTATGGAATTAACCCACCACACTAACGATATATTATATTCCTGATTCGTACTATATATATATATATGTATATGTTATTTTTGTGTCATCCACAGACAGCTGTTTGGTTGTATTACAACTCTTCAGTGTGGCTACAGACTTTCCATTATCCCATCCAGTACCACGAAGTAAGATTGAAACCTTTGCTTCAGACCCGGAGGCCGATATCCTACCTCTGAGCTACGGAACTGGACGGTCTGTCAGGATGAATTTAAGATATATATATATATATATATATATATATATATATATATATATATATATATATATATATATATATATATTCAAAACCATTTTCATTTTCACTTCCCGTACACAAATGATTTGAACTTTGGCACGAAGACATTTTCTCTTTTTAGCCACTAAAGGATAAGAAATTTAGAACAAAAACAATGATAACCACGCATCAATCCCCCCTCATCTCCAAACCTTGCAATTTGCAAAATTTTATTTTTCTCATTTGACGTTTGATCACGAGAGAAATCAGTCTCTCGTGAAATACATCGGAAATAAATACGACACTACTCCCAAACTTTCGTGCTTCCGTATTGTCTATCAAATGCATGATATATATATATATATATATATATATATATATATATATATATATATATATATATATATATATATATATAGAGAGAGAGAGAGAGAGAGTTTTATACATGTGAAAAGGCAAGAACGGAATGAAGAAAGAAGATTAAACAAAAATCCTCGAGAAGACAATGATATCAAAGTACCTAAGGCATAAACTGATCTTGCAAATAAAAAAAAAGAGAAAAATGACAAAAAAGAGAAGACAAAACGGGAGTAAATGATTGAAATAGGGTTAGAAGTGGGAGAGAAGGCGTAGGTAGGAGTAACAAAGGAGTGGGAGACAGACAAACAAATGAAGGCGGGAGAATGGTAAAAATATGTAACTTCTTGTCGACTGAGTTTGAAGAGATCGTATAATGGTGTGAATGAAAAATGTCAATGGTGGCCCAGTTGGGGTTGGCATGGAAGGTGGCAGAATGAAGGCTAATGAAGTAAGATACACATGCAACAATGCTCTGATGAATTAGTTCATTAGATCGTCATTTGGGTGTATTTGCTTGTGGGTGGGGAGGGACGGTAGGTACGGTCGATTATCCTACGTTGACAGCTCGTTATAGAGTTCGAGCTGTTTATCATTTCAGTCATTTTCTCTCTTACTTTGAAAAAAATTTCTCACTTGTTTGAATGAAATCTCGTGCTTTCTTTCTTTTTTCTCTCTTCTCTTTCTCTTCACCCTCTTTCTTCTTCTCTTGTGTCCTTTTCCTCCTCTCAGTTCTCTATTCCTTACTACTTCCTCTTTTTTCATTTATTGTTCGAATCACAACCCTTTCAATCTATATTTGCCTTCTTCGTTTCTTTCTTTCTCAACTCGATTCTACCTGTGAGTCAAAGTTTTTATCTTGCAATAGATTTCTGCCGGTGGTAAGCGCTTTTATCTTGCAGTGGATAACTATTAATCTTCTTCACCTTCCACATAATGGGTTAATTTATTTATATGTAAGTTCCATTCATTATTGGAAACTAGTGGATATTTTTACTGTATGGAGTTAAGAGTTGCAGCTTACATTTCCATCGGGTACTGATGCCAATAACTCGATCTCCAATTTCGTAGGCAAGACATTTGGACTTGATAAATACAAAAATAAAGAAGGGCTTATTGTGACACGTCCCCAATAAAATTGCTAGCTGACCAACATAGTTTTTCAAGTACACATACGTATTATATATATATATATATATATATATATATATATATATATATATATATATACGAAGATTTGTGCTTGCTTGTGTATGTGTATGTATACAGTTCGTGGGAAGTGGGTTCTCAGTAGCTCTTGATACAACTTTTTAGATAAGAGAGGACGCACGGATTGCCTGGTTTCAAGGGGTCAGTCTTGAAAAGATAACGGTTTGGACAAGAGAAAGCCAATTAAAGTGATTTATCTATTGAAGGTCTCAGTTGATTTTGAAGAATACGTAGGAACAGAAAAACAGAGACAGGGAATAGACACTGTTTGTCACGTGAGCTCTGTTCAGCCAATCAATGATTAGGGTACGATTTTTTTTTTCCAAATTGTAGTCTTCCAAGTTCAAGTCAGGATAGACAGCTAGGGAAAGAGGATTGTATTCTCCTAAGAAAAGTAAGGTTATATCCGATTAGAAATTGAGTTAGATACGCATCTGAGAAATGTACCGGGCACAAAAAAAGTGTTTCACGCACTCGTCAACATCTCTTATTTGCCCTGAGGTTTGGCGCCGAGTTACAGTAGATAGAAAGCTTCTTCATGAAACAATGACTCGAGTAAATTCTTTTACAAGTAAGATGACATTCTCTTCACAACGATAACTTTTAAAAGAACCGGTTGCAGGAGAAAAATATGAGATGGTATGCTCATTCCTCCTTAGGCTTTTCTATCTTACCTCCTGTTTTGGACTCGAACACCGACCACTGGGCTATCCGCACTAACATCAGCCACGGAATAGGCCCTCGTTTACTCGTTTGAGTTTACTGCAATCCCAGATGAAAGTGCCACGCTTTCCCGATTAAGTAGATTACATTTTGTCCTCTAAAACGGCGATACGGAAATTATGAATTTTAAATTTGATTACAAAATCTATAATGTTTGAAAGTCTCAGCTTTTGCCAACCTTCTGCAGGTGTTTCTGATTTCTCAGCGAATATAATGAGTTTATCGACTCAAAATGTAATTATAGCTATCTTGAATTCTATATCTTCAGATCATTAATTCATTAGATTTCTGATGTGGCTATCGATAAAAGAAGCCATGTATATCTGAGTGAATCAAGCGTCATATATATATATATATATATATATATATATATACACATATATACTCATTTAATTCAATGAAATATTATTTACTCGGATTAAACAAAATCACAATGCTTTATTTCATGAGAAGTTACTCAGGATTGAACCAACTATAATAGAACTTACGACTGATCCAAGTACAAATGGAAAACTAAAATGTACGATGTATATCTGCAAATTATCAAGCTAGTCAATTTCAGCGAAAAAGTAACCTACCTAGGGCAATAGTGCTCTAAGGTCTTATTAAAGTAATTACAAGAGAACATCAACAGGAATGATGTCTGAAATTCTGTCATTATCATTATTATTCTTTGGATCCCCAAAACCCTGCTCTTCCAAAGCTGTTAGTGCTTCATGCATATGAATATTCCTGAATGGGGTGGGAGCTACTTCGTCAATGAGATAGTTGCTCATTACCCACCGGCGCCTGTGGTCAGTGTTCGAGCCCCAACAAATGTCAGAAAATTCGAATGCTTATTTTCTAGACAGGCATGTTTTCTGCACTTGGAAGATCGGTGCAGACTAATGTAGATTTAGTAAATATCCGGATATTTTTCAGGTTGACTTCTGGATTTTTCTGGTTGCTGGAATCTTTTTGATTAATAATCATTTGAAAATGAGGGAGGACAATCAGATTAGCTGTACAGTAGAACGAAACCATGGAAGATGTCGACCGAAACATTGTGATAGAAAAAAGGATAATGAAGATAATAGTTTGAATAACTCGCAGAATTTCTAACTGATATAGTAGGCAGTATAACATTTTTTCAGCCCTCAAATTCTTGGACTGCTCGTGGGCACTTTTAATTCACGTTGGAACTCTTCAATGAATATAACTGAAAATAATGGAACTCTTCTGTGAATTGAATAGAAAAAAAATATCAAATGTGTAAAGGGGTATAATTCTAACCATATTATCTCCCTTGATGATGACAGGTCAATTTTTTTTCATGCATTTAATCGTTAACATCTTCTACCAGCAGAAAGAGTCACCTCTCAACGGAATGATTCTTCAAACTTCTGTATTGACTCTGTAAAGCTTACATGGTTTAAGACAAATAAATTGATAAAACAGATTAATTAACGAACCATCATTAACGTAATTTCAGTCAATTAATTTGATGAAACATTTTCATCTTCATCTTAGTGGGTATGATTATTTGTTTGACTTATAAGACTCCTCCTAATCCCTTCAACAAGAGATACAGAGTACCCGTAAAAATAACGGGATCGTTGAAGTATTGATTGGCACTTCTGCCTCGGATCATAGCATTCGTGTCCTTCGTCTATGTCAGAGTGTGGCTCTCCGGTCCTCAGTGTGGTATCTGTTTCTAGTACATGCTTTAACATTGCGTCGGTGCAATGACGTGTCCGGTGATGGTTTAATAAGGCTCGGTATTGCTATGCGCAAGAAGCCTACGATTCTTGCAGTGGCCTAAAAAATAACTTCAGATCATTGGTCAGCGTTCGAATCCGAAACAGGAAGTAAGATGAAAGAGCCTGCGGAGGAACGAGTGGCAGCACCGTCCCATCTTCACTATGCTAGTGGCGGGGACTAGAGCAATTTTTACAACTCTCCTGTAATTGAAACCCTACATTGAAAACGACATTGTGTCATATCTTGTTCTCTTGATAAAGCGTGTGAACATGATCAAAGAGTGGTTCCTCAGCACTTATTGAAGATAGTTACAAAAGAAATCATGTATACAGATACACATCGAGCTATATATGTGTGTGTGTGTGTGTGTGTGTGTGTGTGTGAACAATAGGAAATAAGACAGACTTATGAGTAAAACCGTTTTGAAACTTTGTTTATCAATTAGGATATCTATAAATGTATTGATTGGTGAGCTAAACATGTGTCAGAAGGTATTCCCATCTTCAGTAGCGTGTTGCATATGGGTGTGTGTACCATTAAGAAGTTAAAAGTTTTCCGTGGAAAATAGATTTACCATCAAATGCTTCGCTTTTGAAGCAAAAATTGGAATCTTATCTTTTAGGGTCATCCTTATGTGTGGGACTTAGTTCAATCTGTGATGAAGTCTGTGCTTGTCAAAGGCAAGATGTGATGGTTGCAGCAGTATTGGGTCTTGCATATATTTCCTAATTTGTATAAACACGCCCAACCACTTTTATAAATAAATATATATGTATATTCCATGTTATATATCATAACAGTGTTTTTATATATATATATATATATATATATATATATATATATATATATATATATATAAGTAGAAAATGGACAACACTTTGCAATGAGTATTTGCAACTAGAAAAAGAAAAAGATGGAATAAATTCTCATATCTGAAGGCGAACAAGACTGTTTTTTTCTTTTGATGTGGAGAATCTAAATGCTTCAGTCGACAACAGACAGGCGCCTTAAAAACGAAAATGAATGAAAAGATGAGAAACAGAGAAGACATGAGAGCAGAAAGGAAAGAAAGGAAACAGAGAGAACGAGGGAGCTGGAGAGAGAGAGAGAGGGGGGGTAGACGAGGAAAGTGAGAAGAAGGGACATGAAGCAAGCAGAGAACAGGGAGAGAGTCAGAATAGGGATAAAAATAGGAAAGAAAAGGTGAAGGAAATGGGAGAGAGGAATGGAAAGAGAGGAAGGGAGAAAGGAGGATAGACGATGGGAAGGAAAGGAGAAATAGGAAGGGAAGGAAGAGGAAGATATGAATAGAACGAAGAGAAACAGGGGAATAGAAATAAGAGACAGAGAGGGAGAGAGCAAGCGAAGACAGGGAGACAAGGCTAGGTAAGAAAAGTAGAAGAAACAAGAGAACGAAAAGAAATAGTGATAAAGATACTTGTATCGTGATAAAAATATAGATAGAAATGATGTGAATATTTTTATTCCATTGAACGATATCTTTGCGGCGAGATGAAAGAGAAGGCGGTATCTTATTGTTACAAATGTTTGAATACAGTTTGGGAAAGTAACAATGGGGTCTAATAAGACAGAAAATGGCTGAAAGATGCCCAGAACCGGCATAGAGTGTGTATGTACACGGCTATATGCATTTACGTTTTAACATGAAGACAAAATACGTAATCATAACGGTAAACATTTTAGTATGTGATTATATGTATATAGAGCTCGAAGCAGTATTGCTATATACACTAGTGAATCGCAGTGTGTATGTTTGTATTTGTGCTTGCGTGTATATATATATATATATATATATATATATATATATATATATATATATATATATATATGAATAGACTAATATATACGAATATATTTAGACCATTCATACGTACCCAAGCGTAAAATGCAGACCAATTGGCGCACGTATCTATATGTAAACGATTTGTACTCCCGACACACGTGAAAAATTGAGACAGATCAACTGAGATTGAACACTTATGTCTGGTTAAACGTAGCTCATACATAATTCAAATAATCGAAGTCCTACTTACATAGATACATAAATACATACGTAGTCTAATAATTTAAAAAGCATTTATTTGACACTAGAAACATATTTTTCAACATGATATGCTTCCTTGTAAAGTAGTGAATATCAATCACATGAATAGCACATTATACAGTGAAAATCCTCGGATCAAAATTCAGTTAAAAAATACATATCAGCCGAAAACTTATTGGTTTATAGTCTTAAAGAGAGGAAAAGATACAAAATACTCTACCAAAGAAAATTAGTTACTTGAATAGTATATTTTACTCTTTTTGACAAGTTCTGTCAGTTTGAATGATTGCGAAGGAGCATGTCAAAAGACTCTGAGAAATGTAATTCCGTCTCGAGACCAATCAGTCGAACACTGTCCAAGAATATGAAAAAAAGAATACATCCGAAGTCTGGGTCATTCACATTCATCAAACATGACGAAAAGCGTAATTACCGACCTTATATATTATATATATATATATATCAATTTGATTCCATTGTTTATCACAAACTGTACATTCTGTTTCAGTTCAAAAAGATTTTTAAGTTCAGCAGAATGTACAATCTATGATGAACCATAGAAAAATATTTACTTATTTTATAATAGCTCTACTAAAAGCACTGAACGCTTTTTTGAACGAAGATATACTGATACATCTATACAGATACATAAGCTTGTTGAACATTTTATTTTTGTCCTTCACACCTTTTATCATGGCCGTCACGGCGCAAGTACCTTCTGAACTTGTTATCTTATATTCTGCCGGCCACAGTTTCGCATGTAATCCTTAGGGATCAACGTTGTGAGTCATGATATCCAGTGGTTGTCAGACATTCTTGCAACATGACTAGCCCATTGCCATTTAAGTTTTCGAATGGATTCTATGATGTCATGGACCCCAGCTGCTCGTGTTTTGTTTTGTCTATTCTCTTTATGTTGCGAGCAGTTGGAGCTAATATCATGTTGAATAAGAGAACTTTTTCCTATTTATGGTGGTCATAAAAAATCTCCCCTAATATATATATATATATATATATATATATATATATATATATATGTATGTGTGTGTGTGTGTGTGTGTGCTTGTATATTTGATTACAGTGCAGTGTGCTCTATATCTTGGAAGAAATTCCAAAAATAGATCTTTAATACATATTTTTTCTATTTTACAATGTACACCGCCACTTTCTGGCAGATGGCTTCATTGATCTTTTAAACTTTTCAAGCGATTGAATGTTTTAACGTTTACATAAAAAAGGTTATTTGAACGAAAAAACCAACATTAAAAACATTCAATCGCTTGAAAAGTTTAAAAGATCAATGTAACAATCTGCCAGAAAGTAGCAATTTTATTATATATATATACATATATATGTGATAGCGTGTGTTCTCCAGAATATATGTATGGACGCAATCATACGCATTCAAATTCCGACTGGTAGCCTATGTATATATATTTATGATTGAATATGTGAAAATATCATTAAAGATACACAGATATTCAGAAACAGAAACGTTCATACGTGTGCATATAATTTTCTATATAAAGTGTGCAAGTGTGATTAATGGGGAAACATTGGATCAAATGCATTGATAAAGGTGGATATTATGTTGAAAAGTAATATATATCTCTCGTTCAAGATAAATGCTTTTTCATCATTATGGTACCGACCTATTGTACGTATATATACACTATATTTTAAACACATACACACACACACACATATATATATATATATATATATACACACACACACACACACTTTTAGAATATCATATTCATCTGTATATATCGATATATTCCGAACATTACTCACACACACACATATATATATGTAAATACATTCAGAACCTATGCACTCGGGCGAAAAAAACGCGTGAGTGTGCGTATATGTGCGTACGTTTGTGCATATGTAAAGGTTATGCAAAAGTTATCAGTAGAAAGCCCGTCTTTAATTGTGTAGGCAATCTCTTGTTTTCAGAAAAACTAGCGCCGGGACGTTTTGTACGCACACGGTACATGCATAAGTACATTCAGAAAATTACATATATAAATAATCTCACTGACCACATTTATACATATCTATGTTGCTGTTGGTGGAGGTATTATAATAATAATAATAATAATAATAATAATAATAATAATCATCATCAAAATCAGATACGATAAGAGAATATGACAATTGCAGTAATTCTCTTTTCTCTCCAAGCAAAGGGAAACACATATTCAGTTGCCGTTGCCCATTCCTCCCTCCCACTGAGCCCATTGACCTACTCCCCTTTTCATGTGTAAACATGTGTGTGCAACGAAAGACAAATACATTGATGGATATTAAGGAAGATGGCGTTTATCCAGGCATTGAGTTATTCACTGATTTGTGTATTTGTGTGCCTGTTAGACCCTTTTGCTTCATTTCTACACAGACACACATAAATAACTTTCATCTGCAGATATATATATATATATATATATATATATATATATGTGTGTGTGTGTGTGTGTGTGTTCAGTCAGTTAATATGTACACCGAATGTAAAAAAAATATTCGATAAATTGAAAAGATTTTTTTCAATATCCTCACACAGCTTCAAAATTGACATTTTGGACAAATGATTTTTTTTTATATTGTACATAATTTTCCAATAATGTTCAATCTTGTTTTAATGTTGTTTTAATTTTTGTATTTTTTTAATCTTTGGTCTAAATTCTGTCAATTTTGAAGCTGTATCGGAATGTTGCAATTAACTTTTAACAGAAAAAATATTTTTGGACAAGAAGATTAAAATCATGCAAATAAAAAACATCAGGATTAAGTAGACATTTTGAAAGCAGTGAATACCAGTAGGTATTTCAATAGATATTTCTTGCGGTACATAACACACACATAACAGCTAGGACTAAAATTTTACCAACACATTACCTGCTGATTTGAAGCATTGCATTAGTATGGTTAACCCAATAAAACTTCAGTGTTATTATAATTCATAACAATAAAGTTCTGTCTGTGAGTGAAGGATTTTTTTTATCTTGGAATGGATAACTTGGTATGGATATCATTGAAGGGTTTTATCTTACAACGAGTTACTATTTCCCTTGTCCTTTTTGTAGTTAATGGATTCATTCTAATAATCAGACCGTAGTTTTTATTTATTCTTTCCTCGGTGCATCGAACGAATATCAATATTCAAGACGAGATTTTGAACTACTAAGAGGCACATGTACCTGTGAGAGAGGAAATATCTTTGTTAGTTGATAGATAGGTTGTTCTAGTGAACAGTCTGCTTGATCTCATTACTAAAATTACAGCGCAGACCTGAGCCACGCGCCACATGTTTCTACTTTCCCAAATATCTTCAACTGGCGATGCTAATCCTCTCTGCTATTGACCCATTTGTTTCAAGAACCATAATTACCGTTTCTCATGCATCGCAACCCATCCACAACACCGGAAAAGGACGAGACATACGAGTGAGGCAGTCATGATTACAGCTGAATGATAGAGTAGAGAACTTGTAACCGAGAGGGTCAAGATTCAACCTCATTGTGTTTTGTTAATGAGCTTTGCTTTAGCACAAAACAAAGAAATTGGAAAAAAAAATGCTTTAAAACAAAGCATGGAAGAAAAGGATACACTTGTGTGATACTAATGTCTGAGCTTCCTGTTAGTGTTTGTTTATTTGTGCCATTATCACGCTGAAAGAACCATCTCCTCTCATTTTTTGACATAAAAACTAACAAGATATCCATTTGTAACAAAGGCTACTTGACGTTGACCTATTTGTTTCAAGAATCATAATTACCGTCCCTCCTGCATTATAATCAACTCACAACATTGGGAAAAGACTTTGGAATAATTGGAACTGAGAACTTGGGGTCGAAAGGATCAAGATTAAACTACGGGATGTCTGGTTAATCAGTCTAAAAACAAGCCTGCATGATGCACGTTCAAATTTTGTCGGAAACTGGTTCTTTAATTCCGATTTTGCACTGTTTGCTTTTATACATCATCTTTTGATAAAGGCAACAATAGTAAGATAGAACTAGTCAAAAAAAAAAAAAAACTAGTAATAAAACAATACTACTTGGAGGATTATAGTTCATAAAGTTTTCGAGTAAGGAGTGGAATACCTGACCTGAAATTCGGCATTTGCTTTTTCATCCAGTGTTCAAAAACTTATCAACGTCTTCGTATAGATATACATAATAATCAAGCTGGTCGGTGCTGCTCTATTGTGAACTCAAAAAGTAGAATACAATTTTATACCTGTGGATGACTGACTAGATACATCGTACAACTAAATACAGGTTTCTAATATATCCACGGCACTGACGTAGGAGTGAGGCAGTTATGATTAAAGCTGAATGATTGGAGCCAAGAACGTGTTACGGAAAGAGTCAAGATTCAACCTCATGGTGTCTGGTCAATAAGCCTAGTCTAAGAAATTAAGAGCAGGAATTGCCAACTATATAGATCAGTCGTGATCGCACTTTATTGTATGCCAACACACTGATAAATATATTCGATTTACGTGGTATAGCAACAGTGAAATTCAAATGAAAACAACTTGGTTGTCAATAATCCAAACTTTTACATCAGTATACTGCTTTACATCACCATCGCTTCTCTTTGACAAACTCCAGGTAAAACTTTGATTAATTTTGTTGAGAGAGCAAGAACTAACATTCGCCAGCCGTGACTTGAAATCTCGATCAACTGATTGGTAGACGTGTCTCTTACAAACTGAGCTAAATTGACAGTTTGAGAAACTGTCAGCATCTTAGGGAGACCAAGAGAATAAAGGCTCTTGAGGAATTTTATACGAATCAACGGATAAGGCAATTTGGATGTGAAATCGATGGACGTGCAATGTTTTGTGTGTGTTTAGATAAATAAGTTTTTTCTAAAAAAAACAAAAAAAAAACATTTTTCAGCGGTAACATGCAAAGTTTTTAAGACTATATATATATATATATATATATATATATCTGTTTGCAAAAAAATTGTACATCACAAATAAATTTCGATAATATCTTTCCATTAACTCTCTATATATCTATGATGGATATTAATCTAATAGGTCGAGCATTCACAGATCTTTATCTGAAACGCTTTACATAGCACCATTTTGCGCCAAGATTTTGACTTGAAAGACAGCAGCTTTGCACTGACCTGATTAATAATTCTGTTACAGATATGAACTGGCTGAGAACCAATAAGGCTCATATTGCTAATTCAATTAATTTTTTCATGTGATCTCTCCTTGACATAAGTGTGACATCACCTAGCATGCCTTAAATCGACTCTGCGTTTTGAACATTATGTGTCAAGAAATTGATAAGTGCATATATATATATATATATATATATATATATATATATATATATATATATTCTTCTCTGTGAACCGCCTCAAATGTTTTTTCTCTGAAAAAGATCTCTGGCCCCCGTCAAAATGCATCGAACTACACTTACAGAATAACAACAAATTTTGAGATGTAACACCTATCCCTTGAGTTTTTCTCTCCACCTTCCAATTGATATTTTCATATTTCACATTTCTAGATTGTGAAAAAAACATTGCTCAGTTTTAGAACCCATGTTCAAGCTCACATAAAAGCCAGAAATTCAAATGCTGATATCAAAAAAAAAAGGTAGAGAAAACCCTGATCACTAGCAAAAGTGGTGTCACTCAATCATGCTACCTCCCAGTTGACGTCGTGCTTGACTAATCAGGGATTAGTAAATATTTGCCAACGGGAAGTCTTGTCATAATCTGTTATTTTATTTGTTCACTGAGATAATGGGATGACAACATCCGGCACACCCATCAGAAAAGGGCTCGGTCCTTTGTTAACGCCAAATTTTCGAATGCTGTTTTTCAATGCATACGCATCTTCCTCAGTTGAGGAATGACTCAATACAATCTTGTACGCCAAGCACATTTGTGTAGAGGCTGCCTTGATATTACGCCAGGGATGCATTCTTAGAAGAGGCAGAGTAAACAAAATCTGCGCAAAATAAATCCATTATATATACATGTTAATATAAGTTCTTGCCAATAAATATGATGATAAATTCGGTCTCTCTCTCTATACATATATATATATATATATATGGAATTATAAATTATTATGATGATTGAATACTGCCTGAATTATTAAAAAAGTCAGAGATAATTGGGTGATTTTCAAACCAGCGTTATTGTCAATCAGCACAATCTGTACTCGTATAATCTGCCTTGTCCCGCCCAATATAAGTTGCTGTCTGCTAGGCTTCTGTGTTTCTTGGAGAGTATGCCTCCAGAACGTTGATTCCAACTTGTTGATTAATCAATAAAACGAAAGGACAGAAAAAAAAGCTTTCAAACCACTAAAGTCATGAAAAAAAAAGTATTTCCTTCCAGTGCAAGATTTGACATTAATCCTTCTCCAATTTTTCCCCTTCTATTTCCCTCCTGTTTTTTCTCCTTTTGACCTTTTTCTCCCTCTTTCCGTTGTATCTCCGTATTTCTCTCTTCGTTTGTCAATTCCCGCCTCTTGACTCTCCTTAAATCTTTCTGTTACTTCTGCCCTATCTCTTCATTGTTTCTCCACTTAAATTTTAATCCTCCTCCCTCTTCATTTTATTCTCATTTGTTCTTTTTTTTTCTTCAACTTCTTCTCCAGTCTTTGCAATTTCTTCTTCGATTTTCCTCTTTTGATTCTTCTTCTCCAATCTTTCTCCTCCAACTCCAATTTTTTTCTTCTTCTTCCCCGATTCTGCTATTTCTCTTTACTTCCTCTCTTTTTTTTTTCTTACCCCCTTTTTTCCCCTGCTCCACCTTCTACAGTTTCTATCATTTTTCTTCTGCCTCACACATTTCTTCTTCTTCTCCACTTTCTCGATTTTTTCTATATTTACTTCTTCCTGGCGAAGAATCGCGAGCATCAGTCAGGCAGTTTTGACATTAAATCCAGGAAAGAGAAAGTAGCGCTGAATATGGATCTGCCAATTCATTCGACACACACTTTGGAAAACCGCAGACTCCGTTCCAGACGCAGAAACCCAAAGCGGCAAACGCTTACAAAGCAAAAATCGATAATCGTTCTGAAATCAGAAAATCAGTGGCACTTTTATTGGATATTGCCAGAAATATTGAAAAAAAAAATGGGTCAGATAAGTTCAGCTATTTTTGTGGGCGGCGGCTACTGTATCAGGACAGGTGCGGGTAACTGATATTTATAGTGTCGGCTGTTCTTTAAATTGGCCTTGTCCAAATCGTACATATATATATCGATATAAATACGGGGTGCAACTCAAATAATCAATGAAATCGAATATATTGGGCTGATCTGTTAAGTGACTAGTTTTTCCCGTGTTTCGCCGAATATGTCTCACGTCTCACGATATCACTCCACCAGGAAATTAAAAAAAAAAAAATCAAATCTGCTATCTATTTTTCTTTCTTCGATCAAGTCATTTTCATGTTTCACTTTAGACTTCCATTTTCCCATTGAGACAAATATCGCAAAGTATCCTCCAGACAACACGTCCTCATTGCACTTAAAGAGAAAGTCGAGACTTTCTTTTTTAGAGGCCTCCGATTCATACCGAGATGCCATGGGCAGTTTTTGAGAAAGTTCACGTTGAAAAGACTGCGTGCCATGCTCTCTTTTGATACTCGGGACTGACCAATTCGTGGAATGATACCTGAATGCGCACATGTGTGTATGTTATCTCGCCCTTACGTTGAACTTGTAAACTTTTTGGAGGAGGGAGTGGTGTTTGAGACGTCTTTTGACTTGAATGCAGAGCACACGCACATTATATATATATATATATATATATATATATATATATATATATATACATACATAGACACACACACAAATGCACGCTCATATATGTATATATATACCCTCACACATCCATATAAAAACGCTTATATATATGTACATGCATAAAGAAACGCTTATATATATATATATATATATATATATATATATATATATATATAAACACGCTTATTTATATAATTCATTTATGGTCTATAAATTGTTTGATAAACGACTCGTTTCTGTTCGATTTAGAACAAATACTATTCCCTCTTATATTTTTTGTGCAATTATATCAACAGAATATTCAAGGAAAGCACAAGCTACACTTGGAAATATTGATTTTATACCGAAAATTGTTTCTTTAGTTGTAAGAATGGTCAATCAAGGCGGCGAAATTAATAAGACTTTCAGACAATGCCGTGACACACATCCTGATTTCTTCAATACTTATCAGCTTGACCATAATGAAATAATAACGAAAAATTAGAATATATTGAAGACTATAAAAATAGAATAAACGAATTACGTAAATTAGATTGAATTCGAATATCATTAATGTTACGTGAATTACGTAACCAAAATAGGTGTATTTAGCTGGGTTTTCTTTTTATACGAAACTTCATTGTATTGACTAGAACCAGAGAAATATTTGGCTCTGGACGATTTAGTTGACTGATTGTTTATTGGGCAGGGTGACAGATTGATCTTGGAATACCAAGTAACGAATAGTCCATGTATAGTGATGGAATAGCCCATTGGGGTGTTACTATCAGTGAGAATTTGGTTTTGTTTTATTCAACCATATGCATAAGGGTAATTCATTTGATTATTTAAACGGGAAAAATTGACGGAGGCAATATATCATGTGAAGTGGAATAATCAGCTTTAAGGTTAGAGGAAAAAAACTATCAAATTTTTGGATGAATATGTTTGTAGAAAATCATGTTTAAAAACAAAATGATGTTCAGCATGAAATCACATCCATTATGATGATACCGTACATAAAATGAATTTCATGTTGTACGACGTATGATATTAAAATCATAGCTGAAGGGGAGGTGGTGCATTATCAAAACTACTGGGTGCCATGCTGATATAACTTGTATTTTTAAATGTCCAAAACGGTTACATGATAAACAATCTATGATTCCAATGGGAGAAAATTTACACATAATACCATAATATCAAAGTTGTTTTTAAAACAAAAAAAAAGTTTCAAAGTAAAATTGCCCACATTTATATATATGCATTATATTACTCAGAAACTCATTACACAATGAATGTATCATTTGTCCTAGACAGCATAAGAAAATGATGCTGCTGCCTACGAATCAAAATAGAGAAATATGTGATATGTGCGCTTTTCCCATCTTAGCTCAGTCGGTAAGAGCAGAGCCCCGTATACGCAGCATCTTCGTGGATGTGGGTTCGATCCCTGCATGACGCTCAATATTTCACGCAATCTGGGGCTCGGGTTAATACAACGACTGCTGCTTCCGACAAACCCTTGGATCAGGCAAGGTTTCGGAACATTGCCAAGAATACCTCCAACCCAGAATTCCTCCTGCAGTACCTCACGATACCACCAAGCTTTGTTGGTTCTCTGTCACTTTGCAGTAGCAACAGATCCATGCAGACTCTGTCCAATCTTGAAGACTATCTTTGATGATAATTGAAGTTTTGTCAGCTAAGTGGGTGAGCAGAGATAAAAACAAAACTTAGACGTCTGACTACAGCAGAATGATTACTAGTCGTGCAACCAAGTTTCCCTCCTTTCCCGAAAAACAATCATTTCATATGAAACAAAACACAGACAAATCGAGGAATAAAAACTACACCTATTATCCATTTATCTACCTCCGTCAGTTTGTACCATTTATCTATGTAGCCTATTTTCTTGACATGTGCTTATTCAACTGTTCTCACTACCATTTCAATTTCAAATGAAATCGCCCTAACAGAAAAAAGATTTGTTATATTTCTAATGGCATTATTTCTCATTCAAAATTTCCTGTCTCTAATTTGGTAATTCTGTTATCGATAGCCAAGAATTTCTATCAGGTAAGAGCGTAACCATGTTTGGCGTGATTCATTGTTCTGTCGACAATATCTGCCCACAATGGAATTAAAAAGTGCCAAATCTCAACAAAAGAGGAACATTCCATCTCTGTTCGTTTCACAAGTATAATTCTCACTCAGACACAATATATGGCAGAATGGCTTCCTGGTTGTCTTTGTTGACCATAAAGGCAAAGGTATATTGACTTACTCCTTGGCTTATCTCAGATGGTGTGACTGGGAATTGGAAGCAGACTTCTCACACTCGACGTCAGGAGACGAAATTGTCAATAGCCATATGATCAGTATAGAGGCTATGGGTTGGCTGCAAACCAAGACTAAAAGAATGGCCGTGGGAAAAAACGAAGGTATATGAGGGTTGGTTTGATTGGTACAGATTTTTCCGCTTATTTGTCCTGAATAATAGTTCTATTATAAGTGCCACACGAATTCATGTCGTTTGGATCTGTGAACAATTGCGGTAGGAGTAATTACAAGACCGCAGAGTGTAATGATTTAAACAAAGGAATGTGTTCAAAGAAATACCCCCTTTTGGAATCTAAAAACGACAAGTATTATTTCATATCAGATGGTAGTCACTGTAATAAACGAAATGAGTTGCTGTGGCGATTCAATCTCTCGTGCTCTGTTTTAATGCAAATGTAATACGTATCCTTCATTACGAGTGTAGAAGAACAACATGAATTGATGCTTTTTCTGTACATCGTGTGTGTTTTGTTCCTATGAGTTATATCCAAGATGTCACATGTATTTCCACCAACGGATTTTTTCCTCAGTATCCCTACGAGCTGCCTTCTGAAAACATGACACCATTCGTTCCGGCTAACTCAATAACGTAGCAAAGCAAGGGAGGAACTTGCATTGCCGGTGTTCGTGATTTTATTCAAAACCTTGCTTAGTACAGCACAAGACGAAATAGGGGATGCAGAGTGTACCATGTGCAAATATCTCAGTCTCGAGCCACGTCATTGACTGACAGTGCTTTTAAAGCAGAGCTATATACTGTCATGGAGAATCCGGACAAACAAATATTTACCATTTTCGTAGAATTTTTGAAGGTAATAAATGACAGGGAATAAAGTCCCAGAAATATATTATGACAAATAAGCCTTAGTTATCTAACAACCTCACTGAATATCTTGTCAGAAAAAAATCGACAGCGATTGACAGAAATATATTTATTACTAGCTTAGTAATAGTAGTATACGTTGCTTTACATCTTGGATTCTCAAAAAGTTAAAAGATATTTTCATGTCTGTTAAAAGCTAAGGACAGTAAAAACCTATTTGGTACAACTTAGGGAAGGTGTTCCTACTCATAAGTTTTTAAGTTTCTCAACCCCGTTCAGTCCATATTACAAATGGCGAACAAATAAAAAGAAATGAGAGAATAAGAATCAAAAGTGTTTTGATGATTCAAAATTTTAAATATCCCGTAACTAGTAGACGCATTGTGAAAAGAGGGGAATGAAAAAAGTTGTGAATACTTATATTCTTAAGTCTTTGAAAGCTTCTTTCAATTGACACTCATCGTCAGAAAATGATTAGAGATACTGTGTGGAAATAATTTTGATGACATAAAAAAGATGCGACTCGAAATGGATACAACTTTTCGAAGACACGTGCAAAGAATTACAGACGTAATGACCGAAAATCGAAACACGCTTAAAATGCAGTTAAATTTTTAAAGTCCTGGCTTAAAAAAAAAATGTTCTTAACATTTCCGTAATTAGTGCATACATAATGAATAGGACGAAGGAGAGTTTCAAACTCTAAAGATCGAAAATTCACCTGACTTTATCTTGACGCTTAATTTTACTGCCTCAATGAGATCTCCAATCTGCTTTCTCCGTGTACCTAAGCTGCAGATAGCTGAGACATCTTTTAGTCGTACTTAAACTCAAACATTTATTTTCACGCTAAAACTTATTTCCTTTTCGATTTTTATCATTGCGCCTGTAATTCTTTGCACGTGTTTCAAGGTATTTGTTTGCAGTTTTAAACGACATTTTTCGAAGTTGTACAAATTATTTCCACACAGTATATCTAAACATTTACTGACGGGTCATCCTCTGATGAGTATCAGTCGATAGAAGCCTTTGGGGATATATTCTAAATAACAAATTTAAAACTTGTTTCTCTTCCTGTTATTTTTTTTTTTTATGCATCTGCTAATTGTGGGAATTTTAAAATTTTGTACTACTTTTCATTATTTGTCTTATTTCTTTATTTATACGTTGTTATATCGAATGAGTGAGGGTGTGAAATTTGACAATTTACATCGGGACCACGTTCCCTACATTGTACCGGTTTGATTTCTAAAGACACACACACGCACACATATATATTTGCATCCGTGGCACACAACACACCCAAGATACAAAGCATCAGAAGCCACTCCATAATGCTTATTTCTACCCATGGGCCAGCTCTTCTACCTAGGATATCTGTGTGCTATGCCTAGGTTCAAAGTATCCTGACCTTTGTTTTGAATCAGTGCAGAATACATGCACTCTGTCTGGGGGACAAGTGTTTTTCATTAGTTCTTCGGCTTTGGATCTTCATACACAGCTTGTAAAGTATTTAACAGACGAAAAATATTCATGGATACACGGGCGTTTTTACATGTAGATCATGGCTTGCAAAGGCCTGTTAATCTAAGTAACATTTTACAACTATATCGTAAGCTCTGACGAGTATGACTCTCTCGCAAGCTATTGGAGACAAGCTCCATCAGCACTGGGTTCGTGAGGAATGCAGCGATGCACTTATGGTGGCTTAGTCGAAAAAGTACCAATGAAGGCACCAATTGAATATTCAGCTTGAAAAGTGAAATAGTCAATGCGCCCTAAAGACTTCATTGAGATTTCTTTTATTTGTACAGAAGTATGTACGCCCACAATGGTTGTGCGAATGTAAACTTGAAATTGTTTCAAGATGATTTTGTCATAGCTTATCTCTCATGGCTAAGAAAACCGTTTACGAATGTTTCAATGCTTTAATATGATTCAAGCATGATTATATTCTACAAGGTGTTGTATTTAGCTAAGTTCTATACTTTGATTCACTACATAAATGAGTATTTCTTATTCTTATGAGACGCGATACACATATAAATAACAGCAATATACATTAAGTCATAATAATCATTATGACAGTAATAATACTACCACAAATTATCATTACTGTTATCATTCTTATTATCATTTACATTATCATTATTACTATCATTAGTTTTTTCATTATTGGTGGCAATGATAATAATAATGAAATTTCCTGTAAATGGTCAATGCAAAACTCATTTAAGCTAAAATATTTTGGTTAACCAACCTTTGCTGCACACATTAATTTCCTTTGTGTGCTGGTTGCAAAAGGCGTGTGTTCGCGCACAAATAAGAGGTAACTATGACTGGGGTATTTTTTCGACGCAGAAAAAACATCGTTGGGCAAGAACGAATTTTTCTAAACAAAATCGCAGATTTTTGTTCTTAGCATCAGCGAATCAATTGACTTGAATGGCAAGAATTGGGCCAAGGAAATCTTTAATGAGACTTTTAAAGAAGAATATAGTCGATAATTGACTTGTAAGTTGATAAACAGATTCTTATTTTAGACTAACAATTGTTTTCCTTTTGCATAAGGGTTATCGAAGACACTAAATAACAGAATTCAATGTAGAATAATTATCAAAAAATCAAACATGTCCAGCAGTTTGTTGCCAATAGGTGAAACAATTAGTTGTTATCATATTATACGTGAAGTTCATTCCTTTTTATAAAATCAGAATATATATATATATATATATA
The DNA here is from genome assembly GCA_963457665.1 of Thysanoteuthis rhombus. NCBI lineage: Eukaryota > Metazoa > Mollusca > Cephalopoda > Oegopsida > Thysanoteuthidae > Thysanoteuthis > Thysanoteuthis major. Next base: position 30,717,778 of record OY735211.1, on the reverse strand, counting down.
TATATATATATATATATATATGAAATTAGATTGGACTGTTTTATGTCGGACAGAATGTGACAATTGTGGAGACATTTTCATTTAAGGAATATATTCCGTCCAGCACCAGTGTTTACAGGTAAAAAAAAAAAGTCAAACAGCTGACCACTTGAATGAATTAAGAAAATAAACATCAAACCTGTGCAACCCTGTTCTACCATCTGAGCTAACAACCCTGCTGACAGGCAATAGTCCAATATTTTCTCTCTTTCGACATATATATATATATTATATATATATCGATTTTGCACCAGTAAACGATTTTAGCCTGTAACATTATAGCAATTCACTGTTTTCCTACATACACCGGTATTTTGGGACCATGTCTACTTTGTTAAAAGGTCAGACTAATCGTGCATCAAGTGAAAAACAAATTTATTCTCCATGGTTATTAAAATTATATTGATAATCATTTCCCTTATGATTGGTGCTCAAGGTTTGCCTACGAGTCAAGAGAATTCATTATTTGTATATTTGTGTGCGTCCACGATTGATTATATATATATATATATATATATATATATATATATATTGTCGGTGTGGTTGTGCATAGTGTGATTAATTGATTAACTAATTGAAGACATACTACGCCAACTCTGCAGTATTCCTTTCCTATTTTGCACGTTACAAGCCGTTTGATGAGTGATGTTCACATTAAATCGTTGACCAATCAAGTGTGGCATTTGATACGAGAACCGAACAGTGACGTCAATGGATTTTATATATAGTATTATTTACTTTATTTTCCATTTTTTGGTCTCTTAGACATCATTGGTTTTGTGCTAATACTTCTTTCATCTTAATTTTAATTGCTTTTCATCGCAACTAAAATTAGGATGAAAGAAATACTTGTCAGAAATTAATTATGGTTGACAATGCTTCCTTTGATAGAAATAAATCAAGATAATGTCACCCTTGCTTCTCTTTTCTATACTTCAATCGCGTTTGATGAATTTTCGTGACAGTTGAACATATTATACATAGTTGTATGCATTAGACTCTCTGGTATTTCTCATTTACAAAGATCAATATTCAGTCATTAACGTATTTTCCTGACTTTTTATGATCTTATGCCCCTTATAGACATTAGGTTGATGTGCAAATGTTTTTTTTAGAATCTTTGAGAATATATCTCATTCAGATAAATTAATAGCATCATTATTCAGTCAACAAATTCCATGAAATTACTTCAACGTTCAGCTGAGATGTGTATCCCAACATGAAAGACTGATTTGGGATTTGATTCAGTGTTTCAGGAAAGTTTTGAAATTCTTGGGAGAGTCGATCAGACGATGAGAGTTATATGGAGCAGAACAGGTAATAGTCTGGAAGTGATAGGTCTGGAGAATACGGTGCGTGTTGTATAATTCCCCATTCGGAATCGGGAGTCAGTTGTTAGGATCATTGCTTGTGTTGTCCGGTGGTCGTATTTTCTCGCAGTAATGAGCCTTTGTGGTTGGGCCTCCTCAGAAGTTTCAAAAGTTTGATTAGTCTATATAACTCAACAGCATGATTTCCAACATCTCTAGTTTCTTTGGTTTGATCTTGCATCAATCGAGATCGGCTTTGATGGACTATTTGCAACATTTTCAGGTCAGACTCTATGTCTTTTGCCCCATGCCAGCCAGAGGCGTTGCTAAAAAGAAGGTTTATGAATAGTATTTCACCTTCTGTGTATCTTATAACCGCTTACTATAATAAGTCTCACTCAATGTTTTTTTTTTGGGGGGGGGGTAGTTTTCCATGAGCTGAGATGGCCCCGCCTCATCCAGGCCTTTAAATCTCTTGCTACGCTACTTTTAAAATTTTTCGTTTCATATCCACTTCTAATCTCGTAAGCGTCACTGCTTGAATCAAAGCTCACTAAATCAGTTGCTTCAAAACTTTCGTTTATTTCAATTAATTCTTTTTATGGATTCCACGATTTTGGAAGGACTGCCAACGAAAAAAAACTCCCGGACACCAGGCTGGCAACCACTGCATTATATGTTGGAGTGAGGACCTTTTAAGGGGCCAAGTTCCTGGGACCCCAAATATCAATCTTCACCTCTGATGCCAGCTCTCCTTACAGCAGGCATCTTGGCAAGTGGTACTCCCTCTCCATGCTGACTGCAAGTCCCATCCCTTTTTGAAGATCATGCTTCTCTGGCTAACGATTCATTTTATGTTCATGTTACAACTAGATCTCTTATTAATCTTCATGCCCAACTATTACTTGGGTCGATGGGCCTTGTAGTTTTATGATGCTAGTGGTACGTACATATTTTCGGGCCTCTTCTGGATTCTAGTATTGTAAAAAAAGTATTTCCCCTTTATAGAGAAAAGACATTTGGAATAATAACTCCCCCACCTACCCCTGGGCCAAGAAGCTTCGATCGTAGCAAAAAGGCACGGACACGTGCCTCTTGCTGGATGGGGGACTAAATCGTTTGAACGCTAAAATTATGAAATTTTTTTTCTTTTCACTTCTTTTGATCCAATTAAAATTTTTGGAGTCCACTCTCTGAAATAAGATTGAATTAACGGATGGAAAATAGAAATCGATCTTTTCCGAAGATGAAAACTAGCATAAATTAGGTGCTAATTAGCAGGGTCATTTGACAACAAAGGAAAGTTTAGAAATTCTTTGCTGTCGTTGGATTATGATCTGAAGAGAATGTTGAAAACTGAATTACGGGTCATAACCCCGCTGAAAGACCAGTCAAGTGGTGCATGCGTTATTCGCGAGGGTGATTCTCGTAAATGCTTAGTCGAGCCAAAACATGACGGAACGATTGCAAGTTCCGTGGAGTATGCAGTGACAAATTACAGTGTGCAACTTTTTGAAAACTTTCCATATTCCTAGGTAGTAAGCAATTTTCTATACTTCTTACAATCAATCAAACTAGAAAATAACACTCACCATCAAGGAACAAAAATCGTGTTGCAAGGTGTTATTGACCATACGGGACCACCTAATCGGAACTTTAGCAGGACTCCCTGACCTTTACCTCTCCGTCCTACCCTTCGTTGAATAGAATGAAGTGACCTTTAACAACTTTTATAGTTGACCTTTATATAACGTACTACATGCTGCACTACGAAATTCTAAAATTACTTCTGAACGTTTATATGCTTTGAGTTAAGTTCATTGAACAAAACTGTATTTGTAATATTCTAGATACACACAAAAGTACTGAAATATCCTAAACACTCATGTGTACACTCAGTTGAACTATTTTTGTACACTCAATTTAACCATTCCTTTTGCTCTCGCGACTCTTCCCTTGTGTGTCTGAAGGCTAAAGCCGACTCAGCCTAGTGGATAATCCGTCTCTGGGTGTACAGTCTGTCACTAATGGGCAAATGATGCTGTTTTATCGTTTTTCAATAAGCTTATAGATGTCGAACTTACAGATAACACACAGAAGAAAAACGCATAGAATCAAATAGGACTGACATAAAAAACATTGTACTTTACCAAATAAGGGTAAGCACCCAATCCAGATTCAGAAGCAAAAAACTAGAGTCATCATCTTCAGGTACTTACCTAAAAATAAAAGAAATAAAAAAAATACTGAATGAATATTTTGAGAAATAATTTGTTTCGTGACAAACTTATTTGTTTACAAGCAACTTTTTAGCAAAATGATGTTTAACACTTATAAGACACTAATTAGGACGCCTGGCGTTGGCCGGGGTAAATAAGCACAAATATAACAACACAGGAAAATATGTTCTGTAATATATCATTCTTTCAAAACAAGAAATTAAAAAAAATTAGTCATTTGCACTATTTATATATAAAGAAGTAGCTGAAACTGTAAAAAAATGTTCTGATGCACAAAACAAAACAGATGCTGTAGTCCCTTAGTTTGACAGGGGTTCTTAACACACATCATTTGGGTTTGGAGTCAGACAAAGACAACGGGCGTTATTTTCAAAAGTCTGAGAAAGCGATGGTTTTTGAAGGATTGAAACAAATAGTGTTTTTTTTTGTTCTAAAAAAATCTAATTTCAAAAAATTACGCATGGTAGAGGGGTACGTTTTACGTTGTGGAAGTTACCAAGACTGAGCTGCATGATTAAGATCATTCTACACGTTCTAACACACGATGGACCAGCGTGGCAGGGTAAGACCAATTACACTCTATATCTTACGCTTTTCAACGGATTTTTTGGAAGACATATGTAAAACAACATACACTGAAGAGTGATGATAATGACGATGAACACACATAAAGGACTTTGCTTTCTGCAATGCTCATGTCTACAGAGGTTTCTGTGCAAATGTCTTTGGGCGAATCTTTTACAGCAGTGTGAAGATCGAAATGCCCAAGTCCCGTGTGTCACAAAGACAAAACAACTATAAACAGAAGAAGTGACTCCGAAGAAAACAAGGAGATAACCGCTGAGAAATGGAACGGGAGGATGGTAAGGGGAGTGCAGGGAAGGTATATAATCTTATTAGGAGGATATTCGGACGAGGTTTTTGGTAAGAGTGGAAATATTGGAAATGATTCAAGAATTGGATAATTCTTCAATGGACGTGAAATTCATCGTGATTACACCACGAGGAAAATTGGCGTGAGGTAAAGCAAGAGAAGAAAAGGAGAAGGAAATTATGTCAGGTGAGGAAAGAAAAAATAGAGAGAGGAGGATAAAAGCAAAAAAGCGTTGAGCAACATGATACTGAGAAATAGAGAGACATATATATATATATATATATATATATATATATATATATATATATATATATATATATATATATATATATAAATTGATATATGTGATCCGACAGAATGAATAATAAATTGTATTATATATGAACTTATTTGAAATGATCTCCCGTCGTCACACGGTGAATATATCATTCAATTTAGATAACGTAAATAGAATAAACAATTAAAGAAAATTGGGTTGTTGCAAAAATCGAACTAGCCACCGATAGGGTAGCAGTTTCAATATAGCAACGCTCTCATCATTGAGCTAAATAGCTGCCTGTAATGCAGGAGTCGAAGCAACTGCTTTGATACAGCTACCCTATTGGTGGCAGGTTCGATTCCTACAGCAGCCACATTTCTAAAATTGTTTCTTCTGTTTAAACAGATAAATTACATTTTGATCGTGTGATAACAGGAAATCATTACAAAAAGTTTTCTATACAACATAACGCAAATAATTATATATATATATATATATCAGAATACTCAGTTCGAAAGATTATTTAAATCATTCGAATTTGGAACTAACTGATAACTACGAAATCAAGGTTAAATAGTGAACGAGACATTGATTTAATTTAAAATCAGTTGTATGAGGCAGTTTGCCGTTTATAGTATACAGTAACGTTCAACTCCGGAGCCACCAAAGAGGTCTATTTTGGCCCCAGTGTTTCCGCATAACTATTTAGAGAGATAAATGAACACCTCAGGATTAAGACAGGGTTGATAAACGCCGATATAATTTTTGGTGTGCAAACCATCACATGCGCAACCGAGGCTGGCAGAATATTAGGTGGAGAGACGATGAATCCTGTTTCGTTTATCTTTTAGATTCAAATTAACAAATGAGGTTGACACTAGTGCAAAGATATGTGTCTATCTTGTATTCTGTTTACTGTAATATGCTTGTTGATAAAGCAACCCCACAAAGAGACAACTGGAAGTTGCTGCGTCAGTATTAATCTAAAACCACATGAGAAAACAAGGTGTTATAGAGTAACCCCCCACTGATACTGATTGGAACTGTGTGTCTGCTTATAGATTATATATTGATAAGCCTTAGGTTTGATGAGAAATGGGATCAAGGATCCTGTAAAGGGGTCGATGGTCCAAAAGATTTGGGGGACCATTTTTAACCCAAATGGGAAATGAATATTTTAATAAACAGCATTTTAATCATTGAATACTGTATGGTTTTGTCGGGATGACAATGCAACATGGACAATTAGCAACATTTGTGCTGTGTAACCTGGTGCAAGGGCTCTACGTAAATGACAAAAATGGTCCAACGAGTTTAAAAAGGTGAATATAAACTACATCCGAAGTATAAAGTAAGGAAATGTACGGAGAGATGCCGGATGTAATAATTTTGCTGTGCTTTTGGCTGCATCAGCGATCTCTAGATGGGTATTCTAACGACTGGCCCCCCAGGATCTCTGTGCACCCTGAGGAGGACACTCCAGCCTCGTTCAATTGTATGAAAAGAGAACAGAAGCCATATATATATATATATATATATATATAAGATTATCCTTAGGTTTCTTTCACTGTAGTCTCATACCAGACTAATTCATTTCTCCGTTAATTCCTGTGAGTTTACCCTGTCGAATAAAAGTAATTACATTCACAATAGAAGTGATGATAAAAACCTCAAAGAACTTCAACTTTCTCAAAGTCCAAGGAAGTGCCCATCTCAAAAGTGCACGTTTGAAAGGGGTTATTTTTATTGAATGGAACAGTCTGCCATAATATAAAGTGATTTCCAGAAACCGCGGCATCGAAGTATTTCAGTACTTCAGTGTTTCGAATTTAGATATTTTTCATCCATTGCCAATCTAGATATCTTTTATTCCAAATAAGATCTATAATTTTACAATAATGAATCATCATCTTCAATTTTTAAATCAATTTTTATTATATTTTCAATGAACCACGTATAAGAGAAACCATTCTTTGCGTGCTGAACAATATCTTTGGAGAATTTCAACTTTGTACAGTGGTCAGTTGTTGAAAAATCACAATGCATACATGCATGATAAGCAGAGCCTTCTTCGATTGTAGTTAGATGTCTACTTTTATTATAATTATTATCATTATAATAACAATAACAATAAGGATAATAATAACAATAATGATAATAATAACAGCAATGATAATAATAATAACAATAATAATAATAATAACAATAATAATAACAATAACAATAATAATAATAATAACAATAATAATAATAATAACAATAATAATAATAATAACAATAATAATAATAATTATAACAATAACAATAACAATAATAATAATAATGATAATACAAGCATCAGCCGTCCCTATCCAGGCTTCCCACATCACAAGCTTCTTAAAGATATCTTCTTTTATATTATACAAGCATCAGCATAGGTTTCCCATATCACAAGTTTCTTAAAGATATTTCATTGTATATTATACAAGCAATTTTCATCACAAAAGAGAAGATTTCTTTTTATTCTCTCACAGCAGCGTTGAATTGTCGTTGGGGCGAGAATGTAGAGACTCTCCTAATCTAATCAATCTTTATGAAGTCACCTGAGATCTTTCAACTATATAACTCTGACAAAAGCCGAGGATTTCTCAGCTGTTTACACCTCAGGAATCTTGGGTTTGGTTCAATTTCTAGAGAAAGGAGTGTGAAAACGGATTTTTTGACGGGTTTCTAATGTTCTCTGTTATATGTACCATTTCCTCGAGTTGGCTCAGGTGTACCGTGGTCTGCATATTTTCGTTTAGTGTTGCAATTCACTATTTTCGAGTGCATATAGGCAAAGTAGGCTTCTATATTACACCTATCCATATACAGGTAACGTTTCTTTGTTTAAAGGTGTGGGTAACCGAGCAATTACTGGTACAAGAGAGGGGGATCGAATTCGGACTGAGTTTGTGATCGCTTCACACTAATGCCATTAGAAAAGGTATAAATCTATCTTTCCCCTTGGTTTCTTGGTAAAATAGTGCAGGGTGAAGTGAGTCCCACAACTTTGGGTGCTTAGCGACCCTAAGTCTATTTCACGTGTCGAAAACGGGCCGAGTAAATATCAATGAAATATGTGGAAAAAGGCAGGTACAGTTGAAGCCGTAGTCAGCGTAAGGGTATAGCTCAGTCTTTTATTTACTTGGTGTCGCCTAGTTTGGCGAATAGCCACGATCTGCTTACGATGTTCTTCATCAATGGAAAGCTTACTATTTCATTCGTCTTTTCGGTAATGCGATGTCGAGTGTTTGAAAATGACAAACGAAAATAAAACAAAAAAATGTCTCTCGACTATTTTTTATGTTTTTATTTGCATCCATATAAATTATGAAATCACGTTTGATGTACTGGTTCTCGTGCAATCACTGAGGTTCAGCAAAATCGAACCCGGTCGGTACTTAGATGGGTGATCAACTGGGTACGTCAGGTGTTTAGGGCGTGGCCCAATGTTGATCATGAGAAAGAATACCGTGAAGAATTGTTGTCCCAGATTTTATGCTTGTATCACCATGGATTGGGGGGGCTCTGCGCTCCATTGATTTAGTCCAATAATGATTTTCAGAATATATATATACATATATATTATATTTATGAATGTAATCGTGATTATATGCATTTTGCCTGCATATAAATCCATACACGGATTGTACAAAATATGCACACACACACTGCTATTAGACTATTGTTTTTTGATTGGTTGTCTCTAGATGACATCATGGAACACAAGCTTTTGACCTCTCCTTAGAGACTTTGATTTTATCGTTGTTTTCGAATACTAAAAGTGTTCATAGGAAATGAGCAGACGCAACTATTTCCATACTTCATTCAGTCTTTAGATAGATACAGCGAATAAAGTATGAATTCACAAAGTCAATCATTGAATACTTATCTATCTTCTGCCAGAAAACCTATGCAATTGACGTCTGAGGTGTGCATTGAGAATAGAAATAGTATATTTCGGCTCCTTTCTCAGTATTAGTGCACCCTTGATAGTTAAAAAATCAATTAATAAGTAATTATTATGTAATCTAATCAGAGTAATCTGTGAATTTCGTTCACAGGGCTATAAATGTTTGAAATCACCATAGTTCATAAGCGCTCAAAAGCGCCCCCAGATGCAGTTAAACTGTAATCACATCCAATCATGATCACATATGATTACAGACAAACACGAACTCAAATCTACAGATGCAGTAACACACTGATCATAATCAGTCATGGTCACATATGGAAACAGACATACACAAGCAGCACAAACACTTGTCTACACATGCAGTTACACCCAGATCATAATCAATTGATCACTTATAAACACACACCCACATATACCCACACAAGCGTTTCCTCGTCTAGAAAAGCAGTTGAACTCTGTATTTGCATATAAACGCATATATGCGCACATGCGCACACAGGCACTTTGATCATGTGATGGCATATAAACACACAAACTTTGAACACATACGGACATTCGTTGAGAGACATGATTACACTCTGATCATAACCAGTCATGGTCTCACACACATACACACAGAAGCTTAATAACACAATCAGCGTAGATGAAAAACGTAAAAAAAAAAAAAATGGCGGAAACTACAAAAATTTTGAATTGAAAATAGAGTTAAAAATCGATACAAGAAAATATTTGCCAAAAAAATCCATAATGTCTAAATCTGCTGATATCACAGAACATAATTGGTTGATGAACTGGCTTGGAAATCATCGGATCGCAGGGAAAAAAAAAAGAGTCTTCTTTTTTGCTTGGCGAACCCAATTATAATAATTGAAACGTTTTGCAAACATCAAAACCTTTGAGGGCGAAAAAGAATTGTTAGTTTAAATATTTAAAAAAAAAAGAAAAAAATGAAATCAGAGACGAAAACTTCGGTCAAACTTCTTGAGTACTGGCAATTTTTCATAATTCGGGGGAAAAAAATTTCCCTCAATTTTTGTGTTTAAAAAAGTTGTTTTCCTAATTCTATTTCAATTAGTTTGTCAGAAAATGACCTCAGCGTGGATGACATGTATGTTCCGCTTATGAGCCAAACTGTGAGGCAATGGTTAACAAATTAGTTTAACAGAATACAGGTCTCCCTCGTTAAAGCATGGTTAGTGTTATGATGAGAGTGGTTGGTGACCATCAAAAGATTATTCTTGCTCCAAAAGACATGGGTCTAGCTCAAAAATAGGTAAATAAGCATTCATGATTACCATGGCTTGGTTGCAAGTTAGCTGTCTTTTTTGGAACCTGATGCCCGCGTTATAGCGTGAAACGCTTGCATTATAACTGTGGGATGACTTCCACACTCACAAAGTGTGGCCATGTGCCTGAATATGCTAAGCTTAGTGGATATCTGTGAATATTTCTGTTTATATGACGTCAGGCGAATGATGAGTCCTTTCCCTCAATACGGTTTTGAATAATACGTTCTCTTATCTTTATCAATCTTCGACTAGTGTTTCTTTCATTTTAATTTCAATTGATTTTCATCGCAACTACTCGGATCATCAGTCTATCTCTCCGATCCCTTTTCCCCAAATTAAACTAAGCTTGAGAAATATATATTGAAAGCACCTACCGCAGTACAACTGGCTAGTTTAGTGAGTTCGATTCTTACTGAGTGCTTTGCTACTCTGATTATGTACCAGACTAAGCTAAGTTTCATTAGTGATGTTCAGCGAGCTTCTCTGATAGGCCAGTTAGCTAGTGGGTTCGAATGAATGTGGTCTTGTGCGACACAAAGCAAGCTTTGTTTAAAAGAGGAAATTATCTCGCAAGCTAGAATCGTGAGTTGGTTATATCTACCCTCAATACCCATCTACTGTATCCTGGTGCTAGACTAAACTGCTATAGTCTCGCTTCTATTTGATTTGATTTTTCGTTTTGTTTAATACCATTTTAAGTCCCCTACGAATAATTTGGGATTTGAATGGTGAAATTCAAACCATTGTAATAGATACGGTAACAGTGGAATTAACTCCATTTAACTGCAAGCCCTAATCTTTTTTCAAAGATTGTTACTTATGAAATGTCATTTTTACGTCGTAGAAAATAATAATAGACATGAAAAAAATTACTGTTCAAGTAATATACTCCATTGCAGTGACAGACCCCTTACCTCTTGCTAGGCTGTGCCTAAACTTAGGGAAATGGAATATTATGGGGAGCAGCACCTTGCATATTCACCTGACATTGCTCCCATAGATTGTTTTGTCAAGCATTTTGATCTTTAAAATCGTACTAAAAGGTTAAGAGCGAAATCATACTCCGTGCTTTTACGAAAACTATGACAACTAAACCTCAACAATTTCATGGAGAGGGTACATTATCTTAAGGGGGTCGTAAGAGGAAGTTTAGTGCTTCAAATGTGTTATATTTTGATTAAATAGCGTTTTTGTTGTGTACATCATCATACCTCTTAGTATTCAAAAACAATTTTTCATACGTGACAACCTACGTGCTGGTGAAACCCGTTAATGGAGAAAGCAATCGCAGGTTATGCTTGCCCTGCTATAGTTTTCCTTTAAAATTGTTCATTTTCCATGTTATTTTTGGATTTTAAAAATTTAGAATAAAAATATTAAAGCAATTAATTTGAAAAATCTCAAAACTACAAAATACATTAAAATGAAATTTCAAATGCTGATTGAAATTTGCCTAATCTTACAAATGTAATCGTTCGAAAGGGACGTTATGCAATATTAAAGGTTCATTAACGTTTTTTTTTATGATTCTTTTGCAATAGCTTTCTTGAAAATTATTTTTCTCGTGTTACTTAATGCATTAACTGCAGAAAATGACGAAGATTAATACTTCTCCATTGCAAAATAAAACCTCTATCTCAAGGATCGAACTGAGTTTCCATCAACCACCATAAAATGGAAATTGTTGGTGAGTTAACAAAGGAACTGAAATGACGGAAAATTCCGCCATTTGCAGTTAATGTATTAAGTATCTTAGAACCAAAATTTGGAAAAAGAAAGAAACAGAAAAAAAAGCTGGAAAAAAACAATTGATTTGGAAAATCTTGAACTCTGAAACAAGGAAATACATTAAAATGTAATTTCAAACACTGATTGAACTTTGCCAAATCTTACAAATGTAATTGTCATAAAAACACATAATGCAACAGAGAAGGCTCATTAACTCAGCACTAATGGCGTTATTCAAGCTGACTCATTATATGCTTAGCATTTAATTCTGATCGATTTTACCGAAGTTCGCTACTCAAATTTTCTTCTATCAAACTTGATGCTTTCAAGTTTACAACCCTTGTCAAAATTCGAGTGGCATTTTCTCTTACTTTTTTTTCTCAGATCCGGTTCTGAAAATGGCTGGCTATCGTCAAAGGCCCTGATAAGTACTTATTCAAGTGAAAAGACGTATCAGAGGATTCAAAGACGGATAAATGGTACTTAGATAGATAGGAACAGACAAATATAAATGAATATATATATATATATATATATATATTTGCTGAAATAGATAGATATGTATATACAGACTGAGATAGGAAGATGGGTAAGTACAGGCCTATATAGATAGATAGATAGAAAGATAGATACGTGCAGGTTGAGAAAGGTAAGTTGATAGATAGGCTGGTATAGATAGCTGGACGATATATGAACACGATGACATTGCTAAACAGACTGACAGAATGATACGAACAGGCCAGGATAGACATACCAGGCTGTTATAGAAATGGATAAGCAGTGAGAAATTTACATAGGTTGTGATACGTAGAACAATAAGTAGATAGAGATAAAGAGTGCAATACAAACGACGTCTGATCATTAATGGAGACATGGTGAAAGGAGAGGTTTGCGTTCAGATTGACCAAAATAAGAGACGTTACTTTGAATGGGTCAAAATGACATTTTGAAAGCGTGCTTTTCAAGTTAAAGTGGAATTCTTTCCAGTCCTGATTTTATATCTTTGTGTTCATCTCCTTCCTTTCAACTCTCGGCTTTAAATTCATCCAAGGTCAAGTTTTGAGGATTTTCTCAATGAAAATCTTATCTTTCTTTCCGCCAGTTTCACTCGACACTTCATTATACGCCCCCCCCTTCTTTTACTTTTGTTGTCCTTTCATAATTTTACTGTTTCTTCCTTCCAATACTGTTTGTTCAAAATAACTTTTAGTTTTGCTTTCCCGTGGTATTTTCTTTTTCGTTTCCACGCAAAATATAATTACAAAGCAAGTATAAATTGTCCGTTTAGAAAATTATCATAGACAGAGATGAAACAACGCGAAAACATAGACGAAATTTCAAATCGTATCAAAACTGAATATGGCAATTATTATTATTCGTGGATTGAATTAAAGGCTGGGCTCCGAATTCTCCATCAGGTTACTGAGTAAGACAGACTTCTGAAGTGGGCTGGAACGTTCAGTGGCTGAAACGTTGTGACAATAACAACCAAGATGAGGACACTAGTCTAAATAATAATGATACTAATAATGATAATGATAATAATTCATCTAAAAAAATCATAATAAATGTGACAAATTAGCTCAATACAAACGTCCGTACAGAAACAGAGATTGATTGAAAACTGCAAATGATTCTGTTTCAACTATGCAACTAAATGGTATTGACACAATCTGGTCTCAAAATAGCTGAAGAATATATTCTACCAAGACTTTTTCTTTGGAGAATCACTATCTTAACTGGAATTTTTTTCTGTTTGGTATTTCTCTTCTTTGCCCTGAGAAACCTCAAGAAAAGCCATCGTTAACGTATACGCCAGAATAATTGGATGAGTTCAAATACATCCGGCCATATATGAATGTAAATAATGTCTCAACTCGTGTCATAATATAGCGCACATAAAGTCATTGTGAAGTTTCATTGTTTTTATTGACTTCCATATGATACATGTACAAAAATTCTCATTATGTTTATCTGTTCGTAACATCTAATTGACCAAAACTGTGCATTTTGACTTTGCTACTTGAAAAAAGACATCCCAAACATGAGCTAACTTTCAAAATGCGTAGATTAGAGTCTGCACACAAGCCAATCGCCCCCAATAAAACGATTCTTCAAGGGAGGTAACTATTAAATGCTGATAAAGGATTACCAGTTGTTTTTTTTGCAAAAGCGTAAAAATCTGGGTACAATGAAGCCATTATATTTAATGTTCATTTTGGTCACATCAGATTGCCAGTGGGTCACAGAGCCGCCTAGTTAGAATTAATTATCAGACATAATGCAAAACAAGGACTTACGGAAACGTTGTTTTTTTCATCAAAGTTTTATCTTCATGCCAGGATAACGAAATGATTGGTTTTAAAACACAAGAACTGTAAAAGTGTTTTTGGCAAACTTTAGGGACGGATTTATCATATGTAGGTGAGTTGTAGGAATGCGTAATAGAGTAGCTTCCCTTCAATCCAATTTGTATTCTGGTTGTGAACCACGCTAATTGTTCGAAGTTTGAATTACTCGTATGCTGATATTTTCTTCAAGTGCAAATACTTTTATATGGGTTGAGACAAATTTTGTCCATCAAAAGATTAATTTTTGCATTCGAGAGGATGAACAAGATTTGGAAATTAGCAATTCTATAAATGAATAAGCTGAATAAAATTGCTTTCATTTATATTGTCTGATATTGATTTCATGCATAAAAGTAATGAAAAAACTAAAATACATAAAGATTTAGTGTTTGCAATTTGGTTGATATATATATATATATATATATATATATATATATATATATGTATTGGTTCTAAGAAGGTATTAATTAATTGAGCTCACTTGCTGCCACTTGAATAAGAATGATTATCCATAAGGACTGGTTGTCGATATAACGCTCATTTGCTTCTACAATGCTACAAACAATCTGCATAAAGTAGCAGCAAGGTTTTTAAAAAGTAGCAGATTTTACCCCAGTCTAAATATGTGTTTCTTGTTAGTTTTGTCTTCAAGATGCGACCCTCAGCATTCTCTTTTTAAATTTGAATCTTATATATCCTCAAGATGAAATAATGGTGAAAATGACTTTAATGGTTCTTGAAAAGTTGCTAACACTTTCAAAAAGTCACCCAATCTGCTACTAGTAGCACAATCTGGCAACTCTGTCTCGCTTACATAATGAATGCTGCGTGACCATGTTCAGAATGTTTTTCATGCATTCCCAAAATGCACAAAAATTGAAGTAATCCTTGCCAACGTGGATGTAAAATATTCTTTGTATATTCATGAAGGAGAGAAAAAAAAAAGAAATTCACTTACTTTCGAAAAAACACTTCAATTCCTCAATTACTATGACCACACTTATTTAAAAAAATGTGATATCGATTAATCAAAACCGCATGTTTCTATCTTAATTAGTGTCCAACTTATTAGGCCTCAAAAATCGTAACTAATGGGCTGGGCCAGGTTGTTTTTCAAAAATCTTCATGAATTTTCAAAATATGTCTTATCGAATAGTAAAAACTGCAAACATCTTTCTCTAATAGTTCCCGAGATATCGGACAGTTCTCTGACCAATACATTCCACAAGAAAAGATAGTAGACTGAGCAAAAAGTCAATTGGTTGGTGCCCAAGCCGTAGGAGAAGACCAGACATAAGTTCAAGAGATCTGGTTCTCTCCGAAATTTTCATTTTGCAAGCATATAGAATTGTTTATACTACATATCATTATAGAAAATAGTTACCAAAGCTAAGCCAAAAGTGTGGAGAATTCAATGAAGACTGAACACACCACAAGTCATTTATGTAATAATGTATAAGAGCTTTTGTGCTGCTGTTGGCAAACGGAATTTAATGTAAAGCTCCGAGATATCGGCGTAAGGATACAACGCTGCAGTATTTATCAGTATAAACATTGTAGGCGTTAGCATTGTAAAACCAGTAGATTTTGGTAGATGTTAGCACCGTCACGGTTGACATGGACAAAGCTGGGAAAAGCCTTTTCTCATCAGTGTACCTGTAATGGTTGTTATTGTTGTTGATGATATATCTATTTTTGTGTATATGCTTGAGTATTGGAAAAAGATTAGTAAAAATACAGAAAGGAACCTCATCTTGATCTTTTTTGCTGGTGAGACTTTTAAGACTCATGGCATTTTAAAAAGATGTCTATACGATAAAATATTCCTGGTATTAAAACCATCTTAAAAATGCCCCTCGACGATGCTTTATCCACTAGGCACACCCGTTGCTGAATAGTGCATTACGCAGATAAATAAATAACAGTAAGAGAAACAAACTTTTACGAATTTGCAGCACTGATTTAGGACTGTTTACCATATCGCAAAATTCCCATCAAATGATTAAAAATTGAAACTCGTCCTGAGTCTTATTTGGAAATATATCCCCGTGCCGTATATTAATCTCTGATCTATAACTGACACGTCCGTATTAGACCCACTTCTAAGTTGTCTTTATCTTGAGTCACGATAATAAGCGGCCGAGACTTAGCGTGATGCTTTTTGCTCAGAGCTGACATCCCCCTTATCTGCTTAAAAGCATTATCAAAGTTAATTATCCCAAGCAAAGAGCTTAATTATGGTCTCGTAATATAATCAGAAAATCAGTTTCTTATCTTTTTGTTACAGGCAGCTCAAAATGATCGCAATCACATTCGTCAACTAAGAAAGTTCACTTCGCATCGCTGGAAAGTGAATTCTTATCATTAATAAGTGTGAACAAATACTTTCCTCCAAGCTTAGTTGCGGACTTTTCTCTTTCTCTCTCTGTCTGTCTCTCTGTTTCTCTCTCTCTCTCTCTCTCTTGCAGTCAGTACAATTTGATTAGTAGAACAAAATCGAACTTTTCTCACTTTTGTAAGTCTATTCAAGTTTCTCATTATATAAGTTCTATATGCTGTCTCTCTGGATTGGTCATTGTCACGTGTTCATTAGTATTAGCCCGTGTACTAACGTGTGTCCTGTCTTTTACTTTCGTCAGCGAAGTTAAGAGATTTATGCATTAACCTATATCCTTCCGCCCGTTTATTTGTCAGCACGATATCTCCAAGAGTTCTCAATTGATGTCAATACATTTTTTTTTATAGAAGTGTTGGTATGTGCTGCAGAAGAATTGATTATATAAGTAACTCAATATGCGTGCATTGAACATTGTTTAAAAAAAACAAAAAAAAAGACAAAATTTTTCAAAAACATTTTCCTTCAGTGTTTTGTAAGTTTCTAACGAAACAGAAGTATGTATTCTCTGAGTGCTTTCTAGTTTAATGCTGTTAAATACTGCAGTTTAGTATAATTACTCAGGGATTTTAGAGCTTTATTATAGATTTTATTTGCCATTAGTAGCAAAAAAAAAAAAGAAAAAAAAAAAGGAAGCTTTTATTCATTATTACAAAAATGAAAAAAATAGTTGTCCATTCAGTCCTCACTGGGTTCTCCACACTTGTGGTTCAGCTTAGTAACTATCAAGTATTATGATACGGTGTGTAAACAATTCTGTACGTTTGCAAAACGAAAACTGAGGAGAAAACAATCGTTTGTAATATAAATATGGAAGGGTGAAAAAGCGCACAAAGAAGAGCAGGTGAACAAAAACCTGTGATTAAAAAAAATGGCAAGATAAATGAGTGAAGGTGAATACGACGAATTATAGCAATATGAAATAAGGGAGACAATAAGAAGATAGAACTTGAGATTGTCTTGACTTGCATGAAAAATAGGAATAAATTTCGTTCTTTTTCGCGTGCAACTGAACATTGGATTCTATTTTGACAGCGTATTTAACAAATGGCATCTAGGAAAACTTTCCATGCTGTAAATTATACTGTATACAATGAATTAAAAAAGTATCTGACACAATTGAAAAAAAAAAATCATTTTGACGTCCGTATACAGCTTCAGAATTGTAAAAAAAGTGGACCAAAGAGTTCTGATTTTTGTGCATAACTCTTGGACTTGAAAAAAAAAATTGTATATTTCAATCTGTGGTCCAAGTTTCGTCAATTCTGAACTTGTATTAGGACACTGAAAGGAATTTGAAAGGCTGTATATTAGTTTATTCTAGGATAAATTTGAAACTGCACTGAAAGCAATGGTTTTTGATTACCAAAGTTAAGCGGTATCGAATCTGATCAGTACTTAGGGCTGGGGGTGGCTGTTCGGGGACTTCAGGTACTGTATGCAACTTGTGGCCTTTTGCCAGACTTAGCAAAGCTTAGTAGACAAATTGATATTTAACGAGTCCACTAGTCAGACACCGACTGATAATCAAACTCACTACAGTAGAAATACTTGAACATTCTAACTAGATCCACGCGACACACTTAACTAGAGCAGCAGACAAAAATACAAAACAGTCTAATTAAGCTTTACTATATACAACGTACTTTTACCAAACCCATGCATTGTAGATTTATCAAACACAGAGTTTATAATGCATTGACAAATATTCAGTTGATATAAACGTACATTACACCACGCACCATTTCTTTCAACTGACACTCAGGAGGTCCGATTGAGTTATCATGATGATAATACATCACATGTAAGCACCATGAAGGTAAAATCAATATGCCATATAAAATATTGCCCTGTAATGGTTGGCATAGCTCATCATAATATATCAGTAGATATTAAGCAACTCGGAAAACAGAATTGGCAAACCCTGTTCATACTCCGACAGTGAGGACTGTCGCTCATTTGGCATAAATGTTCTTGGGGAAAAAATGAGTCAATCCGTCCACCACAGGGGTAAATAGAATGTTATTTGAATGCACGGTTAACGGAGCTCGTGAAGCTTTGATGGGCCCCTAGGAAATCAAATGGATTATGATATACTGTTCAGGTAAAATGAAGGAGGATAAAATTGACGAACAAAGTAAGGCAACTGTCCTCTCTACTTCCAAGTGGCTCCTGGGGTACAAAGGAGAAGATTTAAAAGTACTGAGCTCGGCTTAAATTGGTGCAAAGCTACAAGTTTTGGGTACCTTTATGAGGCAAACCCAATATAGTAATAATCTACGATATAGTTTGATAATCCCTGCCAATATCCCATAATTGTGAAATTCTATATCACCCAGGCCCCACCGTTTTCATGATATATTGAATGGTGAGGCAAACCGAGATTTAGGCCGGCTGTATTACTGTTTGAGGACTGAATTATCGGGGAATTAGGTCTCAATAAGAGTTGTTCAAAAATATATGCTAAAAAATGCTCTGCAGTCTCATTAGTAATTGTATATTTTGCTAACACACTCGGACAAAAAAAATCGGTGAATTATAGTAAATAGATGGAAATAAAATCATTATTTTCGGGGTCATCGCGAGCAGACACCATGCTATATATATTTTTTTTAAATTTTCAACTCAAAAACTTATCTGTTATAAACATGGT
>OY735211.1:30541328-30698503 GCA_963457665.1 Thysanoteuthis rhombus | reverse complement strand
TATTTTGGTAAAATAAAAAAGAAATATCACACTTTAAAAATATTAAAATTCTTTTGGATCCCAAATAATCTTCATGGAACCCCACAATGACTTTGAGAAGCCCTGGTTTCCAATATCATATTTGATGAAATATAGATGATAGAAAACTTGATGTCAAAAATATCCTGTTGATTATTTTGTTAGCAGGGAAATAGGAAGAGGATGAAAGGCTTTTACCGTGAATCGGGCAACAGTTGTATAGACGTATATGCGTGCGTGTGCACATGTTTTTGCTGCTACTTCAACTATTTCATTAAAAAAGACGATTTTCGCTAAAAGAATAATTTTTACTGAAAATTGAAAAAAAAACCCAAAAAGCTGCACATGGTGTATCCGGTAGCGCTGACACAAGATTAATAGAGTCCAAAAGACACAAAAAAAAAAACGTAAAAAAAAAGTTTTCAGAAGATGTGTACTAGAATACTCATGTAGATTCACAAAGTTCTAGGGCGAATGAAGTGTCGCGTAACACTGACAAAAAGAGTTCAAAAAGATTTCAACATGCAAAAAAAAAACACCTCAAAATACTCCCACCCTGCGAAAAAACGAGGTTTGCTCAGTGGAGTACTCATGCTATTTTGCAAGGTCCAAATAGGGCGTACAGTAGCGCTAAGGAAAACAAACAAATGGAATGAATACCTGGCCGCTCGATTGATTTCGCAACCAGATCAGTGATCATGGCTCTGTTGATTCGATACAATGAACATACAGTGAATTTCGGCAACCCAGAAACACGTGTAACTAAAATCGTATTGAACAGACGTAGCAGGATACTAAGCAACGAAATGGGCATGAATGAGGGTCACATCGGTGTATTATATTAGGGTCATATCTTGCCAAATCCTTAAGGGGGCAAATGTTTTTGAGAACGACTCACACGCATCTAATGGAAGAAATATCGATAATGAATAGTTCACTTTTAAACCTTTCAAAAATGACCTATTGATTTTTCTAAATGGTATTAAGAATCTGAAAACAAGTTGTAATCGATTCAATGGGTAAAGAAAACATTTTTTTTTGAAAGCCAAAATATTTTCATATTTTTGAGAATTGAATTATAATGGGATATACTTGTCCCACTAGATATCTATCCCAAGACAGATGAAAAAAATAGCTGGATACTTCGCCTATACGTCTTTCCTGTTCAGTCATGTGATGAAAGTTGATTTCTGCGTGGGTTTGTTTATGCAATAATGGCCTCATTGTTTATATATATATATATATATATATATATATATATATATATATATATATATATGGCATATTAAGCATAGAATACATACACACACATTCATATATATGTAATATACCTTGTATAATGTTGATATGATTAGCATACATAATGCATAAGCACCTACAGACATACACCCTTAGAAGGTAAATTAAAAAATACAGCAAGTAACAGCCAATCACTAAACAAAAACATGTATAGATGATACATAAATAGAATAAAAGAAAGATCTTACCACCTACAATGATAGACCCGATCACTAAAAAAATGTGCCCAATAAGAATCTAAGATAAACTGAATCATTCGCCTGAAGAAGCCTAGAAATAAGAACATTTTCATGCGGAAATCCTTATTCCATTACATTTTAAGCTTTACTCTCAACCAACTTTGTTTCATTATTGATCACTTAATGAAATAAACCAATCATACATCAGATATTATATTATAGTGCATCCCTGATTTGTATTGTGCAACATATATATATATATATATATATATATATATACATATATATAATAAATTATAAGTAATATGATTAAATGTGTGACATAATATATATGATGTAGTACATACGATGTGATAAATGTATATAAAATAGGATAACTTGTAACTCTCTCTCTATATATATATATAGATATACATACATTTACATCAAAGCAGTCATGAATTTCGTGACATGTATGTCTCAGGAATCATTAAAGGGTTAAAATGAGCAATAATTATAGTGTGGGCGTGAAGTGGGCAGAGCTATTCTGCAGAAGTAACATTCTAGAGTGATAACAGAGCACGGAAAATTAATCTGACTTTTTAAAAGCTCGAATCCTAACAACCGATAACGTCAGAGAATAAAAAAGAACGCAGGCGCAATTTGTTGTTTGAATGATGAATTCCGGGGACTCATATCAAACGTAATTTATTCCATTGGGACTGAGATTTCTAAAGCGTAAATTATGGAAGGAGATCAAAGAGCGTTTGTCCAGGAAAATACCAGCAACCATTTCAAAACAGGGAAATTTATCCAGGCCGGTTTAATCAACAGGAACCATGATTGGCCTTTTCATCCATTGACCATTAATGAACGCCATTTAGTCAACTTGTTTGATTGCTCATTATGGAATACTTGAAATGAAAAAAAAATGAAATTTTTGGATGAAGCATTTTCACTCATATCGTTTTATGACAAGTTTTATTCCATCTTATTATCATTGCTTTCATCTCAATACAATGGGTTGATTCACTCTTCATCTTCACTATTATGTTATCACTAGTTCTATTTTGTTTTATCATTGTAACTTTTTAAAACAAAATCTTTCGAGCATTCCAAGACTCAAAATATAACCTTCTGTGAAATTTTCACTACAACTGGTAGTATTCCAAAAGGTCACGAAGGCTTACGACGGATTTCCAGATTGTCTGAATACTTAGAAAAAAATCTCTGATAAAAGAATTAGTGAGGCTAAGAAGTCTTTCACTTCTGGCACAACAGACAACCCATACCGACCTTCGACACTGTAGTAGGCAGATTAAATGGTTATTTGGGGGTCTGAAAAGGCTCAATAATTTTTCCCATGCAAATTAATGGTAATTACTTCTTCGCATTTCACAATCTCAGAGAAATGAGGAAAAACCCTGTACGAATGTCATTGAAGTAAAGTAGCATGAAAGGAAATTTCTAAAAGTGGGGCAAACTTTCATCTTATGGAATTACTATGATGGTCAAATGATTTCCTGATTCGAAAAATCAATCGTGAAATAAAAGTCTTTTATTTATCAGTTGGTTTTGGGAATAAAAAGGAATGGACTTAGCTTTTTACTTCTTACAAGTTACCCCATGAATCAAGCATTGGTTGAACTTAATATCATTTTCAAAATATTCCATTCGAAACGTTGAATTATCCACCTTATTTGTTTATTCATTTTTGGCGAATGAATTATTTTGCATTTTGGACACAGATTCCTGTTTAATCTTTGTTGAAACGATTATTCATTTTTGTTTCGGGCGTTTTAACGGGGATTAACAAGGTGTTATATTATAATTCAACATTTCATACCAATAAGACCTAATTTGTAAAATAAAATAAAAAATAAAACTCTGACTTACTTTCTTTGGATTTGAAAAATAGCGGCTGAAATTCAGTATAATTCATTATACAAAAATAAGATAAAATAAAATGGAAGTCAGTCAGAGTTTGGAATAAGATAATTTGAAAAAGATACTAAATCCAATCAAAGCCGGAATTATGTCCTTAAGTGTGTATCTACGTTACAAACATCCTCAACAACTTTTTCTGCTTTGATGTAAACAAACATCGAAAAAAATAGCGGGATGGAACATCTATTTCGGAAATAAAAAAATCTTCCCTAGCATATCTTAAGTTATTTCGTCCACCCGTTCTATCTATGGCGAACTCATACCAAGATAAGAAAAAAAAGGGTGAGAATATCTTTGGCCTTTTTTTCAATATAAGTGTCTGCCTTGAATACATCTTTAAAATAGATATATATATCCATAATCATGTATCTGTGTGTGCATGTATGTATAATTTGATGGGTAGATACGCTTATACATATTTACTGGAAAATGCATACATGTATCGTAATTCAAACAATGTTTGTTTATTCATGGGTTTATGTGCATGGAATAAATGAATGGATATATTTAGATTTACTAATATCACATCATAAAGTTGCCAATAAATACACACGCACATATATATGTATATGTATATATGATACTAAATACTTACAAGACATACATATATACATATGTATGTATGTATATATATATATATATATATATATATATATACATATGTATGTATATATATGTATTAACTTAATACTTACAAGACATATATATATACATATGTATGTATGTATATATATGTATTAACTTAATACTTACAAGACATATATATATACATATGTATGTATGTATATATATGTATTAACTTAATACTTACAAGACATATATATATATATATATATATATATGTATATATACACATATATATGTATCAACTAAATACTTACAAGATATATATATATATATATATATATATTTATATATATGTATTAACTAAATACTTACAAGACATATATATATATGTATTAACTAAATACTTACAAGACATATATATATATATATTTATATGTATGTATTAACTAAATACTTACAAGACATATATATATATGTATTAACTAAATACTTACAAGACATATATATATATATTTATATATATGTATTAACTAAATACTTACAAGACATATATATATATATTTATATATATGTATTAACTAAATACTTACAAGACATATATATATATGTATTAACTAAATACTTACAAGACATATATATATACATATTTATATATATGTATTAACTAAATACTTACAAGACATATATATATATATATGTATTAACTAAATACTTACAAGACATATATATATATATATATAAACTAAATACTTTATATGTATCAACTAAATACTCATAAGACATATATTCATAAGATTAAATACTTATAATACTTATATATATATATATGTATGTTTTAACTAAATATTTATTAGACATATATGTATTTACTAAATACTTATAATATATATATATATATATAAATATGTAGGTTTCAACTAAATATTCATAAGACATATATGAATTAAGTAAATACTTTATATATATATATATATATATATATATATATATATATATATATATATATATATATATATATATAATATAAATATATAAATAAAGGAGTTGATGTATATGATCCGACAGGATGGTATTAAATTGTGTTATACTATGTAGAATGTATCACTCATTCTAGACGACGTAAATAGAATGGCTGTTGATTAAGTAACTCAATGTAATGATGGAGATCATTTTCAATAAATATAATACATATCATGGAATCTACTAAAAAACTTAAATGGCAGTGGTCTGGCCATATTGCAAGAAGGGTGGACAACAGATGGACATCACGATTCACGACATGGGTCCCCCGAGATCACATGTGCAACCGCGGCCGGCAGAATATTAGATGGAAGGACGAGCTAGACAAATTCAGAAAGTACTTGTTCCGCGACACCCATGATAGAGAAGCGCGGCAAATCCTGGGGAAGGTCTATGTCCAACAACAGACGTCGAAAGACTGATAATAATATAATATATATATGTATATATTTATAACGTCAAAAATATGACTGAATACTGAAATCGGAAAAATAATTAGTTACAGACTTTCTTCCCATAAGCGTTGTGAGTCAGTTATTTCTGGACAACAACGAAACAAATTTTCCCTCTGCTTATATTGAAGATGTTTTATAGATTTTTTTCTTATTCTCACTACACCATGTTTTCATTCTGACTTACACTGCCCGTTTCCCTGTTAACCCAACTGAGTTGCTATCTTGTTGCCACGATAAAAGAAGTTTAAACAAAAAATCACAATCAATTGAAATTCTAAGTTTCAGTAAAACCAGACATTATTTTCTGATCAACCAAATGAAATAATACTCATTCAATTTATTGCACACTTCTTTATGCTGAAGGTATCTTTCTGAGTTTTCCGATCGCAATTAATTTGGGCTCGGGTTTGATACATTAAAAAGAAGCTATTTCTTGAATAGTTCTCACTCCTCTTGACATAATTAAGTGGCTAGAACATCTTGGAAACAAATTAGTAGTCTGCAAATTCGACTGTGTTTATCTGTATTAAGTACTACTTTCAAGGAAAGGAGCTTCAGGAGCCTTGGGATGCACATTGTTGTGCATTTGCTTAACACGTTCGGCGTTAAAGTCCGTTAATTAACGCTTTCGCAACTTTACCTCTTAAGCACTTATAAATCGTTGGCGCCAAATGTGTCAGTAATACTAAATCATCGTTAAGGATAAGAAAAAAAAATAACTAGTCAATAGAATTGTTAGAAATGTGACTTAGATCTTCCTACTAAGTGAAATAAAAAAAAAAAGACACTTCTTCACCACATTTTGGGATCTTTGTCTTCTTAATAGAGCTGGTATGTTGGTTCATATTCCTCATCAGTCTTTCATTGTCTGTCGTTGGACTTAGACCTTCTCCAGGATTTGCCACACTTCTCTCTTGTGGGCATTGCAGAGCTAATACTGAATTTGTCTAGTTTGTTTCTCTCAATCTAGTATTCTGCCGACCTCGATTGCACATGTGTTCTGTGGGGATTCATCTTGTGAGTCGTGATGTCCATCAGTTATCTGTCATTTTTGCAACATGACAAGCCCATTGCCATTTGAGTTTTCAGATGGATTCTATGTCTTGAACTTCTGTTTTCATCCTGATAAACTGCACTTTCTTGTAAAATGTGAGGTTGAACAAGATTCTTTCATGTGCACGTTGCATGCTTCTCAATCTGTGGGTCTGTCTCTTCATTAGTTTCCACGTTTCAGCTCCATAGATGACTATTTGGAATATGCATTGGTTGTAAACCCTTCTTTTTAGGATAAATAGAATCTTATTTCTGAAGGTTGAGCTTAGAGTGATTCGTAGCTTGCTTTCTTCTTTTGAGGATTTCATGGAGATTCGTTGTTATCGGTAGATGTAATGGTCTACTTTCTACAGTTTTGCGTCTTCGAGTTGACTGCAATGAGACGACCCTGAAGGCTCCCCAATCATTTCGCTATTATCCTTAGAGATAGGGGTGGGAGCCATCATTATCTCTGGTTCGACAACAATTTATCCTAAATTCTACTGTTTAACAGAGATTGAGGCTGAGACATCATATGATCCATTAGAAAAACTCAAGTAGCAATGGGCTAGCCATACAGCAAGAATGGCAGATGGACGTGATGTCTTGACATGAATCCACAGAGATCACGTGCCTGATTGAGGCCGGCAGAGCCATCAATGGAGAGACGAGCTATACAATTCAGAAACTACTGGCTCCACGACACCCACGGTGTGGCGAATCTCGGGGAAAAGTCTACGACCAACGACGTACGTTAAGAGACTGATAATAAAACTAGGACAGGGATTGATCCTCGGTTTCTTACAGCTCCTGATATTCTTAAACGGTCACTCACTTGACGAATGACCAGATGAGATTTCTTAACTTCGGTGATCTTACAAAAACCAGCAATTAGACCGTATTAATGGTACTCTACCAAACTTATAAAAAACGAAAAAATACAAACAAACAGAAAAAAAAAGACAGATGGAAATACATTCCTTTTATATCTGAACTCACAGCTTAAGCTGACATTTGCTTTTTTTAATTTTTCTTCAACTTTTTTTCCTTCCTTCTTTTTTTCTTCGTCATTTCACCAACTGGACCTCGCCCAAAAAAGTATTGGCAAAGTAAAGCGTTGGCTCAACCCATGACAAATGGTACCTCTTAATTTCTTGCATCCGCGTCAATACGTTGCTATTCTCCTTTCGTCTCTATTCTTGTCAACTGAAGATAAAAGACGCTTTTGCGGTTGAACTTTTCTTTGTTTCTCTGTCTCTGTCTCAAGCCCCAACTCCACCTCTCTCAAAAAAAAAAAAAAAATAAAAAAAATAAGTAAATGCTGATCTACGTCGGCAGACCTTCGGACGCCATAACTTCTACTTCTGCATATATAGGAATCTTGACTAAATAATATTTTACCCATGCTTTACCGTCAAATAAATAGGATGAACAATAGGAACTCGTTCATTTTCTTCTGGCATGCTTATCGCTTTATTTTTTATTCATTTCTTTTCAAGCACAGTACAGTAATATCCCACTTAGCGTTACCCCGTTTAGCGCTCTTTTTCAAATATTTACCTTAATACATTTAGTAATGTCAAATCTCTTAAATGAATTACCATAAAAGACGGTATCATCGACAGCCTCCAAAATAACTGTATACGGTATACTTCGGTTAACATGCCATATGCGCAAGTATGAACGTATACACGTACACTATGATTTAACAAGTAATGATATATATTGACTCTTAGTGATATTCAAATACCCCAGAAAATACTTACAAGATGAGGTACAATCCATTCCCTCCAGCTGAAGCTAAACAATGACATCATAAATTTCCGAATGATTGCTGGGACAATATTTGTTTATGCTACGTTATAATGACCCTGTATAGCAGTGTTTAGCAATGTGGTTTGAGGGACAGTTCCCAGCATGCTGACCAAATTATAATTACACATCGCTTTAGAATTGTTTATTTTTAGTCATTTCGTAACATATTGACCAGTGTTTATCTAAATCTATGGTCACATTCGATCCCATCGCGACTCTAGGTCCCTTCAACAATTCTCCCGTGTTTGAATTGTTATGTAGTAGATTTTTCACTATCATCCTTCTCTGACAGGAATCTCTCGAGTTAGTCTCTCAAGTCATACCCCAGTCGCTTTTGATGATTTTATGGAGATTTGTTGTCCTGGGTAGATGTAGAGGTCTACTTTCTCCAGCTTTGCGTCTTCTAGTCGACTGCAATTAGAGTCGACCCCAAGGATCCCGATTCATTTTGCTACTATCCTTTGAGAAAGGGGTGAGTGCTACTCTTATCTCTCTTATTCTACTGTTTAACAAAGATTGAGTGCGAGACATCATAGAATCTATTAAAAAAACTCAAGTGGCAATGGACTGGCCACATAGCAAGAATGGCATATGGACAACACGATTCCCGACATGGATCCGCAGAAATCACTTGCCTAATGGAGACTGGCAGAGTAATCGATGGAGAGACGGGCTAGGGAATTCACAAACTACTGTTCAGGTTTTTTTTTTAACCTGCAAAACTCACTGAGATGTTTGTATTTACTAAGCTCACTTAATGGGTGCAAGTAACTTAGCAAGAACTGAACTCACAGCACAATGAAAACGATCTATATCGCCAACCGTTTAAAACAAGGCACTCATACGTATTAGGCCAAAAGTTTTGAATCAAACTCAGCACACAGTAGCGATGGACCCCTTCCAATGCAGAGTGGTTATTTACTAAGCTTGGTGTAACCCACCACAAGTATGGAACATTTTGCAAGGATCGATTTCGTCACGCAGAGGAAATGATCACTACCAATAGGTATACCAACTCAGTTGTCTACCGTCAGGTCAGCAGTTTGGGCGCCCAAGTGAGGATCGAACTCATAATGCAACTATAAAAATAAACTCTTTGACGGGCTTCTTACTGATGTTTCTGAACGTGATTATTCATTAATCTTTCCTTCGTTTTGGCACATGGCAAAATATACGAGGCATTCAGTGAAAATCGAAATCCGTTATCAGTAATGATATTCAGCAAAATCAGTTGGTTTACCCAATACTCCATGGTGAGGCCCCCGAAATACTGTAAACTTTCGTTGTAGTGACACACTTTCTAACGGCGTCTTTGTTTTTATATTCTCGCGAATCTATTGTCATTGATTAATATGCGGCTACAGCACAAGCTGAAGTGTATTATTTTAAAGCTTTTCGGTTCATTAATTTCATTTGTAGATCTATAACCTGTATAAGGGGCATCAGACTGTGAAAAGGTAATAATAAAAATGTTTGTCTGTACTTTAAGTTTCTTATTATTGATGCACTTCATTTAAAATCCACCTGTTACAACAGCAAACTCTAAAATCCCCGTGGTTACCATACCGTTTGAGAATTTAAGCCTTAGAAAAGAGCTTTTCGCAGAGTGCACTGGTTGATAAGCTGTTCTTGCAATAATAATGTGTCCATACCTCTTTTAGTGGGATGTAGAAAATGACACTCGAGTTCTTAATAGATAAATGATGTTTTTTCTCATCTTGGACAAAAGAAACTTATACATTTGTTCATTGTTTTTTCTGGCCAATCCATCAAATTAATAATGATTGGATATGATTACATCTTACATGACTCTGCGTCTCGGGCATTCACGAGAAGACGAGAAGTGGTATCGAAAGAAGAGATTGAATGATTCCCTTATCGCAACATATCAGATGACTTACAGTTAAAAAGGGCGATAAAAAAATAAACAAGGAAATTGGATAGATACTTGTCAGAGTTACCATTTGGCATTTTTCAAGACCAAAATCGGGCAAACTTGGTGCAGAACAAAGCAATTTGGTTCCGAAAATAAAGATTTGGTACTGAAGGAAAATTTACCGAAGATAATAATCCCTTACACACGAATAATATGATACAATATGAATATGCATGAACAACAGATTGAAAAAAAAATATGAATTTTGATTCATTTTTTCCTGTAATTTTAGTCGGATGATAGACCTTAATTCATTAGACTATTTTAGTACCAGAATTACTTAATTTGGTCCCAAGACCATATAATTTTAGTCTTGTGCAGCAGAAGACATTCTTGCTTCACATGCAAGACCAGTACAAATCGTACACTACCAATACAATCAACGGCAAACAGAGAAACATAAAAAAAATCACAGTGTTCATTACATAAGTATATGAAGAAAATGAAACAAGGCACATAGATCACACTAAAGAAAGAAAGGCCTTTTGGAACATCATAAAAAACAAAAGGTATCTTTTGACATATGAAAAACCTAATGGAAGTTGACGCAGGAAAATATGTTTGGATACTTATTTACTAGTATAACATAAAAGTGAATTTATGCCCGAATTCTAGCTCTTACTCATCATGGCTCCAATGGCAGATTATTCGCCTCTTGTTTGGTAAGTCGAGGTTCAATCCACTGCCAAGTCATAATAAAGACTTTTAAGATGCTGCTCAATGCTTTTCTACTAAGCACTCGGTGCAATGTTTAGGACTGAGAAACCTCTCCCCGGAGTTACGATCCAAATTATGTTTGATGGACCGGTCTCCATGAAATATCCTAGGTTTTGCCAAGTCGAGCCTGGTCAGTACGTAAATGGATGACTATTTGGGAATATCAGGCACCGTAAGCAGAACTAAGCTTCGACTGGCTTCGCAAGCTGAAAACAGGTATTACTTAGAATTGCCTCCCGATGACGGTGTATGTGAAGAACGATGATATATACGGAAAGACCCGCATTGGTACATACCAGTGGATTGATGCACGAAAACTGACTCTTGCCTGTCAAGTTAACAATGGGTAAAAAATCATTTACGTTTACACTGCCATGGTTGTAAGGTAAGTATGGAAGATTGGTTTGCTCTTTTATCAGTCAGGATGAAGTAAAAGTCCCCCAGTAAAGATCAGTACAGTCAATATTAACGAGGAAAACTTAGTACCACCCGATGAGAGCAAGTGAATATCGGCGCCACCTATAACCAAAAGGAAGCAAAAAATAAAAAGGGAGATTAACTGAAATTTATTGAACTCCATTTATTTTTCAAACATCTTGGGACCTGTTCCATTTAAAGAAAAAAAATCTATGCAGGTCTACAAGGGATTATATCCAACCAGGTATGACAGCTTCGACCATTATGAATCAATTTGAAAGTATTTTTACTCTATTAAAAAAGAAAACCTGAAGCTACAAGTGTCAGTTCTAATTATTTTTCACACATATGTTGTGTATACATACATATATTATCACTAAGAAAAGGATGTATACTTAGAGTGGATATTTATGAAAGCGTCATATTATTTGAAAATCTATTTGGAATGACTTCCTGTTACACAGGGTAACTTGGCCTAGACAGCGTAAATTGAATAAAAAAATTGAAGAAAACTGGACTGCTGCAGGAACTTTATCTAAGACAAATAAACTACACAGAGAATATATGTATGTGTGTGCATGCGTATGAGAGAGAGAGAGTGTATATAGTGAGTGAAAAAAGTACATGATACATTTCAAAAATTAATTTCAACATCCTTAAATAGCTTTAAATAGAGACAGAATTTTTAAAAAATATTGAAAAATAAAAGGAATATTGAAATAAAATTGACCCTTGAAACAATATCTACAAAAATCAAGTGTTTGGTCCAAATTCCGCCAGTTTTGAAGGGGTTGAGATATGCTAGAATAATCCTTTTTAGATGTATCGGATACTGAGCTAAAATTAATATAAATACTCATGAAGGCATTATTCATTCCTGAAGACGAACCTTCATAAAGATATCTTTCATACACAAACATGAACAAAAACGCACGTATGCATATTTTTATGGAATAAATAAATAAATAAATATATATATATATATATATATATATATGCATACACATACAATGTACAATGCATTTAAGCAAATGAATGTTGTTTTAGGCACACACATACAATTCCTGTTTTTTAAATGCAAATCTCTTTTATATACAAACCTCCGTTATCATATATTGTTGATCAAAATCATAAATGCTATAATATATTCACACTCATATATCCAATTCAAAAAATATCGAAACATAAATCCATTATTCATGTATTTTCTAAGAATATTATATTTATACATGCATGCATATATGTGTGCGTGTGTAGAATTGATTTATACATAATTGACACACAATATAAATTATTTTATACATAATTCACTTGCGAATAAAGAATAATGATTGAACGTATAGGAAAAGATATAAAGCTTTATTCATAAAAAAAAAACTTTTTATATACGTAAGTTATTGCTGCTATGCAATGTACGGCTCATAAGTACGAAATCTGTTTTTATTGCCAGAAATTTCATGGGGTCATTACGTAATTTGAACTGGCGGTGGGAACTGAATTAACTTACTTCTTCAGCAACCCTTCCATCCAGCAATGCCAGTTCACCTTTTCAATCTCCTTGATTGATTCTGAACAAGATATTAGAAGGATAGAAAAGTCAACTGGCCTTTTTCATCCAACGATTCGATTCTACTGTAATATTTTTTTTCGAATGATTTAGCTTTCAGGACATCAAAGCGGGAGTAAAAGTATGCCTTGTGATGTTGAGTGCCACTTGCACACACACACACGTATATATATATATATGTGTGTGTGTGTGTGCTCAGAGCGATGTTAATATATCTAATTTGTTTCAAAAATCCCCGAAACTGTTGTTACATTATAGACAAGTAATGATCCCAAGAAGGTTATGTATACTATGTATTATAACAACAAAGTATATCTGAAACAGGGGGAAACACTGAAAAAAGTTGCATAAATTGCATTTACAGATATTGGGAAAGTGACATTAAAAATATCTTGGAAAAGTTTTTTCAATGTTTAGTCTTCAAAGCCGTAAAGCCTCCAAAGATATAGATTTATACATGTGTGTGTGTGTGTGTGTGTGTGTGTGTGTAATCATTGAAGAACCTTAAGTTAGGTGGATTGATATCTATCACGCTAAAGGTATAGGATTAGTCTTACAAAAACGCTCGTGAATAAATACTTATTTACCCTACTTGTGATTTTCCTTCATTCCATAAATTTTTACTATATATATATTTGTGTGTGTGTGTGTGTATGTGTGTATGTGTGCACACACATCTCCATGCGTGGATATCTATGCATCCGAATACATACATGTGTGTACTCGCGTGATGAAGATAAATAATCGGATGCCAGAATAACACTTCCTAATTCAGTAATCATGGAAACAAACTCATTTTTTTAATTGCTTGTTTTACCGCTGATAAAACGAGTAGCGTTCACTTGGTGACCTTGAGAAATTTGGTGAAACGTGTATCGCTCATTTATCTGCAAAAGGTAGAATTTCCCCAATTGATCTCAAATGAAACATAATAAATGACAAAGCGAAGAAATCGAATATCGAGTCTCAAGGAAGAGTAGGGGGAGGAGGAAGAAGTGTGTTTCTGGAGGGAGTGTAGGACAAGCAGCGACAAGATTCGGAAAAGAAGAAAAAAAAAAAAAAAGAAAAAAGAAAAAGAAAAAGGATATGCAACCTTATCACTGATTCCTGCCTGACCGTTCGGGAATAGAAGTTCAGGATCCAAACGAGGAACTTTGTCGAACTTGACGTGCGGCAAATACATAAATCAGAAAAAAACCCGGCAACCGGCAGAGGTTAATGAGAAAGCAAAATAAACACATCGATCCGTACTCTCCTCTTGATAACTTGTTGATCTGTGCCCAAGATCAATATCTACATTCACGCACATACACAGGTAGACAGACACACACACACACACACGAGTACGCATGTAAATATAGGTAAACTTGCTAATCACATATCGTTTTTTACGTGTTTGCCGCCTAATATGTCTTTCGTGTGATAGATCCCCCGAGATCACTTGCGCAACCGAGGCCAGCAGAATATTAGATGGAGAGACAAGCTAGACAAATTCAGAAAGTACTGGCTCCGCAATGCCCATGATAGAAAAGTGTAGCGAATCCTGGGGGAGGGTCTACGTCCAACGACGGACATTAAAAGACTGACGATGATGTATTTTGTTACCTCTGCCAACGAAATTAGGTGAGGTATGTGCATTCACTCATGTCTATCTGAACCCCCATCCCCCCAAAAAAAATTCTTAAGGATTTCACAAAATCATTAGATTCACAATCTCGCTATATTCACGTATAAACGTTAATTAGGGAATGGATACATAATCCGATAGAATGATTTTAAATTGCATTATATCATGTTGAAAATCTTATTTGAAATTATCTCCCGTCAGTACACAGTTGATGTATCATTTGGCCGAGACAACATAATTACAATGAACAATTAGAGAAAATGGAGCTGCTGCACGAATCGAACCGGCCACCAATAGAGTATCTATTTCAACGTAGCTTCGGTCTCACCCTATCGGTAATAGGTTCGATTCCTGTTCGATTCAATTCAGAGACATTTTTTCATTTTTATATAACTCATATCAATTAGTCCCCACGATATCTCCAAGAGTTCTTAATGAATTTCAATTATATTTCATAGGAAGGGAAGAGAGAATTGTTGGATCAGAGAACTAGTCTTCGATTGAAAGATATTTTCACGTATTTAGAGTAGTTTGGAACATGGAAAATTTAAACACAGTCACTCCCCGTTTATTGTTACTTCATGAATTGATATCCTTTCAGTTTTTAGTTACTGTATGGCGCCCATAGAAGAACAGAATCTCTGATTGCTTGTTATTCAACATTAGAGTTCCCCCTGCAGAAGCTTTTTTGTGGAATGTCTTAATTGCATGTCTAAAACAGTTTTATTTTCTTACAAATCACCTATGTGCAACGGTGTATATGATAAACCAACTATGAACATAAATATGTTGAAATAAAATGTCGGAAGCCAAACTTTATATATATATATATATATATATATATATATATATATATATATATATATATATATATATATACACTAAAGCAGAATATACTTAATAATTACAAAGTTTAGTTCACAGAAATTTTAGATATGTTTGCGAATTTCTCAAAACCCTCAGGAATTTCCCGATATCACTACTTCCACAATCTTAGTGTTATATATATATATATATATATATATATATATATATATGCGTTATATTACTTTGAAACTTCATCCGAAATGATCTCCCATTACACAGTGAATGTATCATTTGGCCTAGACAGCATTGATAGGATCAACAAACCCAATCACCACGTTGGAATCTCGAGGTTGCACACGGTCCCGGCAAGACGGCACCCAAGTACAAACCTTAAAGAAAATCGGTTATCACGACATTCAAATCTTGGGCTTGTCCCATATTAGCCCAGATTTTAAACCCAAAAACGTCCAGGTAATTATGATACGGGCTGATATGACTTCCGTGTTGGCCTCCGTGTGGCCTCCAAACATGACTGAATTGAATAGTTAACAGAGAGCGTTGACTACAGTACAAAATACTGAATATTTCCAGTGAACTTGCAATATAAGACGTTTTTTTTTTTACTTAATGTTTAACAAATATTTTTGTTCATTGCTTCCGATGTGTCGGCGATTGCTGTGGTTTACCCCCGCGACGAAGCTGATCACAGAGTCGATTGCATCTGTTCGTCTGCCCGTACCTCCGTCCGCACAATATCCCCGAAAGTACTGAACGTTAATGACATTTTGCAGAAGGCAATGGTGGGCAATTCGATTACGAAAAAGTGAATACATTTTTGGCAGATCCAGATATTCCTTTCCGATTGAGAGATATTTTTCCCACCTCTCTTCAATCAAACAATATCTTTCAAAATCATCAGTCAATTCTTTATAAAATTCTGTGGAGGGGTTGACAATAGATCCTTCCACAATTATCTCCCCTGCCTCATAGCTATAACTCCAAATCACATAATATTTCCATTTCATGTCTCCTAAAGTTCTCGATGAATTTCCATGACATTGTGTGGAAAGGTGGACAATAGTCTCCGGTAGAATTCATCAAATTTTGCACGATCACCTTTCCTACGTCAAAAGACTATGTTTTAACCACATATCCCCCAAATTCCATGTCTGTCCACACGATATCCACGAAAGTTTTCAATGAGATCTTGCGGAAGAACTGATTGAATTTTGGAGCTAATCTTTGCACAAGTACCTTCCATACGTTGCTGTCAAAATCACATAATATTGCCATTATTTTTTTGTCACTCGATTTCCCCTCAAGTTCCCAGTGAATTTCAATTACATTTTGTAAAAGGGTGGACAATAGATTACAGAATAAGTGATCAAACTTTTAAGCAGATCCATTCAAAATTACTTCCCTGACGTCGGAATCGCGTGTCAAAATCATATAATATCGCAAATATTCAATGTCTGTCCGCGCAATATTCCTGAAGGGTGGGCAATGGGGTGATGAAGAGATCTTAAAATTTGGGGGTGGATCCAGGGATATTTTTTGATTCAGGGATAGGTTTCCGTTTCTTTCCAATTATATCTACCTATATACTCTTGATACTATGAATGAATTTCGATGAATTTGGACATGATCCATGTACAAATATTTACTGTACATGGTAGTTATTTCTCCAAAGCACATAATATCACCCCAATTTTATGTTTGTTCACATAATTTCAAACCGAAGTTCTCAATGAATTTCAATAATACTTCTTTGAGCGATGGTAATCTCTCAGCTAATAGCTTTGACTGAAGTATGCACTGTCTGAGTGCTTTCTAGTTTTTGTCTCTTTGCCGCCATTATACTTACAAAACATTTGACAAAACTTCATGATTGCTACACAGGCTCGGAAAACTATTATATCAACGTTTTATCAGTATATTGTTTCAATCCCCAAAATGAACTAAAAATACTGAATGGCCTCCATTCTCTCTACAAACAATGGGAAGTCTCCCCGAAGCACATGCCTGGGCAAAGCGTATAGAGATCCTTGGATGCACAAGCAACGTAGTCTAAAGGAATGCCGAGGGTGAAGCATCTGGATTAGCTTAGCTGCAAGATTGGCTGGTACGATGTCCAGGGGACTCTACTTCCTGTTTTGGAGATCACCCACAGTATCGGAATATTCCCACCAAGAAGCGGCATATCCCCATAGTTAGCTCAGGCATCTGCCAGAAAAATTGGCTACAAAACTCGTTGCTTTTTCGAGGCCAGATAATCCCATCTTCCCTGTTATTTTACCCATAGCTGCGGGGGAAGATATGGATTCATGCATTCTCAAAATTCATTAGTATGAAGTGAATATAACCAGCCCCGAGTTTGAACTTGGGTCGCCAGTTCCACCGTCACTGACTCCGCCAGTCGCACTTCCAAACATTTGCACATATTCATACCATTCCTTAGAGATAGCAACATAACATATACCTAAAGAGATTAGGATGGGAATGGGAGAAAGTATAGTGAGCAATTTTTCTTTTGGTTGAGACAACCAAGGAGAATGTTAAGCATAGATGAATACCTCCCAAGAGTAGTCAGTATCAGAGCAAAGATACAAACCCCAACAAGTCAGCTTCCAAAACTTTTCTTTACAGCTAAAAGCCACAGCAGGGCTTAGAACTGAATAGAAAAAGGATTGTATGGATTTATTGTATTAATGATTAAAAGATGAAATTTGGGATAGGCTACATTTGAGAGGGATCATCATTGGCTTTCAAAAAGGTGGGTGGGGGAAGTCAAACCACTGGTCAACCACACTATTGGAATAATCTTACAAAGAGGCAGCATACCCCCTTAGCTATCACACGAATCTACCGGGAGCATAGGCTACAAACCCAGGTCTCATCTTACCTTGAAATTTTATTGCCTGGGCAAGAAAATTATCCCACACACAGGCCCAGTTGCGTATGGTACTAATGCTGTGGAAAAACCTTCCAAAAATCTTCGTTCTCTCAGCCAAGCCATTCATATAAGTAAAACACACACGCTATATATATATATATATATATATATATATATATATATATATATATATATATATAAAAGAGAGAGGGAGAGAGATGGGGGAGAGTACAGAACGTAAGTTTTATCATTTCGCCAGAAGAACCGTCATTGTTTCTTGGCATCCACCTCCAAGCTATCGCGTGTGTTGTCTGATGAGTTATTAAGTTAATAAGAAAAATAAAATCAGCGTGTCAAATATCACAGTCTCCATCCGCTCTTGTAGAACTTCAGCAAAACTTGAAAGTGGATACAAAGTTGTGCAAGTCTAAAGACCTCATTTTCAACGCTCGCTGGATCATCTGATAACGACTCTCGGTGAAACAAACTTGGAAGAAAAGACAGACAGTATCGACTCTCTGTGATATTCCTCGGATGATCGGTATCTGCGTTGCTATCGAATGGCGTATATTCTGCTGTTTTCCCGCCAGTCACCAAAATTGCGCGGGAAATTACCTCCGCTCAAGTGATGGCCGGAAATATGTGCACGTATGCGATTGCATGAAATTATTCCAGGTACAATTATGCATGAATCGCTATAAGTGTTATGGCTATGAAAACCTGGTCTCTCTTCAGTCAGTTGATAATTTCGAAGCAATTTATACAAGCAAGGCTCAATTTCCGCAAAAGGAGTACAAACAAAGAAAGCAATTATGGCTTCTGGACGTTGCTCGTCCAGTAATCTCGCTCTTTAAGCATATGCAGTTACACCGCTTAGCACTACCCCGTTTAGTGCCGATCCGCTATAGTGTTATCTTTCAAATATAGATATATGAATTCAATAGTATTATTATATCCGAAATATATTATGAATTATAAAAGACAGCATCATGGACAATTTCCAAGACGAATGTTTATTGTACACTTCCGTCAATGTGCAATGTGTATGAAATCAAACCTATTCAGGAATCCACTGATTTATTTTGTCGGGATATACATCAACACCTTGTGATGTTGTATCAGCTCCGGAAAGAAGCTACCAGATGAGATACACAGCTCTAATCCATCACATTACGTTCGGACCTCATAAGAACATAAAGCAAAATGAAGTGTTATGGACATGCTATTTATGCTACGTTATAATTATACTAGAAAGCGCAACAACATTTCAAGCTGCATGTTTTAGAAACGTCACTAGAGTGTTTGCCAAGGTTTTCCAGAATCAAATATGTTTGGAAAAAAATGGTCGGTCTTTATACACCATATTTTAGTAAAGTAGCAATGTAATGTATGGTGTCTGTTTGGAAAGTATCCATTCGTTTTGATTATTTTGAGAACTGGTTGCACGGCCATGATTTGAATTGACAATCAACCAGAAGGGTAACACTGTCGAGAGACATCACTGGGTGCAATTCTGTACTGTGTGACTATTGTATTCATAATCAACGAGCAAGTGATTGTTTACGTTTTCTTCAGGGTTTTTCTTTTGAGTTATTTTATTTTAGCAAAACATGGCATTACCCAGGTTGTCAGTCCCTCTGAGATTTCCGATCATAGACGACATGAAACATTGTAAACTGTTCTTAAAGGACTAAGATCGTTGGGATGAGACTGTAATGTCGAAAGGACTAAGGCGTTATTGCCCTAGGTTGGCTATTTTTCCGTTATTGATAAATAATTTGATACTTCCTAGAGACACCACGTATAATCGTTAAAAGCTTGGTGCACATCTGGAATATTTGGACGTAAATTGGCTATTTTCTCTTGAAAGGAATTTTTAGAATAAAGAATTTTAGTAGTATATGGATAATGACTGAACAGCCACTCCCCAAAATAAGTAGACGATATTCCCACAGAACTACATTACTATATATATATATATATTAGATAGATAGATAGATATTTACAATACTATTATTTCGGATCAGTTTTACACGGTGATCAGTGAACAAGTGTTGTTTTTGTTTTGTTTCGTTTTTTAATTTTTATTGAGTATTTTTCAAAGTTTTCAGAGTTATTTTCTCTGCTCTCCTCCTCTCTCTGTCTATATTATGAAATATCTAATTATTGAATTGAAATAATTATTAGAGACAGGATTTAATCAAACAAATCATTTGAGACAGAAATAACATTGAAAGAACTCATTGATATATATATATGTTTCTTCAAGATGAAATAGAAATCCTACAGATTCTCTTTTCTGTCTTATTGAATCTATCTGTCCAAATTTCACAGGAATTCGGTATAATTATTTGATATAGACAACCAACACGGACGGAAAATGTGTAAAACATTTTCGATGAACGGGTAGATATAGGTAGAAGTGTCGGTGTGCGACACTTTGATCCTTGGGAGAGTGCACAGATACTCTAATCAAAAGCAGAAATGCCGAACTGTACGTAAATCCCATCATTTTTCGTTGATACTAAGTTACTTTTGGAAAAGGAGATATAGATTTTAGTTCTAACGATTTCTTGTTGTTCCAGTTTCATGAAATAAAACTCAGTACAGAGACCAATAGGTGTTTAACAAACCTAACCAGGTCTGGCACGAGAACTCACCAGATTATGGTCACCGGCAACTGGTTACTAAACATCGCTCTTTAGTAGATTACAGAGAATAGCATAGATATTTGTATACTGTTGCTGATCTTGAACGGTACGTTTGTGTTATATTCTCACACAAAGATTAGTTCTTGGTTCATTCATTTTATATGTAGCCCTGTTTCCATGTATAGGGTCCTTAGACCCTGAAAGTAATAAAACAAAGTCATTTTTGTCTGAGCTTTTTGTTCCCTCATTAATGATACACTTCGTATCAAATGACTGATTCGTTACGACACTCTTAAATTCAGTACCGATATAACAATAGTCCACTGTATTTACGAAATTACTTTACAACAGTAAAGTAGTATGTAGAGAGCGAAAAGATTCAAATAAAACAATCGAAAAGTCCGACTTGGAAAACCAAAGAATGAAATCCAAAGGAGAGCATTTCCAACGAATCGATATCCAATCCATTATGGATCGATGTAGGTAAGAGAAATTGTGCGTTAGTCAAGACGCCGTTGCAGGTCACGGTTCGGGTCAAGAAGCTGGGATGTAAGGTTGAGGATATAAAATCCGTTCATGGATTAGTCTTATTGGCTAAGTGTGGGATCGCAACAGGCCAAATTTGTCTGGGATTATCTTCTCTTGTCACCAAAGAGTCTATAAAGACTTTGGAGCCGATTGCTTTATTCCAATGTCATGTCGAGCACGGAAGACCAGTTCACACGCTCTAGGTCAGGCACTCGCCGAGTTAGGCTCCATAATTATTATGCTTAAA
Source organism: Thysanoteuthis rhombus (assembly GCA_963457665.1). Taxonomy (NCBI): domain Eukaryota; kingdom Metazoa; phylum Mollusca; class Cephalopoda; order Oegopsida; family Thysanoteuthidae; genus Thysanoteuthis; species Thysanoteuthis major. The sequence goes on along the minus strand of OY735211.1, from coordinate 30,676,802 downwards.
AACGCGAATGCGAAAATGTGCACGTATTTCCGTAAATAAACTTTATTTACCCTTTACAGGCAAAGATCCACTGGGCTGTTCCCGACCCCTAATCATTCGGCAACGCTCGCTTAAATTTTTTCTATAACATCTTAAATAATAAATTTAAAATGAAAAAGTAATTCCAAATTGGATATTTATCTTAAAATAAAGCAAATTAGTTTATCTCTATGTACATTTATCTAAGTAACAAAAAACACCAAACCCTGGATCCACCCCTGAGTATTTGTTCAGTTTGGTTGCAGCAATAACCAGAGTCTGTTTTGAGTTTAATACAAATCATTATTCAGAATTTGGTAGATCCTGAATTTATCGAACACATTGTGTAATCTGACTGAATGATATATTTGTAGTGGAGTTGGAAGGTCGAATTTACTTGGAAAGTCTCGTGATACTAGCATGATAACCTTCGGTTTTTTAGGAGTTTTTTTGTGTGCAATTATCGCAGTGACATCCAGAATCCATTTTTAATGATATATTATTAGTTTGAGAGCCGATCTTTTTTGTTAGGTTCTATGTTTGAACTCCATAGGTGCCTATTGGGAAAACTCTCTTTTTTTTAAATGACCGGATTAATTTGTTCTAGACTTGATCTTGCTTGCTCTGTCAAAAGCTAGCCAACCTTAGGGGATTTTTCTTTTGATTCCTTCTACTCTTGGAGATTTCGTATAGTAATCTACTTTTTTTTAGCTTTGTGTTTTCTATTTTGATCGTTATGTCCTTTTCCTCATCATTGCATTGGTCTAACTGAAGATCATGTGTAGACCTACTTTCTTGCACACTTCATTCAGTTCGTCTAATATTATCAGGAGTTCTCGATGGTTCTAGGCAAATACAACGATGTCGTAGGTAAATCTTACGTTACTTACCTATTCGCAATCACATCCGATTCCTTTATTTGTCCAGGTTAAGCCTTGGGAGATCATTTCGAGGCATGCAGGGGAAACTTTGGATTTTGTGTGAATACAACGTTCCTGAATATCCCTTACTATTTCAAAAGATGAAATTAAAAAAAAAACAACAACCCCCTCTCTCTCTCATATATATATATATATATATATATATATATATATATATATATATATATATATATATACAACTAGTCTGCACCAGTTAATGCTGAATATAAGTATAATAGTTGATTAATGGACAGTGTTGAGGTAGTCCCCAGTCCCCAGTGTAAAGCCACAGGGTATACCATTAACAAGAACATAGATGATATGTAAGTTATTCCGCTGATCATTACAACGAAGACACTGTAAACGATCTCCAGCGTATTCGGTTCAAGACATATATATATATATATATACATATATATATATATATATAAAACGAGTACCTTATCGGAAGAGTCCCTAATTGCATTTTACTTACTTCCACCTTAATCGTTTCCCCAGATGAGTGGGTTAAAGTAATCCTTTCTTGACCTGAAAAGCTGCAAATCTCCGATGTTTATCAATAAGCCCACGTTTGTCTATGTTACGGATTTTCCCAAAATTTCACATGAATTTCTTATGCTGCCTCTCAACATTCTCGATAACCCTGCTGCCACATTACACACACGAGCACAAACACACGCACGAAGAGAGTAAGTGGAAAAAAAGCAAAACAAACTAATCGGGAATCATTATTCTGGATGGTTAAACTTCGGCATCAGCAACCTTTTTCTATGTTCTACCAGTTATTGATTCGCCGAATCCATTGATTTCCCGTTGTACTTGATCTTCTATTTATCCAAGTATATCCTCCACCTTGATCCAGGTTCAAGAGTTCGTAGAGATCAACGAAGTCCATAACTCTGAAACAAACCTTCTTTCGGATGTCGTTCCAATGAGAAATGTTCACTTGCTTCATGTTCCCAACGACTACTCAGAATTTGAGCCATTCCTTCACGTTCTGTTACAACCGAAACATTACGTTGTGTTTGTTGTACTGAATTCTACGTTTGATGTCGTATAGAGAAGAATAAATGAGGTATGATACCAATTAACCCACCACTTACGGTAGTAACTGAATTTGTTATGGCAATTATTGCTATAATAATGCATACTTTGGTTACTGGAGCGATAGAAGTTACGCTGTGTTAGAACACTCGTAGAGGAAATACAATTATTTACGAACACGCTGTATGAAGCGATATCTATACATCTATCAATTTGTGTGTATATGTGTGTGTGAAAGAGAGAGAGAGAGAGGGAGGTTTATTTGCACAGGTCTGCCTAGTGGCTGAGATAGCTAATATTTGGTTCCTACTGGTACGAGGGGTAGATGTTCGAGCCCAGCTCAGAGCCAAGGTGTTAATTTTTTTCAAAGCGGTTTATCTACTCAAATATTAGCACACTGCAGTCTTCTTGATCTTGATTTCCCTCCAACTGCTGTTTGCTTGCACAAAATTAAATGAGGAAAGACTATGCTGCGCCAACCTTCCAAATGGGGAGTGTCTTCTAACCTTGAATATCTGCTTATGGAATATATGTCTCTTTATTTGCGCTCTAACACCGACCAGTGATGTTAGTAGAAAATAGGCAAATACGTAAGCTAAAAGACATATAAATTCACTTAACTTAAGCCCCTGTTGTTAAAATGATAATAACAACAACAACAAAAATAAAGAAACAAACAGAAAAAAAAACCCCAAAAGAAATACCCTAATGGTAGTAAAGGTAAGAGCCACATTATTGCTGAGATAGGTGAAGAAGAGATGAGATGAGATGAGAGGAGGGAAGAAGACCCGAGGAGACTTACTGGCACTCAAACTTCACCGGGCAACAGGCGTAAAATTGTCAACCACAGTATTGCTGTGGACTATGAGATTGTGGAGACGAGGGCTGTAGACCTGAGGAGACATGCTGTCACTCAACCTCCAGCAGTAACCACCAAGCAACTGGTGTGGAGTTGCTAATAATAATAATAATAATAATAATAACAGGAAAAATTGAATGATACAGGTATCCCCCCCCCCGCTATCTGAAAGTGGTCTTTTGGTATTATGAGCCAAATCAAGTAAAGTGAAGAAGCAATTGCAATGATTCATGAGGGAGCATTTTTTTAGCATTGTAAGATCCTATAAAAATGCTATGTTTGGATGAGTTTTAGTCGTGCTATGTTAAGAGAAAGAGGAAGAGAGTGTATGCTGCTTCTACAGCCTCTCTCTGGGAAACAGACAAAGAATCATGTATTCGCTTTTCAACTTAGTGAAAGCGAAAGAGTGGCGTAAACCGAACTTTCAAAAAGAGAAAGATACCAATTCTGTGAATATAACTATTATTTGTATCTTTTCAACTGAGGCATCTGATAACAATCCATGACATCGAGTGGGATTGACATCAGTCCCCCCTCTCTTTCCTAATCCAGTCAACCTCAACAGTACCATGAACAACACTGGGATAAAGTAAGGATCAGCATCGCTAAGTTCCTCAAACAAACATTAATATCACTCAAAGAAAGAGACAGAAGTCAAGAGCGGCATCACCATTGTAAAAATTATCGGTAGAGATGCACAATAAAAAAAGTTTTATAACAATTTATTAGATTATGTTTAATTTCAAAACATAATGAGGCTAGCGTCGTTCCAGACACGGGTCCTGCAAGAGACTACCCGAATCCGTACTCAAGATCACTTTGAATGTTATGATAGCTGAACCTATATTAGTTAAACCCGACTGAACCAAGGGAAAATTTATACCACCTAATCAGTAAAGATCCGTATCAACAAATGTAAAAGTGGCGCCCATCTATACTTGTCTTAAACTCTGTCTCTCTTGTATCTGGTTATCTAATTCTTTTAAATCCTGTACGATCGTTCATATTGGATCCGTGATTATGAACATTTCGTACTTCATAATTTCCATTGACCCCAAGAAAGGTCTTGTTACTTATCTATTTTTCACTGCCTACCATTTCACACTGATGTCCGTCGTAACAGCCATATTTCCTATTTGAGAAATTTTACTCTTTGATGGTGAATTACATCGTATCACCTACATTATCATCCTCAGCCCTTAGACTGATTCAGGGAGGAAGATATTAAAGTTACCCCTTTGATCAACTTTGTATGTGGAGGATCCATCCTCTCTCAGCTATTAGCAATTTATGAAAAGTATAAGTATTGCCTTAATCTTTTTAAGGGAATAGCTACAATAAGGTATCTAGTGTGATAGATTCGGCTATAATTCATTTGAAAATCTATGTACTCAAATGAATGTGAAATATCTTCTCTACCTTTGCTGTATTCCTTTGATATACTATCTCAGTAGCTGGATAACTTATATTCCTTCCCGCTGTCAAAAATATCTGTCTCGATCCAAGATTTTCATCGCTACAGACTTTTAGCCTATTTCCTTCCTCTTTTTACCTTTTACGGTTCTGCAAATGACATCTTAACCGAAGAACATCAAAGGCTTATAACGATTTTCTTCCCAGAGAAAAAAAAATCTGCTTTTCTTCTGTTTCGAATTCCCGCTGGAGATGTGATATTTATTTTTTTTGCCAGCCAGTGTAAGTGAACTTTCTGTCATAAGTTGCAATATAGTACATAAAATATTCATACCCTCAATTCATCTTTCTGTCGTTGGGTACCGACATATCTGTGTGAACGTTATCTATCAAAGAAAATTTTACCATATCGATTTTTGTTATCGTTTAACTTTTGACTAAAATGACGGCGGAATCCTTCGAAATTTTGGTTGTTTTGTACTAAGTGCTTATTTGATATTTATCTGGTAGCTGATAGATTTGATTAGATTGCAAAAATAGGAGACAGATCCGAACCTTTTACTCCCTGGTATGGACAACGGAATGAGAGCAATGTACCAACGTTGATTGGATAAAGGGTTTGATTCGAAATTCCCGGGAGGTAACCGAATATGGTTGACACTTGAAGATGGCCAAAGAGTAGAGCGACCGAAACATTGTGACTGGAACAACCAAGACGAGGGTACTAGCCTGAGTGAATGAGAGAATAATAAATGACAGAATATTAAAAGATGAGAGGGTCCCAACTTGGAAATAAATTCCATAAGACACATATTCCAATTTCGAGATGAACCAGCATTATCCGAAGAGTTGTTTAGACGACTGAGCCTCTTCATTTAGTTTTTGTTTTTATGTCAACATTTCGGTCATCTTATCATCCATCATTGTAATACATATATATATATATATATATATATATATATATATATATATATATTGCTGGAGGATGAAAAATTCGAAAAAGTTGCGTGATTAACACTGACGGTAAACTAAATATCAAACCAGTTTAGATTTCTTTACTTCAGAAAAAAAAAGAAGAAAAAGAAAAAAGAATTTGCGGGCATTGACTGCGTTTCGTATAAATGGATAGTCATTTATAATGTTTCAGTTTATTACAAAGAAGAAATTGTTTTCTTCTGAGACCTAAAACTTAGTAACAAAGAAAAAAAGTTTTCTTTTGACAGAACGGTTTCTAAAAAGAAAAAAAAAGTTTAAATTCACAATTATAGATGGGGATCAGATGTAGAGAAAAATAAATACCAGGAAGGACAGTACAAGCAGGGAAAAAAAATGTCCCAGAAAATATGTCTTGTTTTAAAGTGCGTCTTTCTAGGGGAACAGTACAAGCTGGAAAAAAAATGTCTTTTGAAGCATCGACTGAAGAATTACACTTCAAATAGGACACAATTTTTACCTGTCGTTTTTTTTTTCTTCGATGTATCTGCGAAGGTTCTCAAACGAACTACGAAGCCAAAAGAATGGCACCTAATTAGAATATTCGTTCGAGACCTGTTCATCGGAACTGCTCGCAGAAAACTTCGGGTTGACTTTCATGTTATCTCTGTTTACTTTTTTTTTTTGTAGCGCCACTGCATTTTTTCTCATTTTTTTTCTCTCTTTCACTTATATCTGATATTTATTATATTACTCATTCATAATGCATGGATAGATGTATGCATTTAGCTCTCTGCATCTCCATCTTTCTATTTAATTTCATTACTAGGTATGTATGTGCAGTGAGTGTAAAAAGTATCGAATAAATTATAAAAATTTCATTCTAACATACGTATACCTATTCGGAATAGACAGAATTCGGATCAAAGACTTCTGATTTCTATATATAGTTACTTAAAGTTCAATCTCGTTTCAGTATTTTTTTGATTTTTGTATCTTTCAATCTCTGGCCTAAATTCTGTAAATTCTTAAGCTTTATAAGTATTTTAGAATGCTTTGAAAGAAAGGTATCAGATTGAAGACAGTTGCAATAAGAGGCGCTTGCAACAAGCCTCATTCCTCCATTAAGAAACAAACTAGAGTGATAACGCTCATACCACACGTAAGACCCCCCACGCACACTAGAAGACGAGAAGATACATTCAACATCTACTGCTGGGTTTGATAAGAAAAAAATGCGTGTTTTGGAGGTAAAAAAAACATTTTTGTGAGCCGTATTTTTCAGATACTATCCTGGTCGTTTGAAATAATCAAAACTTACTTTGAATCATTGCTTTGGTAACTTCTACGTAACATGGTTAGCATATATCATATTTAGTGTGTCTAGCTTGCACATGGTGTTCTGTCATGAAAGCAGCCCTGTCAGATCACGATGTGCTAGTTTTACATACATCCTGTGCTAGCTAAACACAAATCATGGAATAGTATTTATCTGCATAAATGAGACATTGCAAGTATGTAAATTGTCAGCGTGGTCCTGCCACAGATCGCAACACCCACCGATAGGTAAGCAGAGTTTAGATGCACTTGAACGTAGCCATTTGATAAGATATTCCAAGAATATGACTTGACGTCGTCTTTGATCTCAGGGTCAACTTCTACAGTGTCTACTCCAACAGCGCCAACTCCTACAGTGCTTTTTCTCATAGGGCCTCGACTTGCAACAGGTCCTTCTGCTGTGCATCCTCCAATAGGATCATCTCCTCAGCGAGGGTCACTTTCCTTCTGTGCGTCTCCTTTAAGACCACCAACCTCTGGGTAGGTACAGAAGGCTTCTCACCAGAAGCTATCCGGCCACATCCCTGAAGCAGGGATCTGAATAATATTTTAAACGGCAGGAAACAATGCTCCTCTGACATCTTTATAGAGACTTCTATAAATGAAACAGAGTTAGAAAAAGAACCCTCTACAGCGTATGGCAAACAAAAGAATCTTGGAAAAGAAAACCACAAAGAAAAATGTGAAGATGACCGAATGTCTACCCCCAACAAGACAAAAAAAAAAAAAAAAAGGAGAAGAATCCGACTTTGAAGAGGAAGAAAAATACTGCATTATGAGTCTAGAATGCCACCCAGAACCCAAAGAAGTGTAGCTGCAGCGCTGGATATACAAGTCTTGGGCACATAAAGATTGCACAGCTTGAGGTGATTTTTAAACATGTCACAACTGTGAATCTGAGTGAACAGATTTCCTTTTTGGGGTTTCGGATGTAATGAATTTTCTGGATTCGACAGAATTGGTTTCTGGGAGCAGACATAATTGTAAAGAGGTTTTTGAAAATTTATTATCTGTGTCCTTTTGGGATGTCTGCTCAAAAAAGGGCAGTTTGGTACAATGAATACATGTTTAATGAAAGTTTCATTGCAAATTGTTCCGTTCTTTTTGTCTAACATTGAAACACGGAGAGATCGAATAGAATCTGTAACATAAGCCAATTGACTTATGGTAGGTCTATGTTCTACGCATAAACAAACAAAACCCCATGACTTATTTAACAAATACATAAATGATACTAAGATATGATTATAAAACAATACGCATTTTCAAAATACTGGGTTCATTGAGACAAAAAGCAAAAGTTAATTGGTGAAATGTGATGTATTTGCAACATCCCTGATTACTGTTGATCTGACTTCTCCCTATCAAATGAATGTTGTGAACGATATTTCATACGTAATATCCTTCAAAAGGTATGGGTAATTTGCAGGCAGCTGTAAGTTTAATATATAAAAGATTGGTTGGTCTGAGATAAATACAGAAAGGGTTGCGATTGACCCAGCCCTCCATTATTTTCGCTCATTGTATATATTATTCTATGTACTCCAGTCTGTTTTTGTTTCTTTCATTGTTAACTGCTGTAGACTCGTTATTACGACACCCTGGCGGGTTTAAGAGTGCGTTTATGACAAATTTGCTTTTTTGACGGGTGGTTTTTATTCAGGGTGTTATAATAATGAGAAACCAAAAAATACCAATAAATGACTTTTTATTATCCTTACACGGTCTAATGACTCATATGCAGGTTAGAAGTTTATTTGCAAAATAAAATGAATTAATCGGGAACTAATATTCGACAATAATTTTCCATGAAGATAGAAAAAAACCCAAACAAACAAACAAACAAAAAAACAAAACAAAAACAAACGCATGTGTGATCAAATTACCCCATTATAATGATTTCCGTTTAACAAGATTTTATTGTATTTTTCCCCTTTTCTATTTTCCTCTATCTTTCTCGGATATGCGGGTGGTCAATTGATTACCAGCCTGAAAAATGGATTGGGCGAGCTGAGTTCAAATTTCGACCGAGACTGGCACAAATGCCCCTTGGGGAAGCCATGAATCCGACTCCTCCACCAGCTATTGGTTAAATAGCGTATGTTAAAGGGAGTGACACTACTTTTGATGCTAATCACCTCTAAACCTATTTCACATGTTGCATAGACCTCGAAGAACTCTAAGACGACGAGGAGCTTGTCATATGTAAAGCCAGGACAGGATGGCTAGAGGGCACTTAATACTCTATCTTTCAGTATTAAGCACTCTATCTCACTGTATTGAGCACAATCTATCCCCACCACTCTTTAACCTATAATCTATCTATCTATCTATCTATCTGCAGTTGTGAAGAGATAGTCTATTTCTTGATATTATCTAAGCAAATCTTCGTTGGACGCAAGACTGAATGAGAGAGGTAGACATTGGAAGACTGTTACATCAATCGTCAAGGTGAGAAGGGCTTGCTTGCCTTTTTCTTTGGGCGAACACAGATCTGTGGGAGTGTAAAGAAATCTGCAACTGATTCAGCCACGAAGCTGGCCATCATAGTCTATGACGTTCTATGATTTCTTTAAAAGTCAAACTACTGAATTAGTAGAAGAGGAATTCATTGTTTGAACTGATAGCACTAATATATATATATATTATTGCATCATCCACAGACAGCTGTTTCGATGTATTACATCTCTTCAGTGTGGCTATAGACTTTCGATTATCCCATCCAGTACCATGAGACAGGATTGAAACCTTCGCTTCAGATATATTCATTGTATAGTTAGACATATTGAAAGGTGGTGCAAAAATTCCCAGTGCCAACTTTAATGCAATGTGAGGGAAATTTTAGAAGTGTCTTTTAAGATGGATACAACTGCTGTGGAACTAGACGAGTATTATATAATGCCACTCTAGTAACAATAGAGATAAAACCAATCGATAGAAGAAACTACTAAAAATACTTTCACTCTTTCAAGAGAAAAGGCGCTAAGAAAAAAATATAATGAAATATTAAATACAAGAAAAATACAAATCCTATGACTGTTAAGTTTCAAGAAGCAAGAAGTGAGATAATGATTTAAAGGTGATGAAGTATGCCTCTTTTGGGAATTTTTCGATTTTAACTTGCGTTAGGGTGGAACATCAAAGAAACAATGTAAGTTTTTTTTTTGGAACGATGTCTTTTGCAGATGTTATCAGTTGTGACAATGGCTACAACATGCATTTTTCTGAGTCCCTATACGTACATAGCAGTATCTCCAGTGATGAATATGCACTAGTCTGTCAGTATTATATCCTTATATAACCATGTCGTCAAAAATGACAGCAATAATATTTTTTATCCATTAGTTTTTTTTAAATTCTGCTTGCCAAGGCCATTAGCATCCTTGGTGTATTGTCCCCTCTCCCCACTGTATACAATATGAATGATGCATAAAGCAAGTAACTTTTTTCAAGAAAGGTAACTTTCTTTTAGCGGGTACGAAATGGCGAAGCGTCGAAATAAGCCGATACATCTCATTTATACAAAACAGAGTCTTCTAATATCATCGTGTTTCTATTATGCTGAGAAAAAAAGATATATGGCTTAGAAGGGATGTCATATTAATGGGTCTGAAGTAGAAAACCCTGTTAAGAAACCAGACCCCAGGTGTGCTGCCATCGTTGAACTCTATTGGGACTGGAATGTCTTTTGCCTCGTTAAAAATCAACGCTGGAATGCTCAATTTGAAGTGATTGTCGAATAAGATTTATATGCGACTTCAAGGAAAAAACGATGATGAATGAACTATCTGCTGCATGAAATAGATGCATTACACTAGTACTGACAAGTAAAAATCTGAAGTTATCGACTCTCGGAAAAAATTTCACAAACACACACACACACTCATGTATATGAAACGATTTCCTTTCATTACGCAGTTAATATATCACTACCAATTTGTAATCCATTCTGTCGGATCAAATATGTCCCTTTCTTAATGTGTAACCGTTGCATTAAAAGAGACGAATATACCGAGAATAAACGAGAAGGGAATCCGAGTTGAAAGCGGTTGTTTGGGCCTCTGCATTACCGATGGCTGTTTAGTTCAATGGTAAGAGCATTGCTAAGTTGAAATGGCTATCCTGTCCGTGGCAGGTTTCGATTTCTGCCACAGCGCTATTTTCTTTTATTGTTTGTTCTATTTACGTTGTCTCCATTGAGTGATATATAATGCTCCTCTACTCAGGGTTGAGCACTCTTCAAGTGAGGTAACTCATCCATTGTAAACTTATGCAATGCTCTTCCATAGGAATAGAGCATACTGGTGGATGGGGAATTTATGTGTAAACAAATATACTGCTTAAATTCAGCCTTACTGACCGCCCAGTTCCGTAGTTCAGAGGTAGGATATTGGCGTCCGGGTCTGAATCGAATGTTTCAATCCTGTCTCATGGTACTGGATGGGATAATAGAAAGTCTATAGCCACACTGAAGAGATGTAATACATCGAAGCAGCTGTCTGTGGATGACGCAATGATATATATATATTAGAGCAAAAAGTATCCAATCTAAAAGATTATTTTTAAAAATATGTCAATTTCAATGTATATTAACCTTTAAAATTGACATGGTTTGAAGATTTTTGATCTTCTCCAATAAGTTTCAAATTCACAAATCCGTTTCAATATTATTTTTATTGATGTACTTTTCAATATTTGGTTCTTCCAATTTTAATGCAGTATAAAACTATGTGTAACTGGTTCCTGTTATGTTTTGATAATAGTGGTAACATTCTTCTCCGTTACTGCTTGGGAATGCTGATTTTGATAACGTGCATCGCCCAAGTGTTCACTTGTATCAATCCCATGACAAAAACCGGAAGTCAGTTTTCACTTACTTAGTAACTTTGATGCTCACCAAGTGTTCCGCTACTGTAACATTGATTCATACTATGTTAAGAGATAGCAAATGCTGTAAAAGTCTCTGTAAAGCTCCTAAGTACTCTGCGAAGTTGAATGATATATACGTCATGTATCCAGAAGAATAGACGACACTTAACGTTTATGGACGTCATGTAACGCCAAAAGGTTAATGAGAGTCACCTGAGCTATTTAAGCCGAGACAATGCTCAGTGGTCGAGTTCGTTTGCATCGAGAGGAATACTTAAGAGTAGGGTGAGATGAGAGGGAAAAAAGAGGGTGGGGGAAATGGAAAACAAACTGAAGGTAGGAGGTATGAACAGAGAGAAAAGGGGGGATGAATGATAGAAAGAGAGGAGGAAAGAGGGAAAAACGGAGGATGCAAAAGAGAATCGAAGGAGAGAAAGAGAAGGGAAAGGAGTAGAACTGAAGGATAGAAATAGAGATGAAAAAGGAGAGAAAAAGGAATAAGATTTTGAAATTAGAAAGAGGGAAAAGAGAGGGAAGGAGAGATTTATTAAAAAGGGACAGAGAGAAAAAGTAGAAGTGAAAAAAGAACAAGATGCAGAACATCTCATTGGCGAGGAGAAAAGGAAAAAAATCAAGAAGAAAAGGGGGAAAGAGACAGAGAAGAAGAAAGAGAGGAAGGAAAGAATCGTATAGACAAAGAAGTAATTGACAAATGGAAAGAGAAGTAAAACCGATGAGGAAAACGACAAAAAGAGAACAAAAAAAAACGAGTAAAAAGAAGGAGAAGAGAAGGAAGATAGAATGATAATGAGAAAGATGAAAAAGAAAGGAAGAGAAAAAAAAGCAATAAAAAAAAGGAACAGGATAAGAGGAGAGAGGCATCAAGAAGTAAAATAGAGAGGAAAGAAGAAAGAAAAAGGTATAAAAAAGTGAGGGAAAGCATAAAGAATGCAAGAGATAGGGGAGAGAAAAGAATAGAAAGATAATAAAAAAAGAGAATGACGAGGAAAAATGAAAAGGAAAGAATGATAAAAGGAGAGAATGAAAGGAAAAGCGTAATGAAGGAAAGAGAGAAGGTACATATGAAAAGAATGAAAAGAGATGGGGGGGGGAGAAGAAAGAAAAAACAAAAAAATTAAAGATAGAAAGGCAGAAAGAGAAGGAAGAAGGATGTAGATAAACTGAGTGAGCATTAGCCTACCTAGAGATAGCTACAGATTCGTGGGCACGTGGGACTAGGCCTTTTGAGGGGCCACCTCAAACACAATATAGACATGCACTATCACCTTTTTAATGTAAAACAACCCTGAATGCTTAACTATCGTTTGCACAGTTCATATGCGTATTCATTCTATTGGTTCTATGAAAAATGCTCACGGCACAAAAGACCATACGGAAATTCATCACCGAAAAAAAGCCCATTGTCATGAATGTGCTCAGGAGAAAAAAAAACGTACACAGAAAAAAATCCACACAAGAAAAAGCCCTAACAATATTTTTTTTCAGAGAGGCCATGAAAATTTAAAGCTAAAAGTCACTTGATACCTTTATCAAGGTTAACTGCAATTGATGAGGTACCCTGCCAAGCATGTTCAATTTCTTTTATTGCACTGTAGGAGTCCTTATGTCGCCAATACTTCACGAGCAAAACTTCAAAAATCAATTCTCAGCCGGTCTGACATATTTTCTAATTGCTTCACCTATGTCATAACCAAATTGAATTAATTTTTGTAAAAAATTCAGAAATATTATATTTTGTTAAACTTCACATTTTTCGATAAATGGAACAGTTTTATTTAATAACAACGTTTCATAACCATTGACAGAGAGTAAAGATTTCAAAAATATTTACAATCATTTATTCGTTTTTTCTAAATAATTTTTTTTTAACACGTTTCTTTTAGTTACACAATCTCAACGATCATAATATATCTTTATCGGAAGAAAAAAAGCATCTACAAACTTTCCAAACAAAAATTAATTTAGTTTTATCGTATTATATTTCCCCGATCGAAAAGGTTTCAAATAAAATTTTAACTTATTTAATTACTCTGAGTGGGATGTACCTATAAAGTGAATATGCACGCCAGAAAGCTCCTATTAAACACCATGTTCTTATGCACACAAGAAACATATGTTGGTAAAAGATATAGAAAATATGGAAGTACATACAAATGGTATTATTGTCGTGGGCTTTTATATCCAGTAAGCACAGAACTATTCTCAGTATACGACTTATTTCCACTTCATTGCAACTCAATAAAAATGGTTGAGCATATTAGCTCAAATACCTGCGTATAAATGGCCGTGTGAACAAAGCTTTTGGTTTCCGAAATATCGATCTGAATTTATGTGGGGCTTTATCTGAAAGCAATGAAACTTATTTTTTTATGGTATTTCGATTTCTTCAAGTGGGCTTTTTTCGTGTGCGTTTCTCTTTATGTGGCATATTTTCTGTGTGGGTTTTATTCTACGTGACCCTTTTCTACGTGGGCTTTGTTTATTGGCGCTTATTTCACTGGGAATTTTCGTGTAAGCTTTTTCCATGTGTGCATTTTTCTGGCTACCCATACAAATATATCCTTATAATTATATAATACACGTTGAAATGCAGTAGGTGAACTATGATCTATAAAACTATTAGGGCTCTACTCCATCGAAGTCCAAAGGGGCGTTTTCAAATCGTTCCTTTCCTCAATTCCTCTCCGCTTATGTGAGTGAGTTGCGAATAGTCAGCGTCAAAACACCTCACCCCGTTTTTAGCTTTTGCTTTCCAAATCTATTACCCTGGCGTGCGTTTCTTCATGTTGTTAAATGAAGAGCTCATTTAAGCATTCACTCAACTCATGATCAGTTCAAGTCCGATTTGTTACTCTTTGCTTCTAAGCCGCTTGGATGCAGATTGCAGCCTAGATTGCGCATCGTAACTCATTTTTATTAGTAATGTCCTTTTTGTTAAGTTCGCTAACACGAGAGTGAATTATTTTTAATAAGTTAAATTTTGTCTATTTCACGTGACGACAGTACATCGTACAGACAATTTCTACACGTATCTGTGTATCATAAACATACAAATATAAAGATAAAAACGTAACATTTTATAAATCGTTTCTAATTTTGAGAAGAGTCATCGAGATTCCAAGCTTCGTTCGAACGACTGAAATTCTCCATTTTGTTGTACATGTCACGAGAAATTTCAAGTAGCCCAATCCAGATAGAGTCAGAAAAATCTGGTATGGCAGAAGATACCTTGAGAGAGAAGAGCACATATTACTTTCCTCGGGAATAAGTCCAGATAAAGTGCAGATTGTTGACACTTTCAAATGATGGGAGAAATTTGCATAGTCTTCAATTGAGAATCATCGTATTATGCTCTGGTCCAGTACAATAGGCTATTTCCAACCACCCTCACTATTTTCCATCAGTCGAAGTTGATAAGATACACCAGACATTTTTATGGCCATTGCCTGGGTAAGTAAGATAATTATAGGAGAACGGATCGCTTTGTCTGGAAACCCATCTTTTTCTCTCCCTTGAAATGTTTTGACTGGAATAACTGAGTCAAGGCAAGGCAAAAGAACTAAGACCAGATATTCTGTTTGCCTTCGTGCAAATATTGCGATGCAATGTTCAAATTTATCGACCTTTATTTAATTCAGGAGTATGGCTTTATTTTATAGCCTCGAGTTCAGTGACCTAACCACTAAACTATCCTCAAAAGACGCATTGTTGTTGAGTCTGACAGTAACACGACGGGAAGAATTAACTTTGAGGCATAAAATATACATTTCAACCTGGGGCACAGTTTTGTAAATACATTTCGGCACGCACTAACGACACAACACATATCAATACCATTTATACACTGGTGATTAAACCGCTTGAATTCGTCTATATGATGAACAGTGTGACTTTTTCTGTTCGTTTCTCTGTTTACAGTACATGATAAAATTAGGCTGAATTGATATTCGCCATTCCAAATAATGGACTCTTCCACTTAAGTGAGTCTGGTCACATTTTTACAACACTCCAGATGAAAATGATAAGACTCAAGAGATTCTGTGCACTATTAACAGCTTTGAAGTGGTGAACTATTAAGTCTTGAAGTAAATGAATGTAAACGAATCGCTTGAACTCCACAAAGACGAGGATAGATATTTTTGCCAAATGTATACGACTTCAGTGCAATATACATTCCCAAGTAAGTCTTCTCATAATTTTTTTCATTATATAAAAAAGTAATAATCTAGTACCTAAACATTCAGTACCAAAGTGACTTATGGGTGACTTAAGAAAATTAATTTCCGTTTCATGCCACTTTATGCGAAACTTACAATTTACAAAATGAAAAAAAGAAAACAAAATGAAAAAAAAAACAGCTGTCAACGATGCATAAATATAACTTTATTCATTTTCGTTATACCAAATACAGATATAAACTGAAAATCGATATTGTTTTAGATCTATATATTGATCTAAGAGTTTGATAATGAGCTTATTGCCTTATTAGCATCATATAGGACGCATTATTTAAAAAAAATGACCTGCATCTAACAAGCAAAGAGGAGACTCTTCTGTGAGCATTTAGATACGACTATTCTGGACTTGAATTTTCCGTAAATATTTTCATTTGTATGTAGAGAAAGTCTTATATTCACATCTATAGGTACCGCTTGCTTCTGTAACTGGCTTTGCGTTATTTTTTCCGCTTTAACGAAAAAAAGGTCAAAAGCGAAAATAGCATTTTGCCTTTGTTTTAGAGGTGGGCACTTCGTTCCTCACTATCAATCTCTTAAAATCCAGTAACTGTACATCTAACCACTCAAATTTCCGACCACTCAGGATAATGTACCATCATAACCATTTTGGTGGTCCGGGAACGCTCAAAATCTTTCCATGTATATTATTGGTAATTGCTTCATCGCTCCACACCATTTCAGTTTATGAAACGTTTTTATAGTAACACTATTTCTTGATATATTTACTGTCTTGAATACATCAAACTATAAATGCTAGCTATCCTAAATGGTTGGATAGAGGAGATTCCGTTTAATCAGTCCACCGGTTATTTATTCGAGCCGTTTCTTGGAAAGCATAAACAAATTGACATAATTTTCATCACTTATTTCTGGCAACTGAGCCATTTAATTTGGTGAGCGCGGATGAGTTAAAATAGTTCAATCAATCAGTGTATTATATTGTTTAACGGTTAAGTAAGTGCTATATTTTGCCCCAAAGTTTCACGAGAGAGGGTGAATATACCGTATTTGTAGGCATACAAGACACTTATACATAAAAAAGATGCAAATATCATTGGCTGGTATAATGCCCTATATCATCATCATCAGTTGTTCGACCTAGATCTTCACCAGACCTCTCTATCATGAGCGTCGCGGAGACAAGACACTATAAACTGTCGTGTACGTTACGCCATTTCATATTCGGCTGCCATCAGTTTCGCAAGTGATCACTGGGGATCCACGCTGTGAGTCGTGATGTCCTCCAGTTGTCATTCTTGCAACATGACCAGCCCATTGCCATTTGAGTTTTTTAGTGGATTCTATGATGTCTTTGACTACTGTTTTCTCTTAATATATTGTGCTGTCTTGTGATCCCTCCATATAATGTTGAGGATTATTTTTTCGTGTGCATGTTGCATGGCTCTCAGTTTGACGGTCAGTCTATAGGTTGCGTTCCTTGTTTCAGCTCCATAGATGACTATCGAAAGAATTCATTGGTTGTATACCCTACGTGTTAAATATAATGTGAATCTCTGGTTTTTGAAAGTGGAGTAAGCTCTGCCAGAGGTTCGTCATCCCAGAATGATTTTTCGCTCGATTTCTTCTTCTTTTAGGGATTTTATAGTGATCCATTGCCCTAGGTAGGTGTAGTGGTCTCTAAATTGACAGCTATGGGACGCTGGATGAGTTGCAGTGAACGGCAGTTCTCTAAATACTCCTGTAAACTATATTTCTTATAGACCTACACATACGGTTAAGAAACAGTTTGAATGTTGAGGGTCGGTGGAAAATGAAATAGTGTGAGAAAAATGGAGAGGAAGCGAATAAGAGAAAATAAAAAGAAATAATAGAAAGCGGCGAGAAAACACAGTGAATGCAAAAAAGTATCCGATACATCCCAAAAAGTTTATAACAACGAACTTCTAGTGCTTCAAAGTTGGACCAAAGATTCCGGATTTTTGCCCATGACTCTTCAAAGTCCAACCTTGTTTTGATATTTTTATCGATTGGAGGAATGATTTATTCGGGAACATACTTTGCCGTCATTTCGAAAGTGAAAGTTGGCCATGAACTGCGTTAGTGCCACAAGGTCTAAAATGCCAAAAAGATTACGTGGTGTTGAACGCTTCCGGTGAAAGTTACTACAGTGAGTGCAAAAAGGAATCCGATACCTTTCAACAAGTTCATTTCAACATCCTTGTACGCTTTCAGAATTTAAATAAATTAAGCCCCAATTTTTTTTTGTACATAGCTTTAAATGTTCGATCTTGTTTCAATATTTTTTATCATTTTCGTAATTTTTTTTTTTTTAGAAAGTTAGGTCCAAATTCTGTCAATTTAGAAGCTAATGTTAAATGAACTTTTTGGAAACATATGTTGAAAGAGAGATAAGAGGAGAGACGGATCAAAAGTATGGAGGGAAAAAGAGGAGAAAAAAAAGAAGTAAATGACAAAAGAAACCCTTAAGATGTGAATAGAGAAGAGACGGGAGAGGTTTGCGCCTCCGGCTTGCTTATCGACCGTACGGCACGCGCCTTGACTTTGCCGTGCCAAACAGGGGAAAAAAAAAAAAAAAAGAAAAGAAAAGAGAGATCAATAACTGAAACCCAGTACACAGCATATCCACTCTTGAAGTGCCCTTTCTTCCCAGGGGCTCACGCAGCACTGACTACATACTTTTGACATGTTCTGCTCTCTGTATACAAACGAGGGAAACGTGAGAAAAATTGCCATAAAAATAATATTGAAAGAAGTTGAAAGCGAGATTCAAGGTGTGAATCAAAGATGAAAAGGACGAGGAAGCAGTGGAAAAAAATAGCACCATGATGTTATGCATGGATGTGAGGGAACATATACATTCGAGTAAACGCTCTCTTAAAAGAAACATCGGAAGAGAAAATAATAAATACCTTATGTAGGTATATACACTCTTATCTATACACTAACATAAATATTGTATATATGCCTACATAATGTATACTCAAACTATCTACACATATATATATATATATATATATATATATATATATATATATATATGTGTGAGAGAGAGAGAGTATTTATATATGTGTGTGTGTATGTGTGTGTGTACTTTGAAAAATTTAGTTCTTCGCGGTGACTGAGTGTAATGCTCGTGGTGCAATTGTACGGACGGTTTTGCGATTGTAACCCTGGCTAGAAACTCTGAGTCACCAAGAAAGAACTTAATTTTCTATGTACACCTATTTACATATGCTCTATCCCAGATATCAAGCACACTACACGTTTAGATAATTCAACCCTCAAAGAAAAATTATGACTATATATGTGTGTGTGTGTGTGTGTGATAATTGATAATTGTGTAATCCACAGACAGCATTTTCGTTTTATTACAACGCTTCAGTGTGGCTATAAACAATCTTACATGTACATGTTTTAACTTTGATTTGATATTGTTCCAAGTTCGACATAAAACCTCTTTTTTTTTCGCGAGTAAACATAAGAAAATTAGAATAATGATAACTTTGCATCATCTTCCCGATTTCTCTGAACATTGTCAATCGCAAAATTCTATCAATTTTTTTACATTCTCTTGTAACATATTACAGAAATGAATACGGTCTACTTTCCAAACTTTTGTTTTTTCCACATAGTCTATTAAATTCACCACTACGTCGGTTAAACCTAATCCACTTTTTCACTATATGTGTGTGTGTGTGCGTACATAAGGCAGGGTTTCCTGTCCATTTATTGATGTAATATCTGATTTTGGATTCACGTATTCACGTATTCATGGAAATAGACAGTGAAAGTATCTTTCATTAATGATGTAAATAAACATCGAAAGAAAAAAGACAATGACCAACGATATCGTATATCTAAAAATATTTTTGAAAGTACAAATTTTAGAAAGGTAACATCTTTGTATGTCAAAAGAGAAACGTTTGCCAAGAGTCAACTAGAAACTCTTCAAAACAACGCCTTCCTCATATACAATAAACTCTCGTTGTAACGGCACCTGTTCGAGCGGTACTATTTATTGGCACATGCGTTCAAACGGTACATGTTTTTTCTAAATAATCTCGGAATCGCCAATGATAAATTTGTAGCAACAGCACGTGAAAAGTTTCAGATCATTATGTTAAAATCCTTTTAGATTAATACATTCTCTTTTTTACCGACTCGTATATAGGGTATAAGACAATTAAAGGATTAGACAAATTCATTTTTGTTTGAACTTACAGTTTTCTCGTAATTCAAACCAGTCGGATAAAATATACTCGCAATGGCGGCAATTTCGTTACAGTAGCACCCTTAGATCCCTGAGGGTGTTGTATTAACGGATGTGTCATCGAAATCATCATCAGTCTTTTAACGTCCATCGTTGGACATATAGACTTCCTACAGGATTTGCCACACTTCTCTATCATGGGCGTCGCAGAGCCAGTACTTTCTGAATTTGTCTAGCTCGTCTCTCCATCTAATATTCTGGCTGCCTCAGTTGCGCATGTGATCTCGGGGATCAATGTAGTGAGTCGCAATGTCCATTGGTTGTCTGCCATTCTTGCAACATGGCTTGCCCACTGACGTTTGATATTTCTAATGGATTCTATGATGTCCCTGACTTTTGTCTTTTCCCGGATGTACTCTACTGTCTTGTGGTCTCTCCATGTGAAGCCCAGCATAATTCTTTCGTGTGCACGTATTGTTCCTATATTTCTGATAGTCACATAAGGGATGCTTTAAAAGGGTTAATAACAAGTCATATTTGTCTTTTACCATTTTGTTTCTCATTGATAAGATACTTCGTATAAAATCCACTCGTTAAAAAAGGCAAAGACATTATAAAAGCACTTTTCAATCCCCGAGTGTGCTTTAATAACGGGTGTCTACTGTATTTCCAACGGTCGCGTAACCGACAGTCTTTCTGTCATCTTTTGTCAGCTTTCAGTATCATTGTGACCAGAGGGGCATGTATTTACCGGCAACCTCAGGGAAGACTAAAGCAATAACCTTCTAGTTTACAACTGACTGGCTTATCCTTGAATAGTTCCTATAAGCGTCAATAGCTACTTGTAAGACGTTTATGACTCTTCTTCTCGAAGCCAATCTCTCTGTTACTGTGCAAGACGAGTTTGTTGCAACAGAATTGATCTGTTTCCTCGACATAGAAGTTTATTTTACTCTAACGCGAAACAATTCCATCTCTACCTGTCGACATAATCTATACCATTTCTAAGTATTTTGTGTTTCACTTCATTCGGAAAATATGCTTTGAAGATTGTAATTTTCCCTTTATGATACTGTGTCACCGATCTTAAACCCCCAGAATCTAATGCATCTCGAATATTTCCCCTGACGCACAATGTGAAGCAGTGGTTACAGTACCAATATGTAAATCGTTGGTAAGGAGTTTTTTTTTACATTGAGTGCTCCATGAGTCTGAACTTATGTCAAATTAAGCCTCAGTCAATGGATATCCAAATATTTTCCTAATTTTCTGGATTAATATTGACTACTTGAACCAGTAGAAATTCGACGAGTGTTGACAACTATGGTTATCCGTTATCTCGTGCCTCAGCCCTTCTCTCATCACTAGCCTGTATCTTCTCGTTTATATATATATATATATATATATATATATATATATATATATATATATTAGCAGAAATATTCTTACCCCTTCAGTACACTATTGAACCATCTCTTCTTTTCCAACCCATTATTTAGCTAATTAACTTTCTTCTCTATCTATCTCCACCCTCGTATCAAACTACTTGACTTTTGTTTCTACCTCCTATTTTTGTACCCTCTCATCAAAGTACCCAACCTATCTCATATATTATTACTAAAAACGTAACATTTGAGCGCTGGTAAAAAAACGAGAGGAAGAACAATTTTGATATTTACTAATCATAGCCTTTTCTGGCACGAGTCTTCAACAGCAGGTTTCCCACAGGGGATCGAACTCTGACACGCAAAAACCAACCAGACTAAATTCTGAACTAGGTGGAAGCTGATAATATTAAGGTGTTCGGAAACTAATTACGTATTTTTTGTGTCCGGAAAGTGATTACATATTCAAACCAAAGCTAGCATTTAAGAGCTTTCACTGCATCAGGAAACACTCCACTAATATTTCTTGTTGCCTCCGTAGCAGTACAGTAAGCAATGGTTATTACGTTGCCCTTCAAAAGCACTATATTCTATGGAGTTAGACATTACTATAAATAACATACTCCCGAATAGAAGGAACAATTAACTAAGTCAAGACGTTGCTTCGCACAGTTTAACCCTAGTCTTGCTTCGGTTGGTTAGTTAGCTTATGATTTATATCAGAGAAATAGTTATTTTCTGAACATGGAAACACATAATTGTATTCTAAACAGCCTGATATATATCTGCATGTATACATACGTGCAAGCTAGCAAAATGGAAATGCTTCGTAAAAAATAGAAACACCATAGTCTATATCAAAATAAAATATTTGTTGCTACTGCATGGATTGGTAAGATAGTTATGGCAGCGTGAATCGCCTGAATGTCCACTCAATGATTAACAGTCGATGGAAGAGAATGCACGGGAAATTAATTCACAACTATTTCAAGAACTTTGGGGAAAAGTGAGCAGTGTCAACAAGAATTCGAAACCAGTGTGCCGATTTTGTTCTTTTGATTATTACCGTTTAAAAAACTCTTGCACACACACACAGACATACATATAGGAATGGGCATGATTAGGCATTGATATCAGGGGATAGAACCTGATACCTCTCCGTTTTCAGTCCTATGATATATCATTAAATATAGTGAGTGCCTTAAGTATTTGATACATTTCAAAAACTTGATTTTAACGCCCTTATACAGGAGTTGGAGCAAAGATTAAAAGATACAAAAATTGAACATTTAAAAGTTTTGAACAAAAAAAGAAAAAAAAAATCCCAATTCTGTCAATTTTGAAAGTGTATAATAATGTTAAAATCCACTTTTTGAAAGATATCAGATATTTTTTGCTCTCTCTACAGCAGCTTTCAAAGTATCTTCACCGGAAGCGTCCAACACCAAGAAATCTTTCCTCATTTTAGACCTTGTGACACTAAAGCGGTTCATGACCAACTTTCACGGTCAAAATGGCAGCAAAGCATGTTTCCGAATAAATCATTCTGCCAATACACTGGTCAGACTATTGGTTAGCTACTCAGGTCATTATTTTTGTATGCTTGATTTATACAAGTATAAAACTGAAACTTCCGTTGGAGTGTGCTCGGCGTGAATTACACCGACGAGGACGTTTCCTAGCTGATGTAGTAAGGAGAAAAGAAGTGCCATGGACTATCGTTCTTATGCCACTCAGGGATTTAAAAGAGTCGTTATAACGAATTTGCTGTTATAACGGGTGGATTTTATAGGAAGTCTATAAAAAGTGAGAAACCCAAAATTGCAGACAAAAATGACTTTTCCCGCCCTTTCACTTCAGGTGGCATAATGTTGTGAGTTAACTAATTTTAGTTTTTAAAATGACGCACTACAATCTCCATTTGCTGGTGCTGCAAACTAAAATCCAACAATAGTCTTGCAAG
This sequence comes from Thysanoteuthis rhombus, assembly GCA_963457665.1. NCBI lineage: Eukaryota > Metazoa > Mollusca > Cephalopoda > Oegopsida > Thysanoteuthidae > Thysanoteuthis > Thysanoteuthis major. Next base: position 30,653,609 of record OY735211.1, on the reverse strand, counting down.
AAAATATCTAAAAAAAAATAAGTCGGTACAACCAGATTTTAATGTTATACAACAAAAGAAGTGCGAGTTTTCTAATGCTTCTCCAAGATATTTCTATCGTGCTGAAGGCATGTGAGTCTGACACTCTGTAATCGGAAAGATACAGCATTATACATGGCCAGAGTTACATCAGTGCCAACGGTTGGTATTTGTGCTAGAGTTAAAAAAACATTTGAAATACTGATTCTAAAGGTATGCAGACATTCTCGACATGAAGAAAAATAAGACTATGTAGCATACTTCCCTCATTATTCCTCAAATTTGACCTTGTGTCGTATTAGATTGAATAACCATCGATGGTAAAATGAATTTATAATACCCTTTTGCTGAAAATACCTATTTCCATCGGTGCAATAGGTCGATGTACAAGTCTAATCGAAGCAATAGTTTTGAATACTCATTTCAAGGTAAACATTATCCCACTCGTATAACGCAGTAATAATTCTGAAACATTTCAACTATTATTGTTAATAACTAGCTTAAACTCAGTCTTTTGACAACTTTCAGCTTAATAGGGTATTCCATCATAAGAATGATCCCGATTTCGATTCGATGAATCTCTCAAAGAGGATAGCTTCTTGTGTTTGTGATCTACCTGGCTGCACTCTAGTCGTTTGCACAATTTTCGGTGCATCACCGTTCATAGCCAGTCATATCTATCCATGCACTCCTTCTGAGCAAATTTGCTACATTTATTCATCATATGATTGGAAAATTCATGTTTCTATCTACGCAAGAGACATTTGTTATCGTGTTTATTTTAGCTTTGGTGTAGTTTTTTCTTGTCAATTTATTGTTCGAATGAACGCATACTAAGAGCAAACGGAAATTTGTTCTTACGTGGGCCTTTTCCAACTTTATATAATCAGAATGATGGTTATCAGTAATTTCCCTGTGGGTATTTGCTTTAAGTAATTGTCTTGCTGAAACAGAAGCTGGAACGATCGTGTGTGCTAAGTTGTACTTGATACTTTTCGTGATAAGACAGTTCGTTGTATCTTCCTCGATTTGCATTCGTAAATATTAATGCCTTTCATGAATAATAATCATAATAGTCTGCTGTCAGATACAAATATCAAATGATATACGTAAATACACACACACTCACTATACACACACACATACATATATATCACATACTACTATCTATTTTGATATATATATAAATGTATTGTCTGATAGGTGACGGAGAGATAGATGCTGCTTTCGTATTCTTTACCGGTGTCATTGGTTGTATTTAGTTCGAGATAAAAGGCGGAATTCAGAAACCTAATATTAAAGGCGGGCCAGCTCTTTCAACTCACTAAGTTAGCTTGTTAACTATCTACAAAAGGAACCTGCTGTAAACTTGAGAAATATCTACAAAGGCACCTGCTGTAAGATTACCAAGCCTGTCCCGTGAGGCAGTAATGGTATGACGGATTCGATTCTCACTGTGCCCCTCTAAGCAAAACCTAATGAACATAACAAGCACATACAACCTCAACACTTTGAGATGAAATCATGCATTTCCAAAGGGCATTATTGCTAGGTTAACAGAGAGGGCCTTCGCAGGGGTTCAAAATTAGTTTGCCCCTTCCGTTCTCCCCGCAGAAAAAAACTTGCGCCTGTACACATTTGCCCCTTGTACAAGACAACGAATTTCGTCATATTGCGAACGTTAATTACCTCAGGTGGTAAGGTCTCCAACATGCGACGTATTAGGCAGAGCTGCATCTTCAAAGAATTCATTGAATCAAAATCCAAATATTCTGCCTAAAAGCTGACCCAAGAGTCATGTAAAGGCAGAGAAAAACTTTCCTGTTCAAACAATGATGCCATGAATTTTGATGAATTGATTGTTTTATCTAACAAAATAGCTGGGAACGTTTACTATCATTCAGATATTAAGTTTGGTTCAATCTAGAACAATGAAACATAGATAAAAGACCCAGTTAAGATTGAACCCACCAGAGAAATGGTTTATGAGATAACTTGCTAATCATCGTGTTATAATAGGTGCCAAGCTGTCTCTCGTCAACTATAATAACACGCCAAATGTATGGGTATATTGATTTTTAATCTGTAAAACGGAAGAGAAAATAAATTTTATATTTTATCCAAGAGTTACTTCTCTTCAAAGACTATTTAATCATTTCGGTATTTGTGAGACAAAGATGATTGTTCTCAATGATATCTGAATTCTGTGAGGATTTCTCAATTGGATTTGCTTCACACGTTTTTTTAATATTCGAAGCGTTTACGTTGTTGCAATTGCAGAATTAGGTAAATATTGCAATCATTTTCTGACGACAAGCGTAAACTTATTAGAACTTTTAAAAAAAACCAAACATTGAAAAGAAAGTGACGTCATTTGTTTTGGAAGGTATGATACAATATCCCACGCTTACCTTAAGTGGAGGAGACACTTACAATGATAAGCTATTTATTAGTAGAATACTGTCAATTTTCAGCAAGCATTACCAGATCATCTATAAATAAGCAAACAAGTAGATAAATAAAATAATCTCCTAGCCCATTTTTCTTTCTAGAGACATAGCTCCTCTGTTATACGTCTAGAATTCCAATGGAAAAGACGTTTATCTAACTGACGAGTCACTGCCTCGCTTACTAGAGCTTCGTATCAACATTTTTCACGCACACCAATCGACTTTTCATGCTACTGCGTTTATTTCAAAGATCCACAAGATAAACTTTCTCATATACAGGGTGTCTCAAAAGTGACTATACATTTTTTAAGGATTCTTTTTCATTTTTATGTTCAAATTTCTGTCAGAAAGTGAAATTGATATCACTTGATTGCTCAATATGTAAGAATTTTTTGATACTAAAGCTCAACATCTAATTGTATTTATTATCGCTATGACACTACCATTAGAACCAATGTGCAAAATCACTGCCTGACAAAGTTTAGAGATGGTTGTGCAGATAACCCACTTGAAAAGTTTACTTATATAGGGAATATCCGTGTTGATCGCTGGCTAGACCGAAGTGCTATTTAAGCATATGTAGAAATCTATTAATGGAGTAATTTTGTTTTGAATTTGACAAAGTTTAAACACCGTATATACTTATGTAAAGGTGGAATTTTGGAAACCGAATTTGAAGGAAAAATTGGGGTCAACCAATGCATAAGTGATAATCGTGTGAGGTCGAAATTCAGATATAATGTGAGAGACCAGGAACAACTCTTGGCTTCCAAAAGGCAAGTCGTAAATTAATTATTTCGCGACCATAGGTTAATGGGTCAACCTACACACAAGAGCATTTACCGGAAAAAAAAAGAACTCAAACTTTATAGTTTATGCGCACCGATTTTAAAAGGAAATTTCGTCTGTTAGTATTTAATCTTTTTTTTTTTTTCAGATTAAGTGTGTCGTGACTTTTGAGGCACCCTGAATTTCTTCGTGTCCGCCATATTGTACGTTAGATCCGCAGCATCTTTCAGCGGGAGATTTGTGTTGACATTGACGTAAACAAATTGCGACATCAGTAGACAGTGATTTTTATTTTTTGCTAATGGAATTTCAGCAGAATTTCTTTTATAGAAATAGGTGGGCGTTTAACTGAAGAACAACGTCAAAATATTTATGCTAACTAGAACACACTATTTAGGATTTCAGAAGAAAGGAATATTTTACTACATCAAAAGTTGCGTCACCTTTACGGGTACGGGTGGGACCTGGGCTAGTCAGCCCCTTTTTGCACTCGGAGCAGTGAGAATATTTTAATTAGAGTTGACAGAATCATAAATAGTTCAAACTGTGTGTCAAAATCTTGTCTAAATTTGCTACAGCAATAAATGGCCAAACTGTCATGAAATCATTCACAGTTTGGATCTTGGCTGATCTCATGACACAAGGATCAAGTTTCCCCGTGTTAAAGAAAACGTATGCGCATATTTGGCACAACAGGACCGGAAGAAACAGAGACCAACTTGCCCCAAGAGACAGTTTGATTTTGGAGGTGACAATTCCCATTGTCACCAGATAGAGCAAAAGCGTCAGCCCCCAATGAGGATTTGATATACAGGTTTGCTCACAGCTATGCATTTCTGGTTGCTACAATGCTCTGAGACCTGAACCCAACAACTTTATTTCTAACGATCAAAATCAAAGCAATTTGTCACTGATACATACCAGGTTTCCGGTGCAAGGAGTCAGGCAATCGTGTGACTTGGCAATGTGAATGAAAACTGCGTCCGGATGTACTCCTTGGTCCAACTAGCCCCGGTACCCCTTATAGCTCTTCGCTGTTTAACGTTCTGTCATTGGAGCTTCACGTCAACGAGCAACAATTGTCATTTAAGTGAAGAATGAAAGAATGAGGTTTGCAAATGAATGTGTTTTGACATTCAGTATTACTGGCTTTACTTATATTCTCATCAAGTACAATGAGTTATGCTCAGTTTCTACGAAGTCAGTTTGGGTTATAAGCAATAAAATGAACCGAAAAGACAGCTCCATGAACTATTAATACCTGATGATGGCTGGAGAATTAACGGGCAGAGTAATTTTGGTGAAAAAAAAAAAAAATCGACTAACGGATAAGATGATATCAACCCCCTCCAAACCATTAGATCTTGAGAAAAAAAATATGAATACAGAAATTTCAGGCAACAATGTATCTGAAGGTATAGCTCACTATAGACAGCTAGTAAACTATGGTTGTGAGTTCTATCCTACATAGAGCACGCATCGTGAGGCCTGTTGGGGTATATCTTCCTATGTGTAATTGTACATCTAGAGTTATAATAATAACAACAGTAACGTTTGATTCGATTAAACTGTTACATGGAAGAACCACTTTTTATCAACTGATAATAACTGTTCAGTACCATTAGATTCACTTATTTTGTTTAATTATTTATTGAGGTTGGCTTGGTTAGGCACAAGGCCAGATAGTGACGGATGAGGACAGGACAATTTTGGTTGGGCAATCCTCCAAGCGCAGAGGGTGAAGCGTTTCAAAACCGAGCTAGGCAAAAACTAGGCTTAACAGCTATACGATAGAGAAATCAATTCTTGCTGAGTATCCATCCATTATGTCCCCATGTCATGTTCATTTGAATATGCCTGCTTTCAAAATCAGCACACGAAATCCTCCATTTTGTTGATGCATATATATATATATATATATATATATATGCATATTATTGTGTGTTTTTATTTTAGACAAAGGGTAGTGTGTATATATTCGTGTAAAATTGTTTTTTCCTAATATTTTATGCATTGATGCATGCATCTGTCACACACACACACACATATATATATATATATATACACACACATGTATCAATATTGTAATAATCCTCATCATCACACCAGCTGTCTGGTGGTCACCGATGGAGGCTGAGTGACAGTAAGTTTCCATCCCTTCTCTTTGCACTCTTACAGTCCAAAGCAGTGCTGTAGATTACGGTTTCATGCCAGTTGCCTGGTGGTTATCTGGAGGGTGAATGATCCTAAGTTTCCTCAGATCTCCAGCCCAACTTTTATATCGTCATACCCATCACAGCAGTGCTATGGTTAGTACAACAATGTTATCGCTACACATTTGCAAGAAATTAGATAAATGCACTTGAGCTATATATATACGCACACATATATAAAGATGTATTTATCTATTTCCAGAAATTAGGTATACACATCTTCAGCTAAATTATATATGTGTGTGTGTGTGTGTGTGTGTGTGTGTGTGTCAAATGTAACTAAGGATGTACTTATCTGATTTCTGAGGCAGTCTCAACCCACGTTTCTCAAGAGATTCACATGTCAACCCGAATGTTTATATAAGTAGGCATCGCATCTTTTTCGGTCTATCATACACATGCAGACTATCTCTCTCTCTATCAAACACACAGAGGATATATATATATATATATATATATATATATATATATATATATATATATAAATAAATCGCTTCGGTATGATTTCCCAATCGAATGACATCTAAGCCGCCCGAGGCTACACTTATGTCCTCGTCCCCATCCCTCTAACTGCTGCCGTCACTTTCCCACCCCTGCAACCAGATATGGATTTCTTACGTCATTGGAAATCAGCCGAACAGTCGTACGTGCCTCTGTTAACCATTTGGTCACGACAGTCAAACAATTTCGTTTCTCCTTTTGAACGTTTTGCGACTCATTAGACGTGAGAGGCAATTGTGGAACACGAATAAAGACCATGGATAGCGTCTTCTTTGTTGTACTGAAGGCAAAAGCGGGGGAAAGTCGCTGCACACACACACACACATATATATATATATATATATTATAAATGCGTCATATTACTTTAAGAACTATTCTTGAAATGATCACCCATTATTACGCAGTGAATGTATCATTTGGTCTAGGCATCATGAATAGAGTGAACAATGGAAGAAAATAGAGCTTCAAAGTAATACAACGTATATATATATATATATATATATATATATATATATGATAGATAAATAGATAGAGAGAGAGTAACATGCATGCGCGCAGAGCATAAACATACACACATATATACGTATACGTGTGTTTGAAGAGGGAAGGGAGTACGTAAATATAACATATTTATGAAAACAGAATACTTACATGCATGAATAACTGTGTGCGTGAAAGAGAGAAAGAGAAAGAGGGAGAGGGAGAAAGAATATTCATATGAAGCGGTAAAAACATACATAAAAATAGAATATCTGAGTTTCTGAGATGGAGACAACATTGAAATAATAAAAACATCGCTTAAGCGTAACCAGTAACCAACCGGAATTTAGTGAGTTCAACCGTTAGGTCGGAAAAAAACCCTCATCCTCTGGTTCAGTCGTAGTTGACAATCAACGTAAGGAAGAATTAACCGATACGAAATTATATTCTGGAATTGTCAACATAATGAGGATTATCCATTCCGTGGATTGAATAAAGAGTTTGGATTAAATATAAGATATGATCATTAATACATCTAAATGTGAAAGGATTTCAAGTTGTGTATCTAGGAAGGAGGTTTGGAAATCAAAAAAATGGATGATCGTGTAATATTCATTGAGAGAGAATCAACGATAAAAGCCGTGGGATAAATAATCCTAAATCGATGAAGATTCTTTTTTTTTCTTTCAAAAGAAAAAAGAAAAAAAAAAAAAAAGAGTCGAATGGAAAAAAAAAAGCAAAGAAGGAAACTATAACGGAAGAGTATAGAAACGAAAGAGAAGAAAGAAACAGGAAAGGAAAGGAGGGGGTAATCAAAAAAGAAGAGAGTGGAAGATAGAGAAGAAAGATAGAAAGAGAGAGAGAGAGAGAGAAATGAAGAAAAAAAAAGAGACTTAAGAAAGGAAGAAATGAAAATAACAAAAACAGAAAAGAATAATAGAGAAACAGAACGCATATACCGTATTACTTGGGATAGCGTTTTAGACCCCGACCCCATCGAAATATGTGGCGCTAAACAAACCTGTCTTATACATGGTCAAAATATGCCATAGATCCTACCTACCTAAATATGTGCAGCACTAAATAAACCTGTCTTATATATTGTCAAAATATGGCATAAGCTGAGATTGTATCATCAATTATTTCAAAATATATGATTTCATTGTAGAGCCTCAATAAGATGGAATGGCTCAGTGTTGTGCATCTCACCTCGTAGCTATTTCCAGAACTGGTTGAATATCACTCGGTGTCGATGAATATCACATCGTGATAAATTATTCTGTATGTTCATGTATTTATTTTCGTACACATGACATATTAACCCAAAGTGTACAGTGTACAGTTATTTCAGAGACTGTCTATGATATCGTCTTTTATCATTCAATGCGTTTAAAGAAAATTTAACATTACTAAATTTAATACTAAAATATTCGGAAAAAAAAAGAAGTGCTAATCCGAATCAGCGGTAAACGGGGTAATGCCTGGCTGTATCAGAGTGTTTCTTTGCTAAAGAAAGTACCGATTCTGGACTCAGACCAAGTTGTTCCGTCTTTCCGAAAATTTCCTGTCATTTAGCAAATGTGTAATGATGAGAAACTGGAAGATTGCCAATTCTGGAGGCAACTGCTTATCTGACGAGCGCTTTCAGCTAGAAACAAGATTCCAAGGAGGAAAAAAAAGTAAGAAAAATGGTTTGCTATATCGTAGTCTTCTCTGGACTACTTTGAAGGAATGGTTTGCACTTATTTCTGAGTTTTGGTAAAAATGCAGGAAGCAACAAGAAGCGAAGGAAATATATCGTTCGTTACCAGGGATAATTGCTCTAATCAATAAATGGCAATATCCCTATCCTTGTATTCGTTGACCAATCAACACTGACCTTTTTATTCAAAAATAAAACAAAACATTTAGTTTACTTTCCAAAGCTCCTGATGATCTTACCAAAACAGCTGATTTTGCCATCTATGTAGAAAATCAGCGTGTCTAAGGTTCTTGGTACGAAGATTTGAAACCATTTATATATCTGCATATAATGGAGTTTACATGAATATATATTGTTTGTAAGTGTGTGTGTATGAGTGTATGAGTGCGCGCGTGTGTGTGTACGCTTGCGTAGAGAGATAGAGTGTGCGTGTGAGAAGAAAGGGGGATAAAAGTTAAGTACCATCCCAACAGACTGGCCTGCGAACTGATTGACTGCATGAGTAGACAGGCACTATTTTTGGTGACCGCGGATTTAGATATTTTGACGTGGTCTTACGTACGCTCCTTTGGTCTATTCCAGCCGTTCATGTCAGACTCAAAACAAGGTCGACAGAAATATTCAAAAGTGGTGATTCACGGTCAGTAAAGTTGTTCAGCGGTTCACTCCGACGCCAGGAGTGGCTTATCGTCTGCGAAGCATTGAAAGTAGTTCCTCCATTTATGACAGTCGTATTTTTTTTTTACTGCTTGCTACTTTCAATAATTTACCTCAGCTAACGAAGTTGTAAGAGGTAAATCTATTCACTTATGTTTGTCTGTTTATCCACACAATATCTTATCATGCTATCAATGAATTCCAATAAGAATTCGTGGAACGGTGAACCATAGAGGTTATGAAGAATTGATTAAACTTTGGATTAGATCCAGGGGTCGTTTTTCAATTAAGAGATAGATTATCACTTTTTCCAAGTTTTCAGAGTAACTTGTTTTAGCAGCCTTAATTACTATTAGATTGTGCATAAAACAATAGTATTTTTCTAACATTGATATTCATACTACAAAATACAAACAGTATTGTTTATGATAAATCGAGAGTGAATATCATTTCATAGAGAAATTCTTCATTTACTAATCATTGTGATTACCTTACACTCTATGTAGTGATATTTCTCCACAAGTTCAAACTTGGGGTTAGAGCTACTGAAAGTGCCGGAAATATCGGCCAAGCATTTGGCTATGAATCGGTTCCTTTTCTTTCGGATCAGGCTTGGTTCTAGAATATTTGGTGTTGAAGCATTGAACAACAAGGAAAGGGGCAATCTTTTAAGGATGTATCACTAAGCTTTTTCGATAATTCATTTGTTCAAGGAACAAAGATTTTGAAATACAGGTATAAATGATATTGTTACACGTTGACACCAGTGCGTTCAATCAACGTTTTTCTCTACTTGTAATGGTTTGGTTTTGAACTTCTTTCCATATAAAAAAACTTTGATTAAAGATGTCTTTCGCTATTTGTATGTGTTTTGTTTTAAACTTCGCTCCCAATGGAAAACTCCATTACTTTAAAGACAACTTAATTCACCCTTTTATCTATGGACTAAATGAGCTTATTGATCTTGGAAAGCATATTTTCTCCCGAATTAAATGAAAAATAAAATTCCTAGTTGATTATTCATGGTTCAAACAGAATAGACAAATGTGCGATTCACTAAACATAGTAAATAAACAGATGAATTATATCATTATTTATTTAACGAAAGACCAGTGTGAATTTATTTACGCATCTTTTGGCTAGAAAGCACTTCGGGGGAGTACTCCGATTCAATCCCCATTGTCAGTAAAAACAATGAAGATCAATTGACAAAGAGTCACGATGCAGGGCAAGCATCTATAAGGAATTCCTGGATCCGTTCCAAAATGAGACCAATTCTCTCTTTGCCTATGGCCTACCTTTTGACAAAGTATCCCTCAATATAAGAAAAAATAAATTCTGAATCCTTCCACAAATTTAACCGATTCTTCCTTGCCCCACTGTGTAACCTTTGAGAAAATGTAATCGAAATTCATTGAGATCTATTGCGTGATGTTGATATCAAGCCACGATGTAGGGGAGGAAATAACTTAATCTGACCCCAAATTTGATTTTCTGCAGCCCATTGTCCTTCCTTCAATAATTTTTGTATTGAAATAAATTGTGAAACTTTGGAGATATTGAGTACATGAATGACTCAAGTGGATTGATATACCTCTTCCGAAGTCGTTGGCAGAGGTAAATATAATATTGTCAATTTATCACTTGGGTTATTCCATTTTATTATTGCTTTTTTCTATCACAACAGTCTCGGTCGATACATTCTTCGATCGCCAAAGCAAACAACGTGAAATCAGGAATAAATTCAGCGAAGTGAAATCAACCAGTGGGACATACGCGTTGAAGAAAACGGATATATGACCAGTAATTCGGAAGGGTCATTAGAATCAACACTAAATCAGAGGTCCGTCTGAGTCATTTGAATTGTTTCAAAGAATATAGTCTCGGGAGGAAACCTCTGTCAGTTTCAAGTCGAGATCGACTGTATGCGATAAATATCAAGTTTTAAATGAACTGAAGGTTAAGCCAAGGCTAAGAGGACTTCAAAGCCGATGTAAGTCGTTGGTGCGAAATAAGCGGACCAGCCGACACGTCTGGAAGAATATATCGTAACCTTTGTCTTAGATACCGTGACATCTCAGAATCAAGAGAAAATAAAAACAGAGACAGTGAGAAAGAAGGAGAATGGGACTGGTGGAACAATCGCTAGAAATAGGGATGAAGAAGAAGAAAGGGGGATAGCGTGAGAGAAGGATAAAGAGAGAGGAAGAGGGGAATAAAAAGAGAGAGATAAAGAGGGAAAAGATATTACATTTTTAGAGAAATCAATGATTACGTCTAATCTGCAATTGCAATTTGGAAGGGTGGGTCATGTGTTATTCCGACAATCCCCTTAAAGCTGTGGTGTCAGCAGCAGGAAGGAGACATTAAAAGGTCTACTAAACGATTTGGACGACAGTTGACTTGAAATCCGAGGTCAGATACCACACAACAAAAATATGGCCTCAAATACTTATCAAATCATATATATGTTTATATACTTCCATAGTAGAGAGCATAACAGCTTTAAACACTAAATATATGAGAAAAAATCGAATTTATGTCGTTTCAGTCCATAAATATATATAATTGGGAATGCATTCTCGGCAAGGCAGACCACTACATCTACCTAGGACAACAAATCTCCATGAGACCATCAAAAGAGGAGGAAATCAAGTGAAGAATTACTTTGGGATGGCAAGCCTTCGGTAGAGCAAGCTCAACTTTCAAGAACCAGGTGATCCCAATTATCCTAAAAAGAAGAGTATGCAACCAATGCATTCTCCCGATAGTCACTTATGGAGCTGAAACATGGAACTTAATTAAGAGACAGGCCTGCAAACTGAGAAGTATGCAACGTTTGCATGAGAGAATCATGCTCAACCTTACATGGAGAGATCACAAAACAGTACAGTATATAAGGAAGAAATCAGGTCTTCGTGACATCATAGAAACTATTAAAAACTCAAATGGCAGTGGGCAGGCAATGTTGCAAGAATAAAAGACAACCGATAGACATCACGTCTCACAACATGGATCCCCAGAGATCACTTAAGAAACCGAGGCCGACAGAATACAAGATGGAGAGATGAACTAGACAAATTCAGAAAATACTGGTTCTGCGATGACCATGATAGGAAATTGTGGCGAATCCTGGGGAAGGTCTATGTCCAACGACGGACGTTAAAAGACTAATGATGATTGCATAAACAATGTGTCACTTGGCCTAGACAGCATAAATAAAATTACCAATTGAAGTGAATGGGGTTGCTGCAAAGGATTCAATTCCTGCAGCAGCAGCATTAGGAAAATAGTGTTTATTATATTTACACTAAGCCAAATGACACATTCTCCGTGTAATGACGGGTGGTCATTTCAAATAGAGTTTCTAAAAATATAATGCATTCTTAATCGTTCTGTGGGAAAATATAATCTTTATTTATAGATATATAGTGGATAAAAGAGTTTGTGGTAAGACACTTAGTAGCTGAATTTTATCAGAAACTTTCAGTGTATGATGTTCAATCCACATGATCATTAGTCATTGACAAAGAAGGAGATTCTGCTGATAAATGGATATTTGTTTTGCCATTGCTGACCAGGATTCTTCATCATCAAGAACAGGCAGAGGCCTCCCTCGAGGTTTAATATTAGTATCCATATTCACAAACCAACAGAGTTCACTTCAAATACTTTGTTGACATGATCAATATCTTGAGTAGCGTTGTGTCTTAATTTGGATCGTCCTTGGAAATTAGTCTAACCTCTTGGACTGAAGCCATTGCTGCTAGGGGCCCAGAAACCTCCAATAATAATGAATTAGATCTTTATTTACATTCTATCAGCAAGAATGCAATTAAGTTAGTAGATCATTAACTTTTAGCATTATTCTATATGATGTGATAAAAACGACATATCATGTGTAACAATAATCCAATGTTTGGAAAAGCAATCTGGTTTCTTATATTTGAATGAATAAATCAAGTGCTATAAGTTTTTCGTTGCAGCCTTTGAGAAATGCTTAATGCTTCATCTCCGTAAAAAGAAACAACTATGTTTTCTTTTAATCTTCGAAGATTTGAGGCCTGAAATATAAATCAAGAGATAAGTAAATTAAATTAAAGAAAAAATAAAATGAAGAAATGATGAATAAAAATTGTTGACCTTCTGAATTTAGAAAAACATTTTATCCCTAGTTTATTCTCTTCTTTTTTTTTCAGAAGATTTATCAAATTTCTGCAGAATGCATCACAAGGAAAAACAAAAAAATAGATAAAAGAAGCCAACGGCTATTTCCATCATATATCAGATAAGTAGCAGCTTCTGGGAATGACTGCACTCGGGATTTGGAAAAATAAATCCCAGATTAAATTCCAAATCAATTCAATTACCCTCGTCTTATGAAGTGTCTTGCGATAAGACGGTTCCCCCCAGGGTGGATACTGCTATATATATATATATATATATATATATATATATATATATACACGCACATTTTCAGAGTCTAGAATTACCAATCGCGAGTTCTTATGTCAAGTGACTATATAGAGAAATAGGCAATAATATATAGTGAACAATTACCGTTCTTTTATAAATTTTCTACAGAAAGTGCAATCAAACTATTATTCAACAAATGTCTGTTTGTCCATCGCCCGTCCACCTGTGATTGCAAAACTGAAAACAGTCAAAGCTATAACCACCAAATTTCCTGTGGTTAATCAATTGGACTCCATGTTATGAGAGAAATGGCGTATGGTGCATCGCTTCTAAATCTATTTCAAATATTGGAAAGGACTATCCAGAACTATTTTTGATTTGTTATATCCGAATAAAAACTGCTGAGGCCGTAGCCAGCACAATGGTGCTACTCTTTTCTCATAAATCAAACACTATCTGATTTAGATCTATATTTTTAAAAAAAATTTTCTAATTTTTGGCAGCAATTTACACCACCCGTAATTTCAGATTCATGCTGAATTTGTCCCTTAGCTTATGTCAAATAGCGTAAAAGCTTTCCTAGAATTTACAATCTTACGATAATTCAGAAAATGGAATATCAATATCAAATATATATATATATATGTATATATATATATATATATATATATATATCTCGTTACATGATATATTATCGTGTATGTCTTTATTCTCATAGAGATGGTACATTCAACAAAGACTACAGTAAACAGTTCTTTCGGAGACTGTCCATAATGCAGCATTTTATCATTATTTACTTCAGAAATTTAACATTAAATTCATTATAAATTTATTTTGTAACAAAAATACATGGAGAAGTTTTCTATGGCATATCAGCACTAAACGGGGCAAAAAGTATGTTATCATTTTTTACTTCAGAAATTTAACATTGAAGTCATCACAAAATGAATTCATCACACAGATACAAGAGAAGGTTTATTATAGCATATCAGCATTAAACTGGGTGAGAAAGCCTTTTATCATTATTTACTTGAGAAATTCAACATTGAATTCATTACAGAATAAATTTATTACGAAAATACACGAGAAGATTTTCTATAGCATATCAGCGCTAAACAGAGTGCTACTGTACGTCGCTTTTAGATGTGCATTAACGAGACTTGCGCTTTTGTTGTTTGTAACCTGACCTTTTCATTCCGACCTAAATGCCAACATAGATATGCAGTTCCGTCGCGTTGACCTTTCAAAGTCAAATAGATGCCTAACATGACACGGTTTCGTGGTGAGGAACCACAGCTTTCGCTCCTCAGACATAATGAGCGAACGTGTGGCAACGGATATTTTAACGAATTGATAAGTATACCTCTCTTTGGGATATAACTACGAAAATCTGAGACACTGAGACACATCCTTACCCGTAAAAAATCATCAATCGAACGGCCCCTCTTCATACAACATTGGAATATCGTTAGGCATTTGAAATATCATTAACTTCAATACTAAAACCCCATTGACTGCGAATGACGGGAATTCCTGCCATAAATGTATCCATGGTTTCGGCTTTGTCAATTTGAAGGTAATTTTTTCAATTTTTTGAATTTGGCAAAAATTTGAAAAAAAAAAAAAAAACCAAAAAAAAACCCCAAAAAACAAAACCTAGCAACACTTGACTTAAAAACTTGAATAAGAATTAAAAAATAATTTCTAAATATCAAAACTGGATGAAATTCTAAGAGAAAAAAAAATTACATAATAAAAATCAATCAAATGGGCAAACCTGGGTAAACCCATCAACGGACAACTCTCAATGGATTATCTTGCAAAGGACAACTATTACTCTTCACCAGCTTTTGCCGTTGACGGATTAATATGCTCACTTGTACATCAGTCAACCTTCCGGCAAGATGTTGAACGTTTCCTAATTTCCCGCAGGAACCCACCTACCTACATCAATTCACTTTACAACCTACCGATCCATCAGTTTGTACGTACGTATGTGCCAAGAACTTGTACAACTTTCATTGTTCCATACTCAATTGGAAAATGTGGAAGTATACTGTAGCTATACAGTTTTATCTTATTCTAATCTAATTATGGTTCGATTCAGATGGGGAAGTTCGACATTCCATAACAGTAAAAGTTGGTCCAATTCCAAATAACGGGGAAAGCTGGAATATACTTTTCAGAAAGAAAGAAAAGATCAGATTTCGTGGAAAGAATGCATCACAGTTTGAACTGAAAGGCAATGGGTGATCTGGGGAAATTAATGACAAATCAAGGTTGGATTGGGCCGAAAATACCACTTTTACGTTTGTTTGGAGGGAAAAAAAAGAGATAGGGTGTACGGGTAAGATTCAGTCAACTTCTGTTTATTCTGTGACAGCCTGGTTCATTTGATTCGTTGAAGCACTACGAAGGAAATGGATAGTTGCATAGAGAGAATACACAAGAAAGACAAATGAACGGATAGATAGATAGATGACAGATAGATGGATAGATAGATAGATATTGGTTGATAGATGAGGAATGATAAATAGATGAACTAAAGTAGTTACTACATGACTGACATACACACTCACATGTGCGTGCACAATGAAAGCGAAGTTATGAACCCCTTAATGGATTGCATTGATTATTCTCGCCAGAATTTTCTTACTGTATGAGGACTATACCGAGAATTCTTGTCCCAAAACTTTGCTTGAGTAAAAGTAAATAAGGAGGACGTATAATCCCGAATCTCTACTGTACTTGACCAAGTCACACATTTGGTTTTGCTCATATACAGTTAACAGCTAATGTATCTATGCTTTCTCTCGCTCTTTCGACTTCGTTCCAAGTGTTTTCATTCATTGAAATGTATTGTTAGTAAAATACCACTTATTTGTAATGGCTGGAAACAGTTAAAATAACTATAGCAATTTGTCAGATAATGAATCGTAACGAACAGACTTCAAGTGACTAATTCTGCTACTGATACAGTTGGCCTAAATGAACATGGTTTTTCTTCAGAGGATTCTCGACAGTGATGCAAAATGAATTGTGGACCCAATAATTACGATCTTCTTTTTCAGCATTTTCTTTTTTAGTGTTGCTCCTGGTGTGAAAACCAGTCATCAAATGAAACCCTTAGATTTTTTTCCAATCTCTATTACGATGAAGAACTGTCAGATCGCATTAGTGGAGAAACCAACAATTTGCCACTCAAACTAGCGTTTGGAAAGAAGTATCAAGCGTAGGATAATGGTGTTTTTCTTTCATTGAGATTCAACCAAGGAATCATGAACGAGATATCTCGGGATAATCCCTTAGTTCTTATTTTCAGCATGATTTTTTGTCATTAAATTCAGATAAAGACCAAAAGTATTCACCTGCATACTGCATATCTGAATTAAAAAAAAAAAAAACTTCAAAATTAAGATAATTATGAAATAATATAAAAAAAATAACCCTAAAGGGTTAATGAATCATATGAGCGAATTAATCTTATACCCAGTGGGAATCAAATTCATTTTCCTTGCCAATGATCTGCGTTAACAAACAATCGCATTACGAAGGTGCAAATATCCATTTGTTTAAATGGCTCGTGAGTGAGAGACAGACACAGTGAGAGAGACAGACAGACAGGCAGAGTGAGTGACTGAGGGAGAGAGGGTGGGGGGGAAGAGACCCAACGTGAGAAATTTGGTCAAACATTGCGAAACATAAACGAGAGGAAAATAGAGAAGGGGATACTAACAAAAATGGGTAAGGCAGACAGGTATTTTTTACCACTTGAGTGGGTAGACAGTTTAACTTGTATACGAATGTGCTAATTACTAAATTGCAGAATGATTGTGCAGCATCAATCTCCGGAGAAAGGAGAATTTTTTCTTCTCGAGAATCGGCATTCGAACGCTGAAACTCGACGTCGGAGTTAAAATGGATCTTCATGGAAAAACTGATTGCTAAACATTCAAGTGAGAGGCGGGCGATTCTTGTTGGCTTTGATTAATCGATTCGAAAAAGAAATCTTAAGTTTGTTGCCCTTTATAATGCAAGAACCTACCCACTCTTTGAATGATCACTTTATACCATTTTTTTTTTACTTTCATAAGAAAGTGATCTGCGTTTGTTTTACAGTGAGCCATCATTCAACCAAGTCTCCTCTACTTTCCAACATCCAAGCCATTTATAAATCAGCCTATCACACGATTATCACCATTTTGGAGGTCTTAGAACACTCAAAACTTTTTTCTGATATAAATCAATGGTAATTGCCTCTTCGCTTTATGCCATTTCGGCTGACATTTTAAAAAAATAATACAAGGAACGGTTTACTTTCGGATAGCAGCGTGCGTATATCTGTATATTTGAATTGACTGCTGAGGAAGGCAGTGGCTATTTTTTGTATTAAGTTTGAAAAAAAAAAAAAAAAAAAAAAAAAAAACCCCAAAAAACAAAACAAAAACAACCAACACACGCAATACAACTGTCTAGCGCATGCAAATATTCGTAAAGTATAGTGAATGCAAAACTGGAAATCTTTGGTGCAAATTCTGTCAATTTTCGAAATGTGCACGCATGTTGAAAAAAATGCTGAGATGTATCGGATACATTCTGCACTTATTGCGAAACGTGTCGGATACTTTTTGCATCCATTGTGAAATGTGTCGGATACATTTTGCACTCACTGCATTCGTGAGTAGCTAGGCAACTCTACTCTGAAAAGTTGGAAGATCTATATTTAGTGAGAATCTTCACTACGTTTACTTCCTAATAAAAAAAATATATCTTAAGCATTGCTAAAATAACTTCGCTCTCTTTCTCTCTTTCGTGATATGTCAAGTAAAAGTAATAAATTCTTTCTCGTGAATAAGACTCGAGTGAACGTGAAGTGTTCTATACTAAAATAGTATAATTAACAGCTTAACAGGAATATGTATAAATCTATGGGAGACATATTAGGAACCGAGATGACACCATGTTTAATAAATGGAGAGACTTCAACAATGACAAACTACCCATCCGATCTCTGCAAAGTATGTGACCGGAGGTTCAGACCAGATTTGGACACTGAAAGAAGTTAGTGACCGGAAGCAGAAATAGTGACTAGTTGCCGCTGTACTGAACTTACGGAACTGGCAGCGATTCACTGACCGGAAATTAAGTTTCCACAAAAGCGCTCCTCGATTCTCCATCTTGGATTGACTCTTGATTGCCCACAAAGGTCGGGGCAAAGAGAACCTTGACTCTGCAACGACACCTGGTGGCCATATTTTGCACAGATGGCTGGAGGTTCTTAACCGTTCTATTTCCAGACGAATAATCAGCGATGTCAGTCGAAATGAATTGAGATAAAATAAATTTATCTGTAAAGTCAAATTAATAATAATAGTGTAACAATTGTATGGATACAGCGGCACAGAAAGTGTACGATACCCGAGACAGTTTGCCTTTACTTCACATTAATGCCCTTGAGAAAAGCAAGAATTCAACTCTTCTCCATTCAGCTATGGGTAAATAATAGGACTGGCTCAGCTCTTCGACCTTGGTTGGCAATCAGTTTAGGAGACTGCCAACTATGAATTAGAATCAGGAAAGTCCAATTCCTCATCACGAGAGTAAAATACGGTTAACAGGGCTCTGCTGAAGTTGATGGGTTGGGTTGGGGTGGATTATAAATAATAATAATAATGATAATATTACCACCATCACCACCACGAATAGTAATAATGATAGTAATAATATCACCACCACCCAGTAGTTATAATAGAAGAAGAAAAACGACCATTCTGATTTTTTCAAAATATGGTATCACAAAACTGAAAGAATATTGTATATCTTTGTGGAGTCAGAATTCAAATGTCAACCAACTTTGAGAACGTTAAATGGTGCATTCTGCAAAGAAAAAATGAAATGGATTTCGATTGTCACACATCAAAGCTCCAATAACGTGGTGCCTCCTGGATGATTTTTTAAAAAAGATTGAAAAGGTTAAACGTGTGTTATGTCAAGGAAACGAAATATAACTTGGAAGTCATGTTACAAAAAAAAAAAAAAAAAAAAAGAAAAAGAAAAGGAAGAAAGAAAAAAGTGGTATCTAATACTATTATACAACACATTGATACGACATTTTGTGGTTTGGCTATATTGTAGCATATTTTGATAAATTCAAAACAGTCTTGTTCTTCTCCTTCCTCTCAAAATATTTCCCTTAAAAGAAGACTTGCTGTCACTCAACCTCCAGCGGTAACCAGCAGGCAACTGGTTTGAAATTGCAAATAATAATAATAAGGGAGTTAAGGAAAATGTGGAACATGAAAACCAGGGTAGTACCGGTCATAGTGGGAGCACTAGGAACTGTCCCCAAAACGCTGAGGGAGAGACTGGAGGAGATCGGGATTAGGGGGAGGATGGAGACCGTACAGACCACAGCGCTACTTGGAACTGCAAGGATACTGAGGAGGGTGCTAGAGACATAATTACTGCAACGAATAGTAGCTCTGTCATGATATGCGAAAGAGGGAGGAGACGTTAGCTGAGGACCTGAGGAGACTTATTGTCACTCAGCCTTCAGCGATAACCACTGGGCAACCGGTGTGAAACTGTAAATCGTAGAATTACTGCGACCTATGAGTACTAGGAGAGGAGGGCTGGAGACTTGAGGAGACTTGCTGTCACTCAAACTCCAGCGGTTACCACCAGGCAACTGGTGTGAGATTCCTAATGATAATAATAATAATAATTATGATACGTGAAAAGGCATGGTCGAAATTGTACAAACCTCAGCGCTACCGTGATTGACGAGGACGGTAAGAGAGATGGGCTGGAGACCTGAGGGGATTTATTGTCACTCAGTTTCCAGCGATAACCACCGGGCAACTGATGTGGAACTATAAACAACAGCACTGCTGCAGGCTGTGGGAGTGACTTGCAGTCACATTCTCCAGTGGTGACCACCAGCCAACTAATGTGCAAATGTAAATGCAATAAAGCAAATATTTAAAAAAAAAAAAAAGCAAAAAAGAAGAAAGAAGCGGGCGAGCGAAATAACCCAACAACCATCTCCATTCCCCTCCACCCCAGCGACACTTCGAGCACAAGTGGAGGATTTGAAAAGCACATGCATACGTGTGACGGGCCTCAACAATATACCTCGTATCAGATTTGTCCTTGATAGCGCGTGAATCAATATAATTGTTACATAGTAAGGCTGATGAGTCCGTCCCATTTATCCAGAGATGGATTCACGTTTTTCCAAAGGGCATTAATGCCATGTGAACACAAACACTCTCAGCCGGGGTTCGAACTTGGTTCACAGAATCTATTTTTCCGTGCAGTCAACCATCAGGCCACCCGCACCTGGACCTCACTAAATATGTAAATTTGAATGCAGTCAGAGATTTTCTGTTCCGCTTTCGAGACGTCGACTTTCCTAATCGAGAAAATCGTTAAGATCAATGAAGTATCGATAATTTACACCGGCCCAATCGATCCAGCTTCATTTATTCGAATACCGTCGTATACTTTCAGAAAAGTCATGAATAAAAATCTGCATAAAAAGCTGCATTGATTCAGTCATTATTTCTCAGGTCACTGATTAGTTACATCTACAATAAGCGCAAAAAGTATCCGATACATTTTCAAAAGTTCATTCAAACATCCTTATACAGTTTAAAAATTGACAGAACTTGGACCAAAATTCGGAATATACAAAAATATTGAAACATTGGAAAATTTTAGAGAGAAACTTGAAATCTACGGTCCAAATTCTGATAATTTTGTAGATGTATTTGGATCTGGAAAAAAAAAATGCTTTTTGAAATGTATTGGATACTTTTGTACATACTTTATCTTTTCTAAAGAATTAATTCCGAAGTGCAGAGCAGGTGGTCGTAATTAAGTTTCACAGGGAAAAACTAGAAAAAAAAGTTCAGTTTTGAAATCGTGTGCGTGCTCAAATTATTGTCGACATTCTTGATAACCCGACCTATGAGCGGGTAATTCAGCTAGTTTTACATATCTTAAATTTTTCAAGTACTGACCCCAGTGAGCGTAGAACTTATTCTAATTTACAACCAGGCAACGATGAAATAAATAGATAAATAATATATATATATGTGTGCGACCGTTATGCTTTTCTACCTGGGTTCGGAGGGTAGTACTGATCATCGATCATCGGCTCTCCCTTTCTGAACGAGAAACGTACAAAATTGCATCGGGAAGGAGTTAAAAAAACACGATGGAGTTAGGAGGACAAGGTATGCTATAAGCTAAAAGAGAACGTATGGGGATTGAAAGGTTATTTGGATATTTACTTTTCTCAGGCTATTCAGCTCAACGGTTAAGATCGATGCAAAGTTGAAGTGGCTATCTTATCAGTCGCAAGTTCGATCCCAGCCGCCCTATTTTCTTCAATTGTTTATTCTATTTACGCTGACTAGGCCAAGTGATTCATTTTCCGTGTAACGCGCATATATTAGGATATGTCCGTGAAAAAAATGACAGGGTTATTTATGTATGGATCGACACCATGGAGTATAAAGCTAAATTATCACCTAATCTATTTAGATTGTTCCAGTGTTCTAATTTCAAGTTTTCTCTAGGGCTCAACTGTTCAAAGTGGTAGGACATAAAGTCCTTGGATTAAACTCTTCAGTGAAGAAAAAGAGGAATTCAAGGAGTTTTAAAAAAATAACTTTAAATTAATCTGGAAAAATAAATGAAAGCAAAAAAAAAAAAAAAAAAATATTGTCCGTGTCTTTTTTTCTATGTAGAAAGAAATGTACAGAAGATGACGAGAATATTCAAGTATGGATTAATTAAACTAATATACATTTTACTGTAAACGTCCTTATTTCAAACAAGAGGTGTATTTTCTTTTAATCATAAAAAAAAGAATATTGGGATTGGGGAGTGAATTCTGAATGAGCGATAAGGATAGGAATGATAAGGTTGAAAGGTAGACTTTTTTGAGCTACCCCTCTCCCCAAAACTGACAGACAAACAATCAGTTTTCATAATTCAGTAATTTATTTTTGAAAATCCGGCGTCTGTTTGGCCTGTCTATCCTCTCTCTTGTCAAGGCAACAGACTGATATTTTCTCATATTTTCACAATCCTTTTATTTATTTACTACTGAATACCCCTAAAAATGACGGGTTTACTTATGCATTCATCGGCACTATAGAGCCTAAAGCTATTTTATTTGGTAATGGTTTTTTGATAATTTAAGTATTCTAATTTCAAGTTTTTCCTAAGTCTCAATTCAGGTTGTTTCAATGTGTGATGGTCAGACAAAAAGTCTCAAGAGCTCTTATGACGTAATATTTATTGTTATGTCATAATAGGAACGCAAATTAACCAATGAGATGCATCAGCGACAAACAAAGAAGCTAAATTTGCATATGTGTTCATATGAAGATGAAAGAAAGTAACATATGGACATGATTACTTGTTGGTTATCAAAAATCTGTGGACGAGAGTTTGAAAGGCAGATAGGGATGGGAAGGTGTAAAAACCGTGATTCATTGAAATTCTTTTCGGATAGATAGAGCAAGAGAGAGATAAAAGAGAGGATGCAAAAAAAAACAAAAAAACATTTGTATATTCCTTTTTCGCATATGAAAGTGAATGTAATCCATTTACTTTAGGAGATATTATGTGGTTAAGCAGACGGACAGACACGAGTGAATACATTAATCGCCATCAGCTTAGTTGGCAGAGATAAAAAATCAGAAAATAATAACTTGAGGAAAAATGAAGATAGAATTGCGTATAAAATTACGATATTGTTAAACGTGGGAAAGGAAAAAAAGTTAGATTAAAAGCAAAAAAAAAAAACAAAAAAAAAACAAAAACACTGAGGGAAGAAGAAGAAATGAGAGAGAAAGGGAAGGCAAAGTAGAGTAAATACAAAAAAGGAAGGAAACTTGCAATCGAAGTCAATGATTGAACAACCGTAGAGTCAAGATTTAAAGTGATGTAAAAAAAAAAAAAAAAAATTTCCATCGGAGAATAAATATGGTCAGAATAAATTCTACTTATGACATCACAGGCGTCTTCCACTGTAAAACAACTAAAATAGAGTAATAAAAAACAAAAAAAAAACATAAAACCAACTAGATTCTGGAGAAGTTCGATGTTACTCGCTAGAATAAGGCCTCCAAAAGGTGAAATAGTTCTTTCTCGAAAAATAAAGGGTTTGATGGCAATTTTCAATGCCGTTGACGATAGGGTAGGGTCAAGTGCACAGGAATACACGAACTAATGAATAAGACCGTCAAAATAAGGCCCACAAGAGGTGAAAAAAGCAGTTTTTCTAAGAATTAGGGGGAAAAAAAAACAAGAAAAAGAAAAAAAAAAACAACGCAATTTTAGCAGTACTGACACCGATGTCCAAGTCTATAAGGAAAATTGTTTGATCAGTGGAACACTGATGGCAATTTTCAAGTCAGTAGACAAAACAGTATGGTTAGAAGCGCTGGAACTAACTAACAAGCAAACACACACGTAAAATATATATATATATATATAATAAAAAGATTTAAACCTTCACCATCTTTAATGGCTACGCTTATTCAACAAGCCGGCTGCTGCAGGGTCAAACTCCTCTCCTATTTCTATTCCGACTGATGATCATTGCAACCTTTGCATTGTATAATATTTTTAATATTACGACATGGATTTTAGTAGATATGTAAATTGTTACTCAGATTTTAACAGATATGTAAGACTTATCGGTCCGGCTGAGTCGGTAAGGGCTCTGCCTGCCGATCATTCGGTCGTAACTTCAAATTATGATAGGGAGATGTTGATTTTATATATTGGTTTAGTTTAATGTAACGAGACGTGACGTGACGCGCAGACAGTAAAATTGAGTGAGGATTAATCTTGTTCGACCTATTCGTGTTTCAATAAAAAAAAGTCAACTCCATACCTCGACTTTGACAAAATCAGAAAAATGTTAACCGGATTAGAAAATGACGTATGTTCCCTACATCCATATTCACAGAGAAAAAAAAAAAATTGAATGTGATGTGAATAAATTTCAGTGTGCTAATTTTTTTACAACACGAACAAATTTTTTACGACACACCCACAGCGCTTTGAGTTGTTTCAACTTTCCATCATACACTTTGCCATGACCTGCCGTATTAGCGGGGGCGTGCCTGAATATTTTGGTCATTTTTTTTTGCATGATTTTGACCATTTTAAGCATCTTTTTGGCATGTTCTGTTCGTACGGAGCGTTTTGGAGCTATTTTTTTCTTTCAAATTTAGCGCTTTTTTTTAGCAACACGGGGAAATTCTGCTCGTCCCCCCCCCCCGAAGGCGAAGTGGGGAGTAGGTCTGCAAAGTAGAGTAAATATGAAAGAAAGAAAAAAAAAAGAAAACACTAACAAACTAAGAAAAACGAGAATATGAAGACCGGCAAAAAATAAAGATGGATTAGCTTTTAATGAACTTTAAAAAACTGAAGAGCAGAAAGCGAATCGATTCATTGGTGCCAAATAACCAAATTTTCGTGACTCACGGGAAAAAAAAATTGCTGTTTCGTCTCTTCTGTCACCGTCTTTTTCGATCCATCTGCCCTGACCTCTTCAATGTTTCCAGGACAATAATCAAAACATTACCGTCATTACCGAGACAGACAAACGTAAAACTAGAGCGTTTAGTCTAGATTACCGCCCACGGACTCACCTGCTGCCGATATCTCGACGAGGAAGAAAGTAATCTGATGCGGTTCTGCTGGGTCGGTTTAAATATCTGTACTCAATACATAAATAACTAAAAAGCATCCGGGGAGTGTACTCTTCTTCTAACTCAAACGGCACGAAAGAAATTAAGGGAAATCAGTCCATATATACTAACGTTGCTGGAAAGGTCACTGTAGAAATTCATGGATGTAATCGATTCTTCATTAGCCCATGGCCCATCCTAACTCAAGATGTTATCAAAATTCATTGAGGACTGTTGGAGATATTGTGTTGGCCAAAATGAGTGAATGCAATCATGTATTAAGAATAAAAGAAAAATATCTCTTGATAGGAAAAGATTTCTGGATCCACCAAAAAATTCAACAGATTCTTCCTGAGCCAATAACTTTCCCTTAAGAAAATTTTATCGTAATTCACTAGGAACTTTTGGTAGATAATGTGTGGGCATATGGCTGCGATACAGCAGAGGTAGGTGTAAAAACATCTTGGATTTGCTTAAATATTCAATCAATTCTTCTCTCGCCGTTGACCCACCCTTCAATGAAACATTTATCAAATTAATTGAGAATGTTTGAAGATAGTGTGTCGACACAAATGAATGAATGGATAGGTGTGTGGGGGGGGACAACACTCGATGGAAAGAAAATTACTGGATCAGCTCCAGTACTTAACCAATTCCTCATCATCTGATAGTCAACTTCTCCAGAAAATTTCATTGAAATTCATTGAAAACTTTTTGAAATATTGTGTAGACAAATAGCAAAGTTGCAGTGGAGGTAACCGTGAGACATTCATGAAAATTCATTCAATTCTCCTTTAGTTTATTGTCGAACATCTATTGAAACGTTATTGAAATCACGTGAGAACTTTTTGGAGATACCGTATGGACGGACAGACGATCACTGCTCACAGTTAGATACATATTTCCTCTAACTTCTTTGGTCGAGATAAATATTTACGTGTGTTTGTGTGTTTGGATGAGTGGTTGTTTGGGGGAGTCGAATCCGGCAAGAGCAACGGGTAGGATGTGGGTTGGTGTGTGGGGGGAAAATACACGCGTAGACAGGAGACAACGTCTAGAATTTTGAAAAAGAAAAAAAAAAGAAAAAAGAAATGAGCTCATTTAGATCTGATAGACGCAATAAACTACAGAATAATCCTCATTGGTGAATCGAAAGTTTTGAATGATACTTATAAAATCCGGTGAACAGTACAGTTTAATCTTGCGTTAACCGACCGAGCAATCGATCGATCAATATTTATTGACTGATCAATAAACCAGTCAATTCTTCGATCGATTTGCAGGTGCACTTCTCATGAGCACATGAATAGAGTTTAATTCTCAGATACGTACGAATATATGCCACAATTCTTTTTTTTTTTTTTACGTTGTGTATATTAGCATACCACCGTATGGGCCGAATTCCTACGAAGTGCCCATATGGGGTTTTGGCCCATCACGACTGTGATTGAAATAATGTCTTCAAATAATACCTTTGGCTACAATGCACCGTTTCGGATGTTTAAAGGTCACGTGCTTGTAAACAGAATCAGACTATGGATGTTATAAAGATAGATGGAAATCAGTTCATTTATATCAGGGCTAGCGCGAACGCTGGCCCCACACTGATTGTCTTTTTCATTTTCAAAAAGTGACTTTCAGAAAGCAATCCTAGGGTCCCAATTGTACACAGAAAAAAATCATGGGGATATCCTATGCACTTCCTTAGTTACGCATTAACATACAGACGGACACATATCTAGAGAGATATTGTCTGATATATGGTGTGCGTATCTATACATATAAATATATATGTTTATGTGTACACACTTGATGGGACAGTTCATGTCCGACAGAATGTGATAATTGTGGAGATTTTTTATGAGAAAACATTTTTGTCCGGCACTGCTGTTAACCGAGTAACGAATCGAACGACCCAACACGTAAATGAAGGAGGAAAAATCGAACCAGCGTCCCCCAAGAAATAGTTTTAACGAAACTCTGCTCCACCAACTCAGCTAATAACACTGTTGGAATCCAAAATTGATGTACAATTCAAACAATCACTCTACTCCCCGATTCCATTTTCTGTACTGCCAACCATTCGGCCACCACCACTTCCCTTGATAAAATTGTTTAATTAAATTAATTGCAGTTTGGGACACTAGTTATACGAAAATATCGGCCATGTTATTGGCAAATTTGCAACAGATAAATTGATAGAAAGAGAAGAGAACAATCTACGCATGCGTGATGACAAGAAAAAAAATCGATAGAGAGATATTCAACAATGAAACTTCTCTTTAAATCTTTTGTGCTTTTAATTGACTATCATATTTGTCAAACATATTGCAGTTTGGAATTGAGGAAATTAATTAATTCTACGAAAATGCAAAGCTAAAATAATGTTCCACTTTTGTTTGAAAATAATGAAAGTGGAACTCGTGATGAAACGAAAAATTATTGCAACAACTTCTTCGAATGGGTTGACCGACAGATGTACTCAAAATAATAGTCGTCATTAAGATTTTTTTTCATTTAAAAAAAAGGGTCTGCAACTCGTCTGCAACCAAGTAATAAAATTTTGCAACAACAAATTAGGTTAAAGTTTAGTCAACATATTTGGGATTTCTAAGAAGATTTGCACAATTACAAAATAAGAATTTCATAGTCTTTATAGCTGGGGTTCGCTTCTTATACTTGACTGTTGTATGACCATCGTTGATCGTCTCAAAGAAACGGAAGCACAATAAAAAGTATAACGATTGGTTAGAAAGCATCCAGTAAACACAGAAACATACTGAAAATCTCCTTGTCAATATGCTTAGAATGTAAAGTTTGCAATTATCGTATATCACCAGATATTAAGTACGAATGCAAAACAGAAAACTAGCAAAATCATTTGAAAACAAACCCAGGATCACAAAAAGCACAAATGAAGAGTAATATCGGGAAAACTCTGAGAAATAAAAAAAAACAAAACACAAAAACGTAGACCGGAGAGCAGATCATGCAAAAAAAGAGATCATAGATTTAATCAATCGAGAAAAATGGAGATGGGCTGGACACATGGGAATAATAAAGAATAACAGATGGTGCAAAGGGTTAGTTGATTGATGCCCAAAAGGGAACGAATGAGTAGGAGAAAACTAGATACAAAGTGGTGTGATGAGATAGAAAGGTTTGTCGGCAAGATATGGCAGAGGTTAGTACAGTCACAGTCGGCCTGGAAGAAGCTAGGAAAGGCCTTGCCCAGTAGTCGACACATGATGACAAAGATGGCTATGCTGAACACCGGGATGAAGATATTGAGAACCTGTGTTTCAAGCGAAATGTATTTCCATATGATTTTCCGACTACGATTTTCTCTAACACGACATTTCGGCCGATAAATTTTTGGGTCTTCCTTCGGTACATGTTACATCTTGTAATCTTTTTGAAGATTGTTTACGTGTTTTTTTTTCTTTCATTTCCTTAAGAAA
The DNA here is from genome assembly GCA_963457665.1 of Thysanoteuthis rhombus. NCBI lineage: Eukaryota > Metazoa > Mollusca > Cephalopoda > Oegopsida > Thysanoteuthidae > Thysanoteuthis > Thysanoteuthis major. The sequence goes on along the minus strand of OY735211.1, from coordinate 30,625,202 downwards.
GAATATTGTCACAGAGTCACCGAACCGAGAGTCAAGGATACCCGTTACAAGATCCGCTTGGAAAGTATCCGAATATCTCAATATCTCTTAGAACCAGTTGCAGAGCCTTGATGTAACCAATGACTGAGAATCTTACTGAACATTCATGAACAAACTCTACCGTGGGTTTATTCAGTCGAAAGTGAGATGCCATTGATTAGAGCTTGTGTACTGTGTGACCATCGCATTCACAATGACAAAACTAGTCATTCTTCAAGTCTCCTTTTTCGCAAAACATCGCGTATTCTATTAAAGAAATTTCAGATCGTAGACAAGATTGAGGAGAACGTGACGAGGCAGCTGATGGTGATGCCAGCAGAGACTTTATAGACTGTGTTTTTTTTTCTAAAGTGCGTGTGACACTTGGATCAGTGTGGAAGGTTCCAAGGTAAGTAGTTTGATAGGAGTATGGCGATATTGCTCTAGGTATGTTATTTTTTCATCAATGTTAAATGATTGGATTCTTCCCCGATAGACATTTTGTAGGGCTGAAGACTGAACAAACGATATTCGAAGGAGTACGTTTAAATCTAAGAATCAGCTTTTCATTTTTCTGTCGCGGGAGGCATTTCTCAGGTCATGGTGCCGTACCAACAGTGTATCCCTTTTTGACCAGGTGACGTTTGGGCACGATCATCTAAGGAATTACTTTTGTTTCATCATTTTAATGAATTTACATATACAGTAAATACCAAGTGTGTTCTTTTTTTAGAATTTACAAAGTTTAGCAAAGCTTAACCGCCACAGTAATTGGGCACCCTGTGAGGATCAGATTCATTACAGTAGTAATGGTCAGCATCACAAGCTTGTTAACCATTACAACACAATTTTACTGCAACTTAAGCATAGAATGGCAGGCAATCCATACACTTACCATTACCTACTTTAAGAATTCTTAAACTTTATTGTATGATGTCACATCAAGTCATTATTCCAAAATATGTAATGATACATTCGTATATATTAAGTTAGGGTATGGGGTTTGGCAAGAAGTGGTGAAAACAAATGAAGCAAAATACCAACAGATCCATTGGATTGTAAACGCAGTAGAAAAAGACCAGCACAAGAAGAAGGAATGAAATAGAAAAATATTCTAGTAAGATATGACAGAAGTTAGCGCCATCGCGGTTCTCATGGAAGGTGGTGGGAAAAGCTTTTGTCCAAAAGTGGACTTATAATGGCTGCTGCTAATGATAATGGCTCCTCAGGAATTTATGCGTAAATTAGATCACTCTATTAGAAAAAGCGCGTATCTATAAAAATGAAATCAAACATTCAAGCAACACTTTATATATATATATATATATATATATATATATATATATATATATATATATATATCTCAGCATACTGTTGTAGTCATTACCCCTTTTTATTTCATCTCCTGTTGAAAATAAAGAAAAAAAAAAAGAAAGAAGCTGAGACCATTTGCAACGCTGTGGCGGAAGCAGGATAAATACGATACCCGTATTGGCCGTGTTCACAGCTTGAAATATATATTTGTTTATTTTTTTTTTAAATAAGAAATAAAAAATTACGCGGCACACTTGGGAAATGGCAGCCCACTATTGTGCCGCGACACACTGCTTGAGAAACACTAGCTTACACATACACTGGTCTGCTTGTTCGACTATCAGACCACCCATCCACCAACCTACCTCGACTTAACAGCCTGCTGCATTCACTAGACATGGGGATGGGGGTGAGGGTGGCGTAGAAAAAAAAAAGGAACCCGAAACGCACGTTTTCCCCCTCCCTAGCGCAGCTGTACAACAAAGCCATATAACCCCACTACCACCTCATCGTGCACACAATGATAACATACCGATAACGGCCTGTTTCCACCGCAGTTCCCTCCTCCTTTCGTCACTGTTCACCACTGAACTCCCACAGCCTACCAAGCGGGAATCTCTTTTGCTTCATTCATAAAACTCCCGACTGGAATCATAAGTGCGCGCAACACTGTACAATACAATAGTCGCGAAGAGCATGTACGAATGTTTAGGTTGAAAGCACTGGGAGGGCCGGTCCTTGAAGGGTTGCCTAAGGTCGCTCACCTCTTTACCAGATGAGCAACGGAAGGTAACAAGCATAAATACGAGTCTATATTCTCTAAACTACAGATACTGAACGAGGGGAACACGTAACACGTCACCCTGAGGGATGATTTGAATATATTGGGGGGTGCAATTTTGAAATCTGGTATGCAGTGCAAAAAGCGTTCCGACGCTCAAAACAGGAGGTTTAACTGATAATTCCTAATTATTCAAAATTATCTATTCCTATATAAACAATACTATAAATTATCTAATTTTCAACAGATTCTACAGTAACGAGTGATAAACTTCTTATTTTTATTTAAAACTCTAAATTTTGGTAAATTTCTGAATTTAACATTATATTCCATAACTTGTCAACACCAATCTTGTTTCATTGTATAGTAAGTGGGAATTAATCAAAACGTTAAGTCGCGGTATTTGGCCAAAGGGCGAGAATTCAATTATACTTATAGAACAGAATGAGATGTGGTTCTTTTCACTTCATGATACGTAATTAAAATATCTTTTTGATAATGGGGGGAGAGCATCAATTTTTTTTTCGATACATTAAGGTGTGAGATGGAACAAAAAGGTTAATAACAACCGTTCTAAACCCTGGGCCATAGTTTCAGCAGATTTTTCGTCAGTTCCCACCATATGCTACTGTCCACTAAGTACATTATGACTAGTATCATAAAGCGAGAATGAGAGCAACTGGCTCGTGTCAATTGCCCTCGTCAGAGTCAAAAGGTAGAGTAGAAGGTAAGCTGGTATCAACTATTTCATTTTGAAGTGTTGATAGAGTTGCGTCATACAAACTAATGCTCATCAACATATGACGTAAGAAAAAAGTTCCAAATTGAAACAAAAAATGAACACAATTAAATTCTAGTGGCTCAATATCCCACATCGAGTTTCAAAAAAATTGATGCCTCCCTTCAAAATAAAGAACATCGAGTATTGAAAATTCAGAATGATATATATGCTGGATTTAAAAAATTACCGAAATTTAGAGGTAAATCAAAATTGACCAGGAATAACAGGGCCGAACTCATTTCACATAGGAATGGGAAATCCATTCCTATATCAGCAGCGATCAACCTAGTGTCCATAAAGGCATAACTTGAGGTCCATGAGCTTGTTGCGTAGGGAAACCTGACAGAAGCCCGGGGTCTGTGGGAAAATTCATTTGCATAACAGAAGTTTGGGTATAGGAAAGGTTGGGAACAGCTGTCCACTCACGCACACACACACATATATATATATATATATATATATATATATATATATATATATATATATATATATATATATATATATATATATTTATTGGGTGGGGGGTAAGTAAGATGAGTTAGTTAATAGTGAGAGAGGGCATGCCACAAAGAATGATTCTGGGGAAACAATATATAAAGAGAGATATGTACTATACTCGAAATTATGGGGAAATTCACTCCGAAGGTAAATGTACAAGACGTATTATTCGATCCAGACAAACATATGGATGGAAATACACCATTCAAATTAAATGAAGAATCATACAGATAGAGACAGAGAGAGTAAGGGGCTGAGCAGGGGACAGAACTGACCTGTAAGTGCATGTTTTAGTAAATACATAAGTTATGATAGGGAGTGGGAATAGTCCATATTGAGGAAAAAGGGGAGAAAGAAAGAAAGAGCGAAGGGACTCGGGGGTCAAAAGAAATAGAATAAACGAGGAAGAAAGAAACTGAATGAGAAAGGAGAGGAAAAGGAGGAGTAAGAGAAAAGTGAAGAGGGAAGAAGGAACACAATCAATGCCCAATGCCAGCTATGGCTTATGGATGTGAAACAGAGTAACTAAAGTGAACTACTTGAAAACAAACTCAGAATCTCACTGAGAGCAATGGAAAGATGGATGCTGGGACTTTGATGGATAGATAGAAAAAAAAGATCAACATGGATCCGGAAGTGAACCACGGAGAAGGGTATCATACAAGTAATTACGCGACAAAAATGGAGATGGGCTTGACACTTAATAAGAAGGAATGACGACAGAAAGTAACAAAAGGTTGACCGACTACTACCCAAGACCAGACAGAAGGGTGGGATAGAAAGGTATGCCAGTAAAATATGACAGAGTTTATTGCAATCACAGTCGTTATGGAAGGAGTCGTGAACGGCCATCGTCCAGCAGTGAACTTATAACGGCTGCTGCTAACGTTTATGATTATATATATATATGTGTGTATATTAGAAAAACGACGATTAATTATATCTATACGCTTATCTACTTGTTTCTTTACTCTAACACACACGTTCTTTCCTTTGAATTTTATGCGTGTACGAATTTCTAGTTTTCGACATGTTACGGTAAATTTTCCATCACATGAAACTCAGAATGTAAATCCCAAAAGAGAGAGAAATAATCAGTGAGACGAAGAATAAAGGTGGTCTTTCCAACTATCGGAGTAATTACACCGTTTACATTTTACAGATTTTAGAAGTATACAAATATACTGGAAAATCAGTAGCAGATGTTCCGCAAACCCTACGGTGCAGTCTATGGAAATCAGCGCTTAAAACAAAAAAAAAACTTTCTGAATATCTTCTCAGATGACACGCCACGTGTATGTTTATATTTGTGTCTATAATGTTTATGAAGAGAGAAAAGCAATGAATGCAAATTATTAAGTAAATCTTAAAAAAAAATTTTTTTTTGGCAAATGCAAAAATAATCGCGATTCATTCTGAATGATCAGGAACAAAACAACGCAGACACAACTAAGATTTCGATATACAATATATATATATATATAAATATAAGTGTGTTCGTACGTTTTCGAAGTATAACGCAAAATTATTTCAATGCTGTCGTTTTTCACGACGTGGATTAACTAGTATATATAAAAAAAAGAAAGTGCCACAGTTTCACCGACCGCGCAGGACCATCGATAGATAAATAGATGTATGGGAATAACTGAACTTGCAACTCATAGAAGACTTGAAGGGAAAAGCGAACAAACACAATAGAAATCTATAATCGAATACCTGTATATAATTATGGTCGGCTGCGAGATGGTGCCGACGTATTGACGTGCGATATTGAAGATGTGGTAGGAGATTCGGGCCGGATGGCGAATTTATGTTGACAGTGCCGAGCAGGCAACTCATGAAGAGGCAGAGAGAAAGAGAGAGAGAGAGAGATAGGGGTTGATGAAGGGAGAGGGAGAAAGAGAGAGAAATGGAGGAAGGAGATAAGGAGAAGGAAGGATAGATATACATAGAGACACACATATATTTATAGAGAGAGTATGGAGAGGAAGGATAAAGAGGATAGAGAGCCGAGGAGGGAAAAAGAAAGAGAAGAAATGGGAAAGAGCCATAGAAGTGACAGTAGAGAGAGATTGAGAAAAGACACGATAAAGAAAAGAAAGGAATATATATATAAATATATAGATAGTTGAAGGAGAGACAGAGGTGAAAGAATTAAATAAGGAGGTAAAAGAAAGAGTGAAGGGAGGAGAAAGAGATAGAGAAGAGGAAAAAAGAGAAAAAGCAGAGAAATAAAAGGAAGGTTATACACATGCAGAGAGAGAGAGAGAGAGAGAGAGAGAGAGAGAGAGAGAGAGAGAGAGAGAGAGAGGGGGAGTCGGAGAGGAAGGAGATAGAAAAGAGACAAGAAAACTACAAGCAATGTTACAACACATTTACCCTGAAGATAATGACTGATCATTTGTTGTGTAATTTTATCAGCATCGCTGGAAGTTCACCGTAATGTCTTTCTAGGGTAGATAGATAGATAGATATGAAGGGGCTGTGATGAAGATAGAGATAGAAATCAGAGGATATAGATCAATACAGACACCCATAGATAGATAGATGGATGGATAGATAGATATGAAGGAGCTGTGACGAAGATAGAAATCAGAGGATATAGATAAATACACAGACTGATAGATAAAGATGAGCATAACTTTGCTAGACATGAAACAAATGAAATTGACAGATATGAACGTACTGAGAGTGATAAACAAAAACGTCACATACCGTAGTGCGATGTTATGTTCAGTAAGCACGTTTCGCAGAACACCACGTTGGTGTGGTGAATTTGATTTTCACTGGATAGTCCGTTACTGATGTTTTGTACCAGACTAAAGCAAGTCTGATAAGTAACCAAACAAATGGCGAAACTGATATAGATCGATATATACAATTTGAAATGAAAATCAAACAACAGAAACAGAAAGTTATTCAAACATACAGTAGCCTTACTAAATGTATTTTGCTGATATTTGTTATATATACTAATAATGTAGATTTAAGATAAGTTGATAGACATTTGGACGATTCTATCTATCTACCTATCTAGATAGGATTCAAGAATGAAGTGCGTGTGATTTTTTTTTCATGTATATCAATTTGTAAAATCATGAGTGTTAGTATTTGCGCATGCATATTTGTAAAATATCCAGTGCTACCTTGAATTTCCTGCATATTCATACAGCCACGTTAGTTACATGGATAGGTGTTAGGCTACCAGGTGAAATCAAGCAAAATCAACGAATACATACGCACAAAGAAATCACGCAAGCACACATACAGATACCTATTATCTCATTCTTACAAAATCTCATTGTGCAGATAAAAATCAACATACGATCTATGCATACACACACATGCACACTCGCCATCATAAGTATTTTTAGAGTTATGAAATGGGAAACAGGAGACACGCGTTTACGCAACCTGTTTCATACAATAGTAGGTTTCTACAGGGACCCAGCTATACGAAGTAAAGCGTGGGAAAGGCATGCAAATCTATGCAGACAGTTAAAAACAATTAACTGTTAATTGTTAGCAAGCTGGCTTGGCAAATCAATGTTCGGGCTCCATGAATCGTTCGAGAAATGGAGACAAAAATGATCGCCTCGTGTGTCACGCGACACCGGAAGCAACTTTGCTTTTATTTTGCTTGGTATTAAAGCCTGAGTAAAGATCTAGGAACGTGAATGCTGCGCCCCTGGCAAGCAGTACTTACTCTTGTCAGATTGGCGTAACTTTTTCGGATTCCCTCAACTTGGTCTAGTCGCACTAAGCTTACTAGATATTGAAAACGCGGACACATTTACTTGTATAAGTGTATGCATCTTATTACATTTATAATATCCTAATTTTAGAGGCTTCTATTTGTCTATGAAATAGTGGATCCATGCCGTGACCACGCTGAAACGTCAAAGCCCATTGACGTATCTTTTGGCATGAAGACTCACAAGACATCTAGTTGTGACATCGGTTATGCGAGTCCAACTTCAGAGGTCATTCAGTGTTTATCAAGTCATTTTTTGCCAAGTGAAGCAATTTCTGACAAAGTGGAGTGGGACACAAGAGATAAATAAAATTACCTCGAAGATAATAAGTTGGTTCAAGTCGAATTCGACCTCTGAGATCACCGGAGGTAGACATAGTTTGTGAGCTTTATGGTCGGTATTGAAGCCAAACAATTACATTATTGTTTTAGGTATATTGGTACGTGAGGCACCGAAAGAGAGATAGTCATTGAAGGTCAGCGAAGGTCAACTCCGGATTAAAATAGTATTCTTTAGTCAAATAAAATAACTTGTAGGGGTTAAAAAAAAAAAAAAAATGAATTTTTTCTTCCGTTTTATTTGTGAAATATGGTGCAACGTTCATTTCCTCGTGAGGCCTATTTTTGCCATACCCAACAAAAAGCACGAGAACTATCTCTCGAAATCACTGACCTCAACCTGACTTTTCATCCTTTCCTGTGGTCAGCATTTTACTGGTTGTTCTAGGGTTGAATACCCAAACAATATTTTTCATTCTTGCACCCAAAAGGAGAAGCACCAATGCTGTTTGCACATAAGTTGTAGATTCATGTGTGAATAGTTTTATTTTATCTTTTATTCGTTGCGTAAGGAGAAATATATTAAAGAGTATATTTTTCTTGTGTTATATTTGAAGTTCGCCACCCCAAACTCGTGGAACACCGGATACACTTTCTTGTATATATATATATATATATATATATATATATATATATATATATATATATATATATGTGTGTGTGTGTGTGGTTAGAGAAAGAAATGATTTGATGATTATGGTCGTTGAAATGTCGGGCCACGAGAGCAGTCCTCAATAGACAAACGCCTGCAGTCGATGGAAGATATTAGATTTGTTATACTGTCTACTGAAATGCATATACAACATCTACTTCAGACCATCACTTGCTTTTAAATTTAACAGCATTCCTGGGGGTAAATTGATGGACGTTTTCTTTGTTATATCTTAAGAGGTTCAACTCCTTCAAAGTTATCGACGTGTATAAGTATAAAAAAATGAATAGACGCACGTGTAGTGTGCGTGTACGTACTCAGACAAAGCTAGCCAAAACCACGTTTCCAAGAGTACAGCACTCTTATTCAAAAAAAAAAAAAAACCTTATCCAAAAGTGCATGAAGTGAAAAAGCAGTTACCATTAATCCATTTTAAAATTATCTTCAGCCTTCCCAACCCCCGAGAATGGTAATTATGGCATGTCAGGCTGAGTTGTCGGATGTGGTAGTGGTGGAAGGTACAGAAGCCTGATGTCGAAGAGAGAAAGAGAGGCTACGCGCTGACTCTATAACAAATCGCTGCAAAACAAATACTGAACGTTATTTTCGCCTTTTTACGTAAAAATACGACAATGAAGTCGTCTAAAAAATAATATACATGTGTATTTATCTTTTGTTTTTGAATACAGATCTTTTATCCACATCTTGATAAACTAATCACCAATTACCGAAGCAGATATGTAGGAAAACAGAGGAGAGAAAAGTAGGATAAGTAGTTAAATAAGAGGGTAGCGAAGAGAGAGGGTAGGAGAAATTTAGGTAGTTTATTGAGGGGTAGGGAGATTCTTGCATTTGAAAATGATTCATGTATATATAACATTTAAATGAAAATATGAACGTCGAGTGGAAAGAATAACGGAGAGAATGAGTCTTGGCTCACAGAGAGAGAGAGAGAGGGAGAGAGAGAGAGAGAGAGAGAGAAGAGTAGATGGATGTGATAACCCTGGTTGTCAACACCTGTGGAGTTTCGACAAACCAAGGTAACTGATTTTGCATTCCACCCCATGAGCATACGAGTGATTTTCTCGTGTGGAGTACAAAAAACACGATCTGAGGTCATATCATAAGTCCTCTGAAAGTTGTACGGTTCCCTCATATTACAATAGGGAGGTATTACCAGAGGACGAATCTCCAAGCACCAGGCTTCAATTGATATTCATTGCCTGACACCTCCAGAAGAGTGGAAACCGGAATTAGTATAAAGTTTATGTAGTAAAGTGACGGGTGAGGGACAAATCTCGCAGACCGTTGTTAGTGTAACGATTTCAATTTTTGTTCTTCGGTGATTCACTGTGTCCTTGTGCCAGACGCAAGGGAGCTTCATAAATAATTACGTATAACCTTACATTTATGATTCCTTTATGAGAATACAGACTTACAGACGCATGTGATCATTTCTGTATTACTGGGGAATAAATTCATACAAATGTATTTTCTCACACGGTTCCCAGTCTTTAATAATCTTTGTACGTCTCAGTCCCTATCTATTTTTATACATCGTTATTAAAAAGGCGTATAAACCAAAAATGCTTGTGTGAGCGAGTAATGAAACTTCCACACACGCAGAAAAAAAAAATCAATGTATAAATATGAATACGTATGTATAAGTGACTTTAGATATATTCTTACTTGATGTAATGCCCATCTATCTATGCATATTTACTCACGAACCTATTTATAAATACGTGTGTTTGAGGTTTATACGAAAGAAAAAAAAAATATATATGTAGACATGGATGTATATTTTTATAATGGTTATACGCATACACACGCGCATATAGTCGGATATCATGACTCTTACCTGGACAGTGATCACTTGCTCCATTGAAAAATACACAACTATTTCAGTTCACGAGCGGGTTCTGCTACGAATATAGATAGATACGTATGAATGATTGTTCAGCGTTGACAATTCATGCAAAACCATGGCTCTCCGAAAAAGCAGACCCACCAATTATCTGAGATGAGTGTGTCCGCTGCAAAATTCAGCACACAAGACGAGACTGTCGCTAAGATTCAGTCACTACAGGCGCCGTATAATAGTCGAAATAGCGTAAAATTACATAACCATACACTTATGCATGTACGTAGTTGTTCAGATAAATAAAGTAAAAAAAACAAAACAAAATAAAAACAACCCCCCCCCTCAAAAAAAGAAGAAAACAAACAAACAAACAAAAACGTCGGTCGGGAGAGAATTTTCTTGTATAAATTTTGATACACGTCTCGTTGGTGTTCTAGCCGTGCAAAATTCTTCGTGTGATCCAGTGGTGAAGTGCTTTCGGGAGACGGGGGAGGATTTGATATATCCTTATAGAACAACGTTCCTCCTCCCTCTAAGAGAAACGGGACACCGATCTCTCGCGTTCCCACATTGCAATACCACCAGATATGTATACTTAAGCAAGTAAAAATAATTAGTGAAGGATACTACTCAATATTTAACACGACTATAGATCATTTAAACATGTAGAAAAATACTTGGATATATCTGTATCGTCCATTGAATAACCGTAGCCTCCAAAAAGGTAGTGAAGGGTTCTATACCTTCTTTCATATGTGCTCAAGTTTGTGTGTTTGTGTTTTCCAGTACTCCTGGCCATACCGTTTTGCCTGGAGACTTAAATTATCGTTAGTACTCTGCTAGACCGTTGTTTTTTTAAACGAATCTTTGACGACCTTTTGGGGGTATAGTTTTGCATATAGTTTATTAAAGACATCTAGAATCTAGATATTTCTGGATATTTTTTAAAAAACTTTTTTTTTAAAGCTTTCCTGTAGAAAAACGCCAGTGAGGTTATAAGTAATATTTATTCTGACCATATTTATTCTTCGATGGAATTTTATCACATGACCTCAGATTTTGACGCTACGGTTGTTCAGTCATTGACTGTGATGGCGAGTTCTATTTTGAAGTCTTTAATTCCAAAACAATTGGATCTCTCTTCCTTCGAAGATTGATGCTATACAATCATTCTATCAATCAAACCACTAAATCTCATCACGCTCATATCTATTCGTCAGTCTATTCATTAGAAACCATCAATCAAAAACTGTCACCAGGCCTACCTGGCTATGTCACATCAATGGAGCTAGAGGGCTGAAAACTCAAACATTTACTCCTTATGTCAAGGATTTTTTTCTATGAAATCCCTTCCCTGAATTGGTTTCTAGCTGGAGCTTCAATTTCAGTGTCCGGCAGCATTCACACTTCTCGTTTTTTTTTCCTTAAATTTATCCCTCTTAGTGATCACTGTCCAACAAACTAACCAGACCTATCTTTGAATAATTCTGAATCAGTCGCCTTTAATATGATCTTTACTAGAAGAACGCACAATAGCTTGGGAGGCCACGAACCTACAGATTTAGATTAAGAGATTCTTCTTCAGCAAGAGTGTCGTAGGTCTGTGGAATACAAGAGTATTGTTTTCTGATGAGGAAACTTTCCAGAAGAATTATGAATGTTAACAAATGGTTAATAGCATTTTTTAAGGTAGATTCGTACATGATGTGTATCTGTATGAACATTTCATATACTCTTTACACACTAATAAACGTATTGTGTCATCGATCTATCTATGCCTTTACACTAAAATCTTTCCATCGGTTATAATCGGTTTTGTTACCGCTGGTAAAATTCACATATGGTGCTTTAACTTTTTAACGATCTAATTGTGATGGACACGCTAGTGAACTTGTGTAATTTAGAGCGTAATCTGTCACTAGCTTCGTTTTGTTTGGCTACCGATCACTTTTTCAGCCAGCCTCTGATGTTTTATTCAGCTGGAGGATAGAGATCGGACTGTAGCCCCAAATTTAGATATTGATACAAATTTACATATTGTCCAATCAACTGCGGGAGGGAGTCAAGAGTGACAGTTACTCATTACAAGATAAATGCCCTGACTTTCAGATAAAACTGAGTTGCTACCAATCTCAATGAAATGGAAATTATATCAACCATAGAACTAGAAATTCCTGTCATTTGCAGTTAATAACAGATTGATTGGAGTTGCATACGTGGTCTTTGAAATCCTTCCCTCTCATGCATACGCACATATGTGTATATGAAATATTTAAGAATATCCCCCAACAAATAGTTCCATATATATATATCTTCCCCCTGTATCCGAAAGTGAAGCATTTCCATGAAACCTTTCATAACCTGAGATGGTGCACAGTGAAGACAGAAATACTGTGAATTTATATGGAAACTTTTTTTGAGCGTTCTTATTTTCCAAAAAATACTTCACCCAGTTTTACGCTGAGCCTTGTAAGTCCCCTGAGGCTTTTCTCATACCTTGGGACACATCTTTTGTGGTTGTTCAAAATGAATCGAAATAAAGCACACGTGCTCACAGACACGGAAGTTTTTAATAGAAGCGAAGTGGCGAAAAGAACTTTCGTAAAACAAGGGACACCTTATTAAACAATGCTCAGCTTAGTCATGTCATATCACGGCACAAATAAGGTGAAATCGACAAATACGAATATTGTGTTGAGCTAAACTTCCATGTGAGGAATAACCTGCCTTCAAAATCATCTACAAGAATCTTGGCTTTTAGCTGGTCACGAACATCAGCAACTGGCAACAGTTAGACTTACACAACTCCCTAACCCATCAAGTCAGCCAGCAGATGCACATAATTATAGCGTTCCGCTCTGACCCACGTGTCTAAACAAGCGTCACTTATATCCACACATGCGTACATAATAATCTATAATATGACTAGTTATTATCCATTATAAAGATTCACGGATATAGTCGGATTTCTATAGGGTAGTTTATTTATATACTAGCGTAAAGGGTTCAAAACGCTGCATAATCAAAATTCCAGCTGCATTTCGAATACGGCAATTGCAGTGTTCCTCTTGTAGTTAATTGAATAATGCAGTCATTTTCTGAGCCCAGTATAGACTGGCACAAGGCCCAAATAGTGCCTGATATACTAACCAGCGAACCATCTCTCAACAGAGCGTAATTGTTTATGTTATATCGATTCCATCAGAATGTTTATTAAAAACTGACACAACTCATTCAAGTGGAAATGTCCATTGTTTCAAATAGTTGTAGCTAGGTATTTTTATAAGCATAATTTTTACCCTTGAGTGGAAGTGTCCGCAGTTATGGACAGATAAACAGACAAAATAACACCATTCATTCTTATACGACAGTTTCTGCTTGTTCCTGTCTGCGTGTGAATGATTATCACAAGGGAAATTACGTAGCCACACAGACGATACAGTTCATATCCACCCATGAAACACAGATGATTCTAATTTATATACGGTGAGTGTGTGATACCATATCAAAATATATGATATCAGTTATTTTGAGATTTAATTTTCCTTTGAAAAACTTCCACGTGAGACTGATCTTGGACACTAACTCCTAATCACGTTCTACAAGTTTCACAAAGGATCTATTCAAGCCAGAAATGTCCAATAATATTAGGATTTTAATGTCAAATGCACGCAAGAAAATGATTCCTATGATTGAATGATAATGTCGTTTTAGCAGATAACTGAAATGTCCGACATTGAAGTTCTATGACTCAATTGCGAATGACGGAAATTTCAATCGGCAAAATAACGAACTCTCCCACTTGGAGTTACGGAAGACATTTTATACCTGTTTCTATGTTTCTTTGTTGGTAACTTTAAGTAAAAGGACCTATTGTGTGTAAAGAAAACAAATTGCTCAGATTATTTTACGCCTCCTTCTCAAATCAAAGTTACCGCTGCATTTAGAACACATCAACTGAGTTGCTCATGCGGCAATAATAGGTTAATGCAGTTATTTTCCAAGCCCAGTTTAGTCTGACACAATGGCACAATATTGAGTCACCTATTGTAGATGCTACTATTAGGCAGGGTCTGATACTGACTTGTAAGCCATCACTTTACAGCAAGCAATCTGAATGTATCTAAACATATTTTTATCACACGTAATGTCGAAGGATTAAGATAAATTTTACTACTGGCTTTCTTTTGAGTGGAGAATAAATGAATGAATAAAGAATAAATGTTTAGCACGATGGAAAATGTGATAAAGATCTACGTATTCATGAATCTAAATTTCAATTTGAAAACTTATAAAACGTAGAATATCCACAGGTGCGGCTAGTCTACACTATTTCACGTGTTTTATTTTTGTGTGTACATGGAATATTCCGCATGCGAGTCTGTTTGTCAACTCCGTTTGAAAGGTTGGGGATGCATCGACAAAGAGAAAGACTACGAAAGCGAGATAAAGCGATGTATAACTATCGGTTGGAAATCATTTGGTATGAATAGTGACATACTGAAAAGCACCTTGTCAATGTGCTTAAAGCGTCAAGTATACAATGGATGCATGATACCAGCCATGACTTGCGGATGAAAAGCATGGGAATTGGCTAAACAAACTGAGAACCAACTAGCAGAGAGAGCCATGTAAAGAGCAATGATAGGAATAAGTGATATAAAACGATCAACATGGATCGGAGAGACGACTAGAGTGAAGGATGTCATACAAATAAATAAGCAACAAAAATGAAAAAGAAAAAACAGATGTCATTAGATGTAGCAAAAAGGATAACCGATTGATGCCCACAGGACAGAAAACACAGTAGGAAAAGACCTGACCTAAGATAAAGGGATGAGATCGACAAGTTTTCCGGTAAGATATGGCAGAGGTTAGCGGTCGTCATTGAATAAGATGGAGAAGACTTTTATCCAGCATTGTACTTATAATGGCTGCTGCTAATATATGAGATGTAGAAATTATGGCTGAGTACGAGAGGAAATTTTTTAAAAATTGGAAAGAACAGGACCCAAGTTAATTTCAGATTGAGGAAACTACCTCATTATATGCTGTTTGTAGCACTAGAATATAAACGAAGAAAGAACGTTCTCACTTTGATGCAATGGTTAACGAGTTACAGATCATGATTTCCATCCCCCCACCAGGTGAAATACAAGGATAATAGGAAATAAAGCATCATAGTCAACAAGGCTGCATAAACAATAAAAAGTCTATACACATGAAAAAGCATCGTTAGCGACGGGGTAGGTAGCGTTGCTCGTCTGGTAAAGTGTGTAAAGGTTTCCTATCCAATAGTAGAGCATTCCCATGAAAACATATCGTAAGCTGATGTGGAGCGAGGGAGAGAGATAGAGAGAGGGAGAGGGGGGTTGCGATGCCTCTATAATGGTTCACTGGGAAACAAATGCGGAAGTCTTTTAGCTTCCCGACTGTTTTTTTGTAAAAGCGAAAGTGTTGTTTAGCGAACTTTGGAAAGACGGCTGATACCAGTATTCTAAAACTATTGACCTTGCTAGGGATTTCGTGCCCTATTAATGTGACCTAATACACACTACGGACGTTAAAAGACTGATGATGATGAATAGAAACTGTTAAAACTGAAGCAGAATATACTTGCTATATAATATTTACAAAGTTTAGCCGCGATAGCAGGGTAGCCAATAAGGATCGAACTCATGGCCTGCTTCACCAGCTTGTTAATCATTACTATACTGAAATATGAACCTTGGGGTTTCATAAGATTACCGAAATATTCGGGGTTCTCCCGAATTCTTCCAGATTTTCACGAAATCATAAGTTCCACAATTTTACTAGGCCAGGTTTGCAAGCGTGTGTTGCTGATTATTTTCTATTAATCATTCCTTGCAAAAATATATTATTTACTAAGGCTGACTGAATCTGACTGCAAACAGGGTTAATAGGCGGCGTGAGGTTGATGGGAAGATTGTGCCTGCCATGAAAATGAGCATTTGAGATCTCAGCTTTCACCAAGAACCGGACACCGATCACTGGCGCTACTTTTGTAAAATCTAACTAGTTCAGTCGCGATTGTGTCAGTCGATCACGACAAACATCGAATCACTGTAATGAACAAACATACAAATACTACACAGACTAAAAGGTATTCCCTGTCAACGAAAGTTCGCTTATTTTTTTTTTTTTACTTCTTCGCCTTTATGAAAAAATGTGAAAAGCGAAAGTAGACCTCAGCGTTTGTTTTGCAGCAAGCCGTTATCGAAGCAAAACGCACGCTCTACCTGTATCTCCTACACCCGAGTCTGCTGTACTTCCGCTCAAACTCTACTTCACTTGGACTAACAAGCCATCGACACAATTTTTTTTTGGGGGGGGGGATGAGGGGGGGGGCTAGTAAAGCTCAAATTCTTTCTATAAAGCAATGGTAATTGATTCTTCGCCGTACCCTATTTTGATTTGGGGTAGGTTTACATGGGAATATTCCACTTCTGGATACTGAATAGGACCTGTATCTGTACTGAAAAACATATAGTAGGTCAATTTTTGTGCTTCACCAAGATTTCCTTGTTGACTGTCGAAGACCCGAAGTGGCATTCTTTTCATTTATTTAGAAGACTTGAATAAAACAGGTTCCCCTACCGAATTATTCATGAAACAAGGAGTTTAGTATCAACAACCAAATAGCACACACACACACATACACACACACACACACACACACATACACCTTATTGGGTCCTGCCAAAATTGACAATGCGGAGTTATGGGAGAGTAGTTTGCCCGAGTGCTCCCTCGCCTTCTGCTTTCTCTATCTCCGTGGCATACCAGTAACGAGATAATTCATCAATATATCTGAAATCGGGATAGAGCGTAGGGAGAAATGGTTTCATGTATTTCTCGACGACATTAGTTCGAAGTCAAGATAAACAACCCCGGTCGAAATTCGAACTTAGTTCACCGATTGCGCTCACCGAGCCTATAATCGTTACGCAGAGCCGTATCTCTCTGGACATTTTTTGTGTCGCTGTATCTATACTTATATTTGTGAATTCATCTAGTTGTGTCTGTTCAATAATAACCCATCTATAGACCAGTTGGTCTACATATGTGTATGTCTTCAATGAGCATGACTGCTAGCTCAACAGGCATCTATCTATCTATCTATCAAGGGGCAAGTAATGTGGCTCATTTAGCAGCTGTTTTTTTAAGCCTCTGAATGGACGTCTTGATCTTAAAAATATATGTCATGGAATAACTGAACCCCTCTTGATCTTAGTACGTTACATAGAGTAATAATGAAATCAAGCCTTGATAAACGCTCTATAAATAGTGATCTTGTGTCATACAAAGATAGGTTTATTCAATAGTTACTAACATAAACAATAGCTTGTAATAAGAAGCACGAATGGCTTATATTCGCCTACACACATTGCTCCACGCACAAACGCACACACACAAGTTACACAAAGAAATAAAAACATTTATCGTCATAGACATGTATTTTGTCTAATTTGATTATTAAGAATATTAACATGTACGTATGAATATCTACTCAGGTTTTGTCAGTTATTTGCAAGAAGAGCGTTCTCATACAATCCTTTCGTAAGCCAAAATGACGTAAAGCGAAAAGGCAATTGCCATTGATTTATATGGGGATTTTTTTTGTCGGAGTTCTCAAACCCCTAAAATGGTGAATGTAGTATTTTAGGCAGGGTTGTCAGAGGTGAGTGAGTGAACTTTCGAAAATGGGAGGGGGGGGTTACCTGTAATATTATTTGTCTCAATATACCAACTGTAAACAGACCCAGCCACACACACACACACACACAATTATATGTTTGTACTAATTTACATATCTCCAGTATCGAGCTCACCGTATAATAACTTCGTTATTCAGCTAATCATGGTTGGTACGAGTTCGATCTGCTGTGAGGATATCGGGCACTTGGACAAATCTTATACACACTATACACACGGCACGATTCGTTTACTTCTTAGAGCACCGATTCTCGTTCGGTCACAGAAGTTAAGCTGTACCAAGCCTGATCAGTCCTTAGATGGGTGACCGCTCAGGAACATCAGGTACCGTAAGCATGTACAACGTGCACGCATGCGAATGGGCCTCCACCTTGAAATCAACCTTATGTCACGGTCACATTCTACCCTCGTGGGGGTGTAGTTAAATAACTACTCGTAGAGTCCGCGATTCTAAATTCATTTCTTGTCGCTTGCAACCAGACCAGTCAGAGAGTTCAGAGTGGATGGGGCGTGGTGGTGGTGGTGGTGGGGGCTCTGGATTGCCGCTAGGCTATCCAGAGGCTCCCCTCTCCCTTATCCTCTCCTTGCAGCATCTTGCATTCCCATCGACGTACTGACCAATGTAGTTGTTGCTTTACCGGCGACCTCACGAGCATTGGTGAATTCATTGCGATTCGGCCAGGATGAATCCACAATACTTGAGAGAATAAACGTTAAGACAAACCGTTGTTCGGGCACTATGGTTAGAGCAATGGACTGACTGATGAGGCCTTCGCTCTCACCTCCAGGACTGGGTTGGTGTCGCTTGGCTATGCGGCTTCACCGACAAAAATGAATGTAATTTAAATCAAATGATCTTCCGTTAGTTATTAATTAGATACTTAAAAAAATTACGATACTCTAGGGGTTATAAAAGTCTCCAGAAATTGACATACACTCATTGCTTATGGCATTCAAAGTGTATATGTAGAAAAACACTTTCTTCTCTCACTCTCTCACTGTCACTCTCTCATAACCATATAAATATATACGAGTGTGCTGAAGCATGATAGATATATAATTCAAAGTCTTATTTTCAGTTAGTATTTATCATTATCATTATCATCATTATTATTATCATCATCATCTCCAGCACCGCCACCATAATCGAGCAATGTGATGGATTACTAATTTAATGTTCCCAAATAACAAGAAAGCTGGCGCAACACTTCCTGAAAACGTTGCTTCGAGCAGAACTTGACAGTACATATTAAACAACTCTAAACATGATGAGATACATTACGCTTGTCTGCATGTATAGGGATACGCACACACACTAACTAGGAAAAAGGGGAAGGGATGCAGCTCGTCTGGTAAACTCGCTTGGTCATTTAGCACCTGGCATCGCCTGGGGCTATATAGAAGAGTCTTGATCTTGGAAAATTATTGAAAATCATGGTATACCCCCATATGTATATATGTGTGTGTAATATGCATGTGTATGATAAATAAAATACAAAATATATGTATTATACAAATTATACATTTGATATATATACGTAATATATAGGAAAAATATAGTATGTATGTATATCATATACTTATACTTGATATATACATAAATGAGATTATATATATATATATATATATATATATATATATACACACATACATAATATGTATATGATATATATGTACACATATAAAATGTAAATACACTACATAACATATATTCATATAAATATAATTTGTATATATGATGCATATATTCGTATAATACATTCTTATAATATGTATATACATATATAACATATATGATATAAATATGTACGTATAACATGATATACAATCTATAATATGTACGTGTTTTAAGTAAAATATTCATGTATATAACATATATATATATATATATATATACATACACACACACACATACATATATATATAAGATTTACATATGCTTATATCATATATAATGTACATAAATATATCATACATGATATACAAATGATATATATGTTGTGTATGATATATAGATGTATATAACACATAATATATACTATATATTATATCTATATATGATTAATATATAATACATATAATATGTATGTGTGTATATATATATTAGATACATACATAAGATATAAATAGTGTAAATTATATATATGTGTATATATAGTGTGTAAATAAAAAAATATATACATATTACATGTTTGATACATTTAATACATATATATAGTAGACATGATATACATAAGCTTTATATAGATATGATATATACATGTAATATGTATTGTCTGTTGTCATTGCATACATCGGCTAGAACTTGAATAGAAGTTCGGATTATCAGTGATAATCGAGAGGAGTTCTGGTATATGCACGTTTTTCTTAATATTACCCGCTGGAATGGAAGGGGTCTTACATGCTATTAAATACGGTATGTTGTACTAGTGATGTAATATACTAACTTACAGAGGCATAGTAAATGCGTCAGTGTGTGTTAGCATTGATACTGTAGTCATATGTTAGATCAAGATATATATATATATATATATATATATATATATATATATATATTATATATATATATTACTTCCAAAGATATAAACTTGATTTCAGGTGTTCACATGTATCATCGTTTCTTCATGTATGTACTTACATACAGTTTACAACCAGGGCAGGTGTCATAGCTTGTCTAGTGATAAATGCTGTTTTTATGAACCACTTGTCCAGCGTTCAAGTTCAGGCATAAGCATTGACAGCCAAATAGTTTGAACTCAAACGATTTGTCTAGCCTAGGTTTTTCATAATGATATTTAAATTGCATCAATAAACGCGAATCTATTATACACTGGACAATGTTTGACGATGTGTACAAATCCCCAACCACTATATTGCAAAATCTTGATGCAAGCGTACTCGTTCCAACGGCACATTTATTTTTATATTCCCTCAGGACTCATGTCGCTGACAGTTTGCGGCAACAGCACACGAATATTTCAATGTATTGTTTTAAAAACTAAAATAAGTAAGGCTTTGAAATAATGCCCCCCAAAATAACGAAGTATTCCATCGTTTAAAAAAAGTCATTTATATTTTACCTTTTGGTGTTTCTATTATTGATGTGCTTTGTTCAAAATCCACTTGTTATAACGGCAAATTCTTTATAAACAGCACTTGATACACCAAATGTGCCATGATAACGGGAATCTACTGTATATGTATATAAATCGTACGCATGCATTTGTATGAATACACACGCGTGTGCATGCATGATGTACTCACTACAAATAATGCATTGACGAACAACTGGATTGTGAGTTTTGTCATTGTTGCATGTTGTCATCGGAGTCCGAATCTATAACGAAAACACGGTACGGATGCCGAACTCCCTAACAAGCACGTCTCTCTTTATTCGATCGTTGACTGCCTCTGTATTCTTTGCCAGGAAAAAAAAAAGAAGACAGATATGACACTGGGAGTCTTCGTAATAAAACCTGGCTTAGTCAACTAAACAGCCTCACACATCATACATAACCTACAAAACGAAAACAGTGGATGCTTGGGTGGTTCGAATGTGTTTAGTTTTAGATTGATAAATGAAAAACTGCTCTGAAATCTACCCTGTGAGACACACACACACACACACACACACGAATACAGACTTGTAGTTCTCAAACACCGTCTGACGAATTCACAAAGTCGGTCTCACGCGTACATTGAAGCACACATGACAGCAAAATCATACGCAAGTATGTTGATTCATTCATTCATGGAAATATGCACTTACGCATCTCCTCAGAGAAAAGGAAGAAAAAGGTCTAATTCATTAACACAAATCGGTACTTTCGTGAGAAGGGATTCATTATTTAGACATGAAGAAACTCACACACTTATTTTATGGGGAAGGATCATCACACACTTCGTTTCTTTTTTTGTTTTTTTCTATCACTTCCGTACTTGCCTCCTACACACAACAAAGTAGTGATCGACAAATGCCAGTCACTCACACCAAATATTTATAAGCGAATATATTATATATATATATATATATATATATATATATTATACATACATACATACATATATATATATATATATATATATATATATATATATATATATATATGTAAAATAGTCAGCATTTTGGTATGTATACATCAGCAAACACACACTCACATATATATTTAAGCTCTTAAACATTATGTCATTTTATGGCTCATTTTTATACCATCTGGCATGGGTTCGAACTTAACAGTAAGAAATTTTTCAGATCCGAGGCTCGATCATAAAACTTGTAAAATCTTCCATCCCCTGATCGTATCGACGTTAACATTCACGAAGTTGTTGACTCTCACACTTTCAACTATATATAAATAGAAAGAAAGACAGGTCGAGAGGCCTTAAAACAATACCGAAAGTGAAAGCAACTCTTTTCAAATTTAGAAGGAACAAAATATATCAATTTAATGAAGTATATGCTGACAAGCATACTTTGAAAAATATCGAAAGTGAATGTAACCCTGTTCAAATTCCAAAGCATATCGATAGAAAGAAAGACAGAACGAGAAGAATATCTCAAAACAAAACTGAAAGTGAAACTAACCCTGGTAAATGTCAAAGCAACAAGGCATACCGATAGAAAGAAAGATAGACCAAGAAGCACACCTTGGAACAACATCGAAAGTGAAAGTAACTGTTCGAATATCAAAGCAACGAAACATATCGATAGAAAGAAAAATAGACTGATAATTGTACCTCAAAACAATACCGATAGTGAAAGTATCCCTGTTTAAAAAAAATATTACAGTAACAAAACAGTTGATAAAAACAGAAGATATAAGAATTGGCTCTTACCGGACATGTATTTAGTTTTCCTTAGATATCGGTAATATTCTTTTTAGACTCCGTGTATATATATATATTTTTTTAAACTCTTTTTTTGGTACTAAAGTCCACATATGTTTTTTTTTCGGTTATCCTCAGCTATGTCCTTAAGACTAAAAGGACAGATAAAGTAAAGAAAAGCAAACAATAATATCGTGGAATACCAGTCAAGAAAGCGAACATCGACTCCGTTTGTAATTTTGTGACGAGATAGTGTCTAGTTTTCCCTCGCTGTACACACAGACACGTTCCTCGGCATCACTAGAGAGAGAGAGAGAAAGAAAGAAAGAGAGGGAGGGAACGTGTACAAAGAGGAAGAGCAACGGTATGTGTCCGTGTGTAAGCTTACGTACGTATGTGTAAGAGAGAGAAAGAAAAAATGGAGAGAGAGAGAGCAAGCGAGGGAGAGGGAGAGTGTATGCACATGTGTGTGCGTGTGTGTGTGCTTGAGTGCGTGTGTATCCAGAGAATCTAGAGACGCGCACGACGACAAGACACACTCGTGCGAATGTGAACGTTTCACTTCCTTGTGCGTCGACCACTATGTGCGAGAATTCGGGAGGACGCATCTATGTTTACAATGTAAGCGCGTGTGCATCGGTATGTAATGCTGGAAGCTGTGGTTCGCGCAGGACGACCGTCCGTACTGATTTTTGGCGTCTCCTTTTTACATCGTCACCATTACCATTATTATTATTATTATTATTATTATTATTATTATTATCATCATCATTATTATTATTATTATTATTTCTGTTCTTGCTGTTATTGTTTTTATTATTATTGCTAATCCTCTCATTATTGGTCTTACTGTTTTTACAAAAATCGTTTATCACAATCAGGGATAATGTTATCAAACAGCTATTGTTATAAGGAAAGACTCGGAATAAAAAAAAAATGAACTGAAAAATTAATTAAATGGTCAATGTGTTTCACAATGGCTTCTATAATGTAAAGTTGTTTATAACAATGAATTCAATAACATGACAAGGAATTTATATCTTGTATTTATATACCTATATATCAATATATTGTCCATTCTTTTATCTTTTGCTCAATGTTATCAGCCTGTTATTGTTACCTAGGGGACCTTCTCCCAGAGTGATCACAGTAAGCAACTATCATTATTATTATCATCATCATCATCTTTGCCATTATTGTTTTCCTTTCGTTATTACCTTCAACTCAAACGAAACAGAGAGGAAAGTTTGTTGGTCAGAGGCTGAAGCCTAAGATCAACGCTTCGATATCAGAGCACGCACACGTAGTCACATCTATACAAACACTGACATATTCACTGCTGCGGACTAATCATTAGGCTGGGTAGGAAGGCCCTTGAGCAAAAAAATAGTTTGAGGGTGCAATAAATGGTTTGAGTGTTTTGGATGATATTTCGGTAATTTTGCATAGATTTTTTTCATATCTGGAAAACGACAAATACAGTTTTAATTCTAAAATTAAGCCCCAAACATATCCAGATTTTAGAAGTATTTTTCATGACTTCGTACAGCAGCATATAGGACATTATACGTAGCACAATGATCGAACGTGCTTGAACGTCACTTTATTCTACTCAATGAAAGGTGGGATTTGGGTCAAGATGGGCCTTACTGAAGTTCAGCCAAGGGGCCCGGGTGGTACATTATCTTTCACTGCATATTCACAGGGACTTCAGTAGTGGAGGGCCTTGTACACACATTTCTTTACCCCCAATGTCACTCTCTCACGCGCTCAAAATTACGTACAGATTATTAACATTTACGTTAAGGGAGCAAGAAGAAGAAACTGTAAACGGATTAGAAATATCAAGTCAAGTCATTTTCGTATCAGCACTTGAAGCAGTTACGCGATTGTTTGTATATCGGTCTATCTATCGTTCAATCTATTTCATTCTTATTGCATAAACATATTTATCTGCTGTAATAGGAGAGAGAAAGAGAGAGTGAGTGAGATGTTGATATTGATAAATGGTGCAAGTGGACGAAGGAAGGCCGTACAGATGAAAGGAGAGATTAAAGTAGAAAGGGATTTTGACGAGAAAATAAACACGAGAAAGATAAGAAAGATAAAAGAACAAACAATATATATATATATATATATATATATATATATATATATATATATAATACAAATGTGAATGTAATCATTCAAACAAAAATATATATATGATGTATATTGCTTTCATTACCTTAGTTTTATATTGCATTATATCTAAATTTTTATATTATTGATATTAGTTGTGGTTGTACATTAGTCTGCCTATCTTTCTATCTCGTTCTTGTGCATAAACCAATTTATTATTTGCTGTTATAGAACGAGAGACATGCTGATTTTCATAAACAGTGCAAGTGGACGGAGAACAGTTTATATACATATATATATATATATATATGTATATATATATGTGTGTGTGTGTATAAATAGAGGAGAAGAGAGAGAGAGAGGAGAAGAGAGAGAGAGAGGAGAAGAGAGAGAGAGAGGAGAAGAGAGAGAGAGAGGAGAAGAGAGAGAGAGAGAGAGGAGAAGAGAAGAGAGAGAGGAGAAGAGAAGAGAGAGAGGAGAAGAGAAGAGAGAGAGGAGAAGAGAAGAGAGAGAGGAGAAGAGAAGAGAGAGAGGAGAAGAGAAGAGAGAGAGGAGAAGAGAAGAGAGAGAGGAGAAGAGAAGAGAGAGAGGAGAAGAGAAGAGAGAGAGGAGAAGAGAAGAGAGTGAGGAGAAGAGAGGAAGAGTGAGGAAGAGAGAGAGGAGAAGAGAGGAAGAGTGAGGAAGAGAGAGAGGAGAAGAGAGGAAGAGTGAGGAAGAGAGAGAGGAGAAGAGAGGAAGAGTGAGGAAGAGAGAGAGGAGAAGAGAGGAAGAGTGAGGAAGAGAGAGAGGAGAAGAGAGGAAGAGTGAGGAAGAGAGAGAGAGAGTAGATTGAAATTGATGGACATCTCAGGATGTGGGATGGATTAGGTAGAGACGCTGCGAGAGAAAGAGATAACAAGAAAGAGTGGGTGGGGTGAGAGAGAAAAGGAAAAGGTCACAGCATATTATTAGGACTAAATACACTAAATAGAAACTATTACACAATATTGGAAAGTGACTCTCAATGCATACACGGACTCGTACTTACGGCTGAATAATGCAGAAAGCATAGGCTCTCGTTCGATCACCAGCGTTGAGCAACGTCGAACCTGATCAGTATCTAGATAGGGGTCCGCTTGCAAACAGCCGGTATCGTAAGCATGTGCCGCTCTCGCGTACGCATGATGGGCCCCCACATATAATCCGACCTAGCGTCGCATTCTGTTCTCGTCGTGAGGTAGATAAATAACCATACATATACATATAAATCACTTGGTCCCTTTGCAATTGGAGATATTATTATTATTATTATTATTATCGGGACAAACACACACACACACATATGTATATATATACATAAAGGTTGGGGTAAGTTAAAAAGAAATCAAGCCCAGAATTTCATTTTTAATTTAATTAAAACAAATTTATTTTTCAAATGGCGCCAACCGCGTTTCGGAACAGCACTCGTCGTATATATACGTGAAAAAGAATTGATTGGTCAAAGGAAGACCGGAGAGGGAAGACCAAATGGGAGAAAAGAGAGAGAGAGAGAGAGAGAGAGAGACAGAGATAAAGAGAGTAAAAAGCCGGAGACAAAGAGAAAAGATAGGAATAAAGAGTAGGCAAAAAGAGATAAGAAAAAGATTGATGGAGAGACGAAAAAAGAGAAAAACAAAAAGTGAGAGAAAACAAATGAAACAAATAGAAAGTGTAACACACACACACACACACATACATATATATATATATATATATATTAGATAAATAGAGAGAGAGAGAGAGTCTAGGATACTTTTCTCCCTCTCTCTTTATTATATGTGGGTGTGTGCGTGTGTTCCCACCTGTTGTAATTTCTGGAAAATAAGAATGAAAATAAATAATACTATCATTTTATCATTTATTTTTTAAAACCATTGTACCAATTTCAGTTACTATTAACCATCATCTCAACTTGTAGTTGTTCTTATCACAACTCAACGCGGGCTGTCACTCTACAGTAGTGAGTAAACAGCGTAGATCGAAAATAAAGAGTAAACTCCCGGTGAGATCTGAACCTTACATCCCTCTTGTGTTTTGGGTTGTTTGGTGTCGATGGATGTCTTGGCACTGGTGGAATCGGATGGGAAGCCGGGTGAACAAGCAAACAGATGGATTGATCCACGGATATTACAAATAGACACTGAGATAGCACGAATATTTTGGTTCACTGTGAAGCTAATTGGTCGGTGAAGGATGGAATACATAGAAAAAAAAAGTTTCATCCTACATACGCCAATAGGCTTATATTTAGTCAACCCCAAGAAAAATGTATGGGAAACATACTTATGAAAGAGGGCCGATCAAATTAATTATGAAAAAAAAAATAAAAAAAACTCTCAAGATGATAGGAAATATGCTTTCGTATTTTTTCTCCATCAAATAAATTCGCATTAACATGCTTATACACTTACATCTATCCCATATTTCTAATTAGTCCAAAATCAGTTGAAGAACCTGACTTTGGTCGTAAATGGGTTAAGAGAAGATGAAAAAAGATATTCGTACAAATTGAAGTGAAAAAGAAACATAACCACCAACCTTGTGTGCGTGTGTGCGTACGTGAGAAAGAAAAGAGATGTTACAGATCAAGTTCATTCGTTCATTTCTTGTCGCTTCCAGACAGACCATTCAAATGGTTCGCAAGAAGATGAAGGGGGCAAAAGGGAGGAGCCTTCGGCTTGTGCTATTGATCTTAAGAGGATTAACAAGATATCCCCCAACCCTGGGGGGTTCTCTGCCTGATCCCCAGCAGCTTTTAGAGCCTTATATACCAAGTTGGCCACCGATCTGGTTTCTGACCAGGTTTGACGTTACTTGGTTTTGATAATCGTACGAAAACCGGTGCATCCAACGGGAGTTGACAGTAGAATAGATCAGGTTGAAATATATACATTAATTGCTATTAATAATTACAACACATAATAATGACCTTAATCCTCAAAAAAACCCGATGAAGAAAGAATAAAACAAAAAAAAATATATGTAAAAGAGAAGGTCAATTAATGCATATTCTTCTAATGGAAGATAGATCGAAGAAGGAAATCCACCCCAATAAGACAATCAGATCAGGATATTCAACTATGTGCAGGTTGGGGCAAATAATAGGGAGGTGGAGAGTGTTATGGTTAATGCATCTGATTTATATGCAGTGTTCGATTCCGGTATGATCGAAAAGGGTGGTAAACTCATCATTAGGATAAATTTCTCAACTTGAGTGCACTCTAAGCTGCATGGAGTAGACTTGCATCATGTAGGTATGTCCTGGATCACAAGAATAACTGGCTGACGCATACTTCAGAATCCAGAATTCCGTCATACTCCATTAAGAGTGTCTCTCGAGGAGACATATGGTCTATTTTCAGATAGATTGATATATTGCATAGAGGGATAGATATAGATAAAGAGTTCAGAAATGGATATTTTACGGGATAGATAAATAGAGATATGATATAGTAAGATTGTGAAACTAGTGATTTCGTGAAATTCTCATAGTTCGAAAGACAAAGGGTCTATTTTGCTGAACCTTGTATAAAGTTATTAGGTTTGCTGGCTCAAGGTATTGTCTATGTACTCAGCTCCATAAAGATACCTGCTGACAAGGGCTATATTCAGTATAGAGGTGTATGTGAACATACCTCTAGATTACAGAGTATGATGAGCAAACCTCTTGATTAAGCCAATGTACATGTTTAAAGTATTCTAACCTCTTAGTGAACCAAGTTCATATATATATACATATATATATATATATACACATACATATATATATACGTACACACATACTACATAGATAGAGATAGATAGAAATACACACATACAGTATACATAAACACGCGCGAATATATATATATATATATATATATATACACATACATACATATATACACATACATACATATATACGAGTGATAATTATACACAGATGACTTCAAATATTAAAGACTGTCTTTATTCGAGAGTGCTGAAGATTCCACCGGATGAAACTGACTGAATTTTTACAATACCAATATTTTTTGACCGGAATCCATGACTTCATACAACAGACATCTTAAAAGCGGCAAGTGTCAGGAGAGTCTGAATCTAGAAGTTGACTCTTGCAACCTGGAGAAGAAAGGTGTGTTTTCGAGACTCCTACAAGAGAATCAAGAGTAAGAATGGGACGAAATTGAACTCTTCCCTTTCCTTGGTCAAACAAAAAGGGACTTGATAAACAAACGTGTTGAGGATTCCGTTTCTTTGAATTATAAAGATTGTCGCTGAATAAAATTAAATACCAATTATGCGCAGAATCCACACTACATTGCTCTTTGCATTTTGTTAATACATTCGCACACATAACATTATGTGGAATTTCACTTCTGTCTCGTTTGGTTTCATGCATTACTGAATCTGTTCTTTTCTCCATGACCGATGTATCTAGCAAAGATCATCTTCGTGCACTTGATGACTCTATGCCATTCCCCTTGAATATTTAACCTGGCGTGAACAGATACGTTTGCTAGTTATCCATCAAAAGAATAAATAAGAAAAGAATAAGAAAAATACTGAACGGAAATGGCAGATTTGGAGAAGCCCTGCTTCTTTGGGAAGCTCTATGCTCACAAAAAAAAAAAAAAGGAAAAAAAAATATGACCCTCTTCCGGAAACATCCAGAATAATGTAAGCTATCAAACAGCATGGCAAAAGTATTCATTATGAATTGGAAGACCAACAACAGTCCGATGTGAACTCAACAATCCATATTCACTGCATGTGGGTAGATAAGGACTATCACGCCAGAACAATTAGGAAGATTTGGGGTAAGGGGCAGATATGGTGGCTCAAGGTAGGTAGTAAGCGTGCGTTTGTATATGACTGCGTGTGAATTCGAGCTTTTTGAGGAAGAGAAGAAAAGGTGGGACAGCAGATAGCCGTAATTAGAATATATATATATATATATATATACATATATATATGCATATAGTGTATTTCTTACTAACGTCATTAATCGATATTAGAACATATCATTCCGTATGTTGAGGGTTGGAGAGAATGTAAACCTTAGATGATTGGCACCACACGATCTTTATAGCTACATGCAAGAATTTTATACGTATTTGCATTCAGAATGCAAGCATATGTGCTGTTCTAAATTGTAGCACACACATCTTTGCTTCAGATATCTGTTTATTGGGGGAGGTAGGTCGTGGGAGCGCCTGTTGTAGAACAATAGTTGGCAAGTAAATCTTTGACAGTTCGATTTTTTGGAGTTAGTTTGCCTTCAGCTTGGGTGAGTTCAGCTCAGTAGTTTTTTTTCATCCTCACTACTAGTTGTAAACAAAGGTATATTTGTATACACGTGTGTATGTATGTATGCACATGTTGAATTCATCTCTACTGGTGTATGAACAGATATTCGTTTGTAGAATAGAGTAAAAAGTAAGGAAAAGCCACATTTGTGGATTTGGTATTTGGTAACTTGGATATTTTGTTATTAGTACCTAATATCAAATCTCCAACAAGTGTGGATTTTCCTTTTTAACTCTTATTTTTATTGGATCCCCTTTGTAGAACTCAATTACCTTATGCATATATATATATATATATATATATATATATATATATATATATATATATATTAGAGAGAGAGGGAGAAAAACGTACATATCTATATAAATATAAAATATACATTAGCTCATGTATTCTGCACAAAACTTCGGGGTATATGATGGTGAAAGAAAACACACCCTACACTTCATTTACACCGTATCCCTCGAAGTAGTTCCTCTTTGGCCTGTAAACAGCAGTCTCTCAAAGTATGGCCGAAGAAGTCCGTACTACATCCCTTGAATTTTATTGGTAACTTGTCTGAATAAGTGAATAAATGTA
Organism: Thysanoteuthis rhombus; assembly: GCA_963457665.1. Lineage (NCBI taxonomy): Eukaryota > Metazoa > Mollusca > Cephalopoda > Oegopsida > Thysanoteuthidae > Thysanoteuthis > Thysanoteuthis major. The sequence goes on along the minus strand of OY735211.1, from coordinate 30,594,630 downwards.
GAAATTTCACAGAGGAGGATATTCTTTTGAAATTCAAGTTTCAATCAAAAGAGCTGTGTTTCTTTTTCTTCACAGCTATTCACTACTATTTTATTGCAATGAGTTGAATGCTCACACCAGACGTCTGCTTGTGGCACTGGAGACTGAGTGACAGTAAGTCTACTCAAGATCACAGCACTCGTTTCACTTATTACTATTTCTTGCGTAGTTCTGGTTCTATCACCGTAGTAAAGCAGCATCGAGTCTGATCAGTTTTCGGATGGGTAACCGCTCAAATACAGCAGGTACTTTAGCATGCATTAAAACCGACATTGTGTCATATTCTGTCCGCTCCGGATATTAGTTAAATAACTACTAGTATAGTGCCAGTCAAAAATGTTGCAATTATTTAGGTGAGGATGGGCACTCCTGCTTAGGTTCAGAATACCGGTGTGATCTGCCCATGATCGGAATGCTACTCCTCGACCCTTTACCAGAGTTGCTAGTGTGGTACTGTACGCTCATTGAATAGTGATTAACTCATACACACACACGCAATTTATGTATACATGGTATTTTATGCGTTGAGAATTATAATTATGGAAACCTAATTTCTTTGGCAAATATCGTGGTCAGACAATTAGCATCAAGACTCGGCTCCTATCCCCCCCCTTATAATTTTTCAGTGCTTTCTATTGTACAGCTGGTTTTAATGTTTTTCTCGGATTCCGACGGGGCCCCGAACGGTAATCCAGTTATTATCAACAATGTCTTTACCTTTTTTTTCTATCATTGTTTTTACTGGCATAGTATCTATGAAAACAATGGGAATTATCTACGTATTGAGCAGCACTTTTGCCAAAGATCGATTCACTCTGTCCAGGATCGAATTATGACTGCCTATGATCAGTGTGTAGTTTCTGTGTACTCGTTGACAAGTGTTACACATGCACACGTTATATATATATATACGGATACGCATCACATTTCATGCATGTACATTATCAGTGCTATTATTATTATTATTATTATTATTATTATTATTATCGTTGTAATTCAAAATAACAATTCTCATAACAGTAATCCAACTACAACCCGCTCTTCTCAAGAGAGCAACGCAATTTTAAACCCAGGTTCAAACCTTGTCTAGAGTAGCGACACTCGATAACTACAACTTATCTTGCGGAAAGAAACTCAGATTTTAAAATTGGATTTCTTACGCTTGCTGGCGGTAAATCTTGTAAAATCCACGATAATCAAGGTCCGTTGATATCAACTATTTCAAGAGAACCAAAGAAACTAGTGTTGCTACTGGTGCCATTAGAATTACAACTATCTAGTAGTGCTAACACGTCTTCACGTTCGTTGTATGATTGTAACTACTATCATGGAACTAGTAGAAGAGCCAGTACTACTGATGCCGGTCATAGTTGCAAAAGAGAGAGACAGAGACAGAGAGAGACATGATGGAAGAAATACGTAGAGACAGAAAGAGTAAATAGATGGATCAGTGGCATTGTTCCGGTGAAAAACAGGGATGTGTGTGTGTTGGGTGGATGTCTCCTAGTCTTCGATGAAAGAAGCAGCCCCCGACCTTTTCATCCTTGTTTTCTTTAAAAAGAAAAAAAAAAATTTTGCAGTAAGAGAACTCGGAGGTGCTAGTGGCAGAATGGTTCAGCAAATGGGACCAGGGAGCCAATTTCAAACTCCTGCTGAGATAGTTTGCGTTCCTTAGTGCCCTTGAGAGAGTCCTGAATCCGTCTCTTCCCTCCTTTCAACGCATGATGGACCAGCATGGCAGGTTGAGACCCATCACCCACTTGACTTATAGACTCTGGGCGAAGGCTTAAAGCCAGATTTTTTAAAAAAGTAGGAGAATTACTTTGGCTTCTCTCTCTCTGCCCTACTACCGAGGTTTCATCATCATCATCATCATCATCATCTTTTTAGCATCTGTCATTGGACCTTCCCCAGGATTCGCCACACCTCTCTATCATGGGCGTCACAGAGCCAATACTTTCTGAACTTGTCTAGTTCGTTACGCCATCTTATATTTGGCCGGACGAGGTTTCGTGTTTGATGTCTGGGAATCCACGTTGTGAGTCATAATGACCATCGGTTGTCAGACATTCTTGCAAAATGACCAGCCCATTGTTACTTGATTTTTGTTATGGATTCTACGATATCCCTGACACCAGTTTTTTCCCCCCCCTAATTTACTGTGCTGTCTTGTGATCACTCCATGTGCCATTCAAGATTCTTTAGATATCTTCGTCTCCTGTCTCTCATTTACCTCTATGCTCTCTTTCATGCACTCAATCAACTGTCACCCATGTCCATCTGTGTATATGATTTTTTGTTTATATTTGAATGCTAGTCTGCGTGAGTGTAAGCAGAGCGTTCTTGATAATCATTAACTCGTCCAAGAGCACCTAATTCTGTCAAATAGATGTAAACCCAGTCATTTGATACAAGATTGCAGCGATCAAAGTGACGTGTAGTACAAGTATGTTCTGCTGTTCGGGAGTTCGCTGTACGCTTTTTTTTTCGAGGGGGAGAGGGAGCGAAGGAAATCTGTCGTTAAATTTGTTTTTAATAACTTTACTGAAAAATGCAATCATTTTTAATTAATTTCTTTTGAAATGCCATTGTCAGAAATGATGAAACCGTTTCCTTGTTCATAGTGTCGAACATACAGGAACACGCACCGGACAAAAATAAAGATAGACGAGGAAAAGGGATGAAAACCAAAGTCAGGAAACCCCCTGTGTCTCGAAACTTCGCTTTATGAGAAAAGGTGGAAAGCGAAAGTAGACGTTCTGTCTTTATTTTACAGTGATCAGTTATTGAAGCAGTGCGAACCCTCTCCCTTTCTCATGTATACCCCAGTCATCTGTATATAACACTAAACAAACCTCCGACAAGTTAGGATAACATACCATTTTTATGGTCTGCAAGCGACTAAAATCTTTCCTACAGAGATTAGTGGTAACTGCTTCCCCGTTTTACGCCATTTTGGCCGGCAAAATATTGTTGTAGGAATACTCTACTTTTTTGAATAGTTTGGTGGAACTTCCCAAACTGTGTCCGCTCACTTCAGTGTGTCACCGATAATGTTTAGGTGTGTCGCAAAATTAAGGATAATTTTGTATACGTCTTAAAAGATACTTTTCATAGGTTCGTTGAACTGTACGGATGACATTATATATTTGGTTTGACTTACATAACTTCTGCAATGTATTAACAGTTTCACCTGTACAGAGTGTATTGCTAGAGCAAAAAGTTTGGAAAGCCCCGCTGTACGAAGTAGACGAAGAAAGTAGTCGGAAAAATGTATGGATTAGTGAAGAAAAAAAGCTTTTATTTACCCGCATCTAACCAGGATAGGATGTAACACCAGGTCGGTATAACGTGGGGGGGGGGGGGGCCTCAAACACGAATGTGTGGGGCGAGAACTTCCACAAGAAAGAAAAAAAAATTCTCCAGTCCTTGCAACTATTGTTGGGAAGATAATAACAGCACTCGACGAGATCACACGTCGAACCCTGATCCCTACAAGTTTAGAGACTACGCAGAGCAATCCCTAGGGTATTGCATCTTCGTCCATCTGGTCAGAAATCATTAAAATGATCCCTGCCCCCACCCAAAAATCTAACGCCAGAATGTCGTGAAAAAAAAAAAAAAAAGTGAAAGGGACGAATAATTTCTTTTCCAAGCAAGCACGTGCCTTTTATCCCCACATTCAATCGTTTCGTTCACCCGTCACTCCCACCATCTACACGCTTGTTCTCCTCTGTTTGCTTCGCGCGTGCCTCCCTCAACTATTGCTACTGCTGTTACAACCAGTCTCCTCTCCTGCCAACGATTCGATCTGTTCAATCGTTAGCAGTTCGTTTAATTATGACGCATCAGTTTCTGTGATTGCATGACACAAGTCTTTTACTTTCATCGATAAATTAGCGTAATGCATTTCCAGCATATCCTGACAAATGATAATAATAATGAAAAAAGATTCAGAGTAATGAAAGTACCGCTTTTGATGACACATGTGACTCCCCCTTAATTCAGTAGGGGATATTGAGAAAAATATTTCAAAGTTTTTGGTTTTTTGGGGATTAAAATTTACATGAAGATAAAAACTTGAAAAAAAAAAAAAAAAAAAAAAAAGGAGAAATGGAAAATGGATTATTGAATTTGATGGTATATTAGACCGGTACCCCCATTTCAGCGGGAAGAAGGAACAAAATGCATTTCCCAGAATTACTCTTATTTAAAAAAAAAAAAAAATCGTCCTCAAGTCCTGGATAGCTCTGAGATGGACGAGGGAGGTTACGTTCACCATTCAAGCCATGATCTTTTTTTTTTTTTATTAGCATAATGTGCTTAAGCATTTCTTGCCGAATTAAAAAATAAAGAGAGAGAAAAAAATGTACCGTATTTGATGGCATATATGACCCCTCCTTAATTTCAGCAGGGAATATAGAGAAGGGAAAAAAAACGCATTTAACAGAATTTCCATTCATCACCCAGTTAAAAAAGCAGCAACAAACTCTTCAAGTTCTAGAAAACGTTGCGTTGAACGATGGAGGTTATGTTCACGTTTTGAAACATTTTCATTATACAGTAATATAACAAAAGATTTTCTTTTGTTGCCTTTTGACGTTTACTTAGCTTAACTTGGAACAGAACAGGCAGGATATAAAAAGACTTGGGACGAAGCAAGCAGAGTATGAAAAGCGTGGGACAGAACAAGCATGATATAAAAAACCTTTTGGGCGAAACAAGCAGGGTAGAAAGAGCTTGGGACTGACCAAGCGGGGTATATAAGGCTTGGGATTTATATTAGGATCGGATACTGACCATTGGCAAAAAGAAAAAATAAGCGAATATTAACGGACCAAACGGGCGAGGGGAGAAAGGGGCTAATTAAAAAAAAAAAAAAAAACAATTTTTCTTTGTGCTCTTGAATATCTGTAAAGCTTAGCTACGTTCAAAGCAAGATGATTCGGGTTGAATGGTTGTGTTAAGACAATCCTCCTAGTGGGGCAGACCTCACCGCTTAGAAAGTCAATTTTCAATATTCAGACCTGAGCTCGATCCCTGACTATTGACTACAGTGGAGAATACGAAACTCTCGTAGCCACCGGGCATCCCTCCCTCCCCTTTTAATGTTATACGCAACAGCATGATTGTTTGAGGACACAGCTTTTCTTGTTACTGATAATAGTTGTATGTTTACCCACCTGAGTCAGTGGTCGATGTTCAAATCCAGTTAAAAGGTAAAACTCCGATAGGTGATTCTTAGGGCAGGCAAGCCCCCATCGGTTTCAAGTTTGGCTTCAGTATTTCTCTCGCTTCTCTTTTCACTTATTCAACGCTAGTTAATCGCAGTGAAAAAATTCGCTGGTCTATTTGAGATAATTTTCCCAAGAAAAAGAAAAAAAAAAAATGGAATAGCTTCCGTGGAAGAGTTCATTTTTTTCAAATGGTGATTAGGATATATTTTCATTAGCGAAATTGTTATCCTGAAGTTTGAGGGGTCATTGTTACAATTAGAGAGGCAGAAAGAAACAAAACAAAACACACACTGCTCATAATATCAGTAATTATATTTCAATTGGGAAAAGTTGATAAACTTAGAAGTGATATCAGGTAATCGCATTGTATCAACATCTACCGACAGCTGTAATAGCTCCTCAAGATAGTTCCTGAAATCTTATTACTATAACATTTGTCCCACTAAAATACTCGTTCGACTTAATTTATAAGATATGCCATTTGTGTCTTATGCGACTTATTAGGATAGCCTTTTCCGAGATTTCTTCAGAAAAGGTGAAATCATTTGGCTAGCCATGGTTACTTACCTGAATTGGTTCTGACCTATCAAGTGGAGTCAATAGCAATTAACATTACTGTTCAGAAAAGTCAGAGCCAGTCATTTGAAAAAAGGTTGGCTTTCGAGTGTTTTAGATCGGCATGTGAACACAAGCACGCACATACTTTCTACATTAGCAAAGTATTTCCCGAGAAAATATTGCGAGCTATTGCGCTACTGTAAGTACCCTGATTATTGAAACTGACATAGCGTGATAGATCCCATGATGTCGTGTGATGAAACCGTGGTTCTTTCTGCATTTATGTTTCTTTGAAGATTTCAGGTGTTAAGTGACGAATAATGTGCTGCAGAGAGAGAGAGAGAGAGAGAGAGAGAGAGAGAGAGAGAGAGAGATGGGGTAATGTATGCCACGCACGTGACCCATCACTTGGATAAATGCAAAAACAATCTTGTGTATAAATAATAATCATCTTATTTAATCTCTTCCCGCTTCATGCGTCTGGGACCCAGTCTCCCAAAAGTGAGGCCGTTGCTGTTGCTTTTTTTCCAATTTTCCTGAATAAAATGAAAACTAAATCTAGATTGATGGGCGAGAAAGATTGGCTAAGCCCCCCTTTCTTGCACAAACAGCCTGGCCCTCTTTCACTGTTTTGTTCTTTCTCTTCGCGTGTTGAATTTGTCATCATGTTTTCTCTCTTTTTGATGTCCATTCATTCGTCCTCTCCTACTCGGTCATGTTCTGGCCGGTGTGGTGATCCCGACGAAATCGCCGTTACTGTTTGACAAGTTAACCGGAACGCCCCTAATTATGACAACATGACCCGTTTGAGTTGTCAACCCGTAATTGTCTAATTAAAGAGATATTCTAGATTCTTAGGTACTGGAAAACGATTTTCAAACCCGAGGTATTCTTTTATCAGTCACTTAACTTGACCTGTCGGCCACATCTTAACATTCCAAATTCAAGTATTTTATTCAAATATACCACCCACTTCATCGAGCCAAGTTTATAAAATTAAATCACTTTGCCACACACACACGCAATACTTGTCAGGTAGACTCCAACCAGTCATTGGATCGTCACAGAGCACTCTTCTCACGCTTCAAAGTATTTAGTCTTGTGACATACTTAACCAAGCGCACTGAATTGGTGAAATGCGTTACTGATACATCATTAAAAAATGTTTTCTGTAAAATGATGCATTGCCTGTCGAGCAGTTTATCGTCATAATCTTGATCCTTAAAGGGGTCCTAACAAAAGAAATTCAGTGTGAGATCGAGCTAACCTTAGTAACTATGCATGTGTGTACGTGCATAGAACTGAATGTAAATAAGATATAGTTATAACATATATAATATTAGTATTATTATCGCATTATATGTATATATATATATACTTTGAAGTTAAGGCTTGGTCTTGTCTAACGGTGGCTAGAATCGACGCCTTTACAGCGACAAAAGAGGGAAGGTGTTCGCTGAAGCAATCGTGTCTGTGACGGTGTGTTCGGTTTTATGTGCATCCATATTTTTCCACGCATTTTCCAGTTTAAGTTTACCCTAGCCGTCAAAAATGAAGGTATAATTTGCGTGATTTTTGCAATTCAATCGTACTAATCAATGATTATAAGGGTGAAAGTTTATGACTATGTTTGTCCTCTCCCCCCAAATGTTTTGATTAGAGTCTGCCAAAAAACTCAGGGTTGATTAGTAAGATTTTAAGTGTTTATGAGGGATGATTCTATCCATTACACGTCTATGATGCTGAATTAGACCCCCATATTTATGTCAGTAAAGTGATAACGCCAGTGACGTTATGATTATGCTTCTTTAGAACAATTATTCTGAAAAAAATCATTATTTAGAAGATTTTTTTTACATGACTTCATATTTTGATAACACTATCTTTAAAAAGTTTTTTCTATGGTTAATTATTTTTCCAGAACATAAATTCAGGGAAGCAAGGTATAAGGCTCTTTTAAAAACTTACAACGGCTCTTCTTCTTTCAATTTCAAGGGGATTTTTTTCTCTTTTAATGGTGAAAAACAAGAGGATTCCCTTCTCTTATAGGTGTCGATTTCTATGTGATTTTTCAAGGTTTAAAATCGATGGGATCCTTCCGGCACACTTTCCCACTTTTTGGAAGAGTAAACAAATTTTGTGAGAAGTTTTGTTTTATTTTTAGGGAAATTCAATTTTTCAAAATCAAGGGGGAAATTCTGTTTACTTTTTGGGTCAAAATCTTAGAAATTTTTTCATTTTTCGGGGTCACAGTCGAGGGGAATTTTTTCACATGTAAGGGTCAAAATATAGGGGGAACATTTTTTTTTAAGTCTAAGCATCAAAACTGAGAGGAGTTTTTTTTCTATCTTTGGGGTCAAAGGTGCGTGGGACTTTTTTTTTCTTCACTTTTTGGGAATAAAATCGAAGGGAATTTTTTCTGGGGATCACAATCTCAGGGATTATTGAGATATATTTTTTTTATTTTCGGGGTCAAAATCGAAGGTTTTTTCCCATCTTGGGGGTAAAATTCTAGGGAAATTGTTACTCACCTTTAAGAGTGAGAATCGGAGAATGTGGAGTGGTTAACTTCTAGGAGTCAAAATCAACAATTCTCCCTGAATGTTAAACTTGACTAAAGGTAAAATTAGGTAAAGATACAAAATAGTTTTGGGAGTGTCAAATGCATGGAAAAATCACCGTCTTTTTCATTAAAAAACTCTAAAAAGAGTTATAAATACCCATTCACACGTATATATGTGTGCTTGGTGTGTAATTTGGAAATAAATATACGATCTAACAGAATGATTATAAACTGAATAATTAAAGAAAATGGAACTGCTGCTCGAATCGAACCTGCCACTGATAGGGTAGCCGTTTCGACGCAGCGTTGCTTTGTTGCAACAGCCTCATTTTCTTTAATTGTTCATCTCATTTAGGTTATCTTGGCCAAATGACACATCTTCGGCGAATTAACGGGGGGATCATTTCAAATAAAAATTCCGACGCAATTTGTTATCATTCAGTCGAAGCATATACTTGTTTCTTCATAACATAATTGCTGCGTTGGAAGAAACAGTTATTATTCGCTTATGCGTTACCGGTGGCCATTTAGCTCAATGGTAAGAGCAACGCTACGCTGAAGCAGCTACCTTATCGGTCGCAGGTTTGATTCCTGCAGCAGTCTCATTGATCGCTCATTCTATTTACGTTGTCAAATGATACATTTACCATGTAATAACGAGAGATCATTTCATATAAGAGTTTCAATTCATAATAACGCGATTCATAATCATATATATATATATATATATATATATATATATATATATATATATATATATATATATATACACATATATATATGTGTGTGTGTGTGTGTGTATGTGTCATAATTCCTCAAATTTACAAATTATATCCAATTCTCCAATAAATGATAATGGCCTTTTATATATGCCGTTTAACATAATATGAACTTTTGATTTTTAACCACATCACAGTGACATGTCGTCAAAGACTAAAAACAAATAATCAAACATACATGGTGTAACAGTACAGGAGATATGTGTAATTTGTTCATCCAAGCAAATGGTTAGAATACGGCATTGTGCTGCCAACGCACCACTCGAAGCCATGTTCAAATTCAAAGCTCGTTACTATATACTCAAGAGGAGGAAAGGGAGGTCACTAAAGATAATTGTATTATTTTTTTAGCACTGACCCTCAAACTGAGCAGCATGTAACGTGTTCATGAAACAATCATAATTACCTCATATGGAGAGATCACAAGACAGCACAATATATCAGGAGGAAGACAGGAGTCCGAGACATCATAGAATCCATTACAAAACCTAAATGGCAATGGGCTAGTTATGTTGCAGGAATGGCAGACAACAGATGGACATCACGACTAACAACATGGGTCCCCAGAGGTCACATGCATATTCGTTAAAAGACTGATGATGAGTCAGTAAGTGGTACCCTTCTGCTGGCTACTGCTTCGGCTGTTCACTTCTTGGACTCAACGTATCCCATAACTACTTACTTGGGCCATTCGATATGCGAAATATACTTAGACGTGTTAAGCCCCCGAAGTGGCGTGATCCACTTCATTTTGTCTTAGCCGGAGTTTGGACTAGCCTCTTGATTCTATTCTCCGAACCATCATCTCTTTGGCCGCTCAGCACCTCCTTGTTAGTTTAGAAAGTCGCGATTAAACAGAAAAAACATGATAGTCAAAGGTAATGGATTTCTACATTTTGAAACGAATTAACGTGTGTGTAAGTATACGTAGGTCAGGTTAGCGATTATCCCCAGCTCCTGGTACCATGTAACCCAGTACAGCCTCTTGGGATGAAATGTGCAAATGATGTGAGAGATCAAGGGTAACTCCTAGCTCCAGACACCGATGAAAAAAAATCTACAAAAACATAGCAAACAAAACGAAACAAAACAATAAAACAACGATTATCCAATTGCATAAAACGCAATGTGCAAACTTCAACATCATCTTTCGCTCTCTACACTTATAGACGTTTATAAATCGCAGTTGAAAGTGACTAAACATGGGGCAATTCTGTGTGGTATCAAGGTGTGAAGATGCGTTGAGTGCTGACATTGATATGTTTAATTCCTTTGATGTGGGTTAGTATGAAAATACTCAATAGCGAACATGTCTGTGAGTGTGTTGCCGTGTTTACAAGCACGCCAGTTGGGGGAGCGAACGTGATTTGATTGTTAGAGTCTCAAGGGACCCGTAAAAATGGCTTCTGCGTTTTGTTTTCGTTGCTGCGAAATACGTGATGGAGTGAAGAAGAGCAGTCGAAATAATTAATAGCAATAATAATTAATTCTTCCAATCTTCATCATTGTAGACTTCTTTCCTTTGTTTTTAGAAACAAAAAATTCGATCTTCAGACCACCATGCGACAAGGGAGGATTTAAATTGTTTTTTCAGAAGTCAGAGATCAGAGACATTGATTACTGTCAGTATTATCTAACTTGTCTGTGTTATTATAAATATTTAATACGAAAGGAGAACAAAACTGCTCGTCTGACACACTCGTGCACGCATATAAATACTCTGTAGTTTTACATGACGATGGTAGTGATACCTAATTTAATACACAAGACATTACAAGTGGAATATACAGAGAGTTCAAGAAGTATCCAATGCGTTTGAAGTAAGTTCATTTTAGTATCCTTATAAAGCTTCAAAATTGACAGAATTTGGATTAAAGATTAAAAAATGAATCGAAACAATATCCCAAATACAAAATGGGAAGAAGAAGAAGAAGAAGAAGAAGAAGAAGAAGAAGAAGAAGAAGAAGAAGAAGGAAAATAATGAAAAGAAGAAGGAAAAAAGAAGAAAAAAGAAAAGGAGAAAGAGAAGAAGAAGAAGAAAAGTAATAAAAAAAAGAAGAAAAAGAAAAAGAAAAAGAAGAAAAAAAGAAGAAAAAAAGAAAAAGAAGAAGAAAAAAGAAGAAAAAAAAGAAAAGAAGAAAAAGAAAAAGAAAAAAAAGAAGAAAAAGAAAAAGAAGAAAAAGAAGAAGAAGAAGAAGAAGAAGAAGAAGAAGAAGAAGAAGAAGAAGAAGAAGAAATTGGAATAGATGCAGAGTAACTGAAAGTTAGAAGAAAACTGGACACCCAGCGTGGTAAAATGAGCCAGGACACACGGGAAAGTACCTGAGAATATCGCATTAAGTCTCTTTCTTTTGACTATTGGTTTATTTAGTCAATTTGTAAGTGTATTTATGCTGGCCACCGCTTCAGTCTCCCCTGTTCGGGCTCCACATATCACTAGTTTTCCGTCTCGTCTCTCTATATATCCAATAGACTTAAGGCAAGAAGCAACTGAACTGGAGTCACTAACTACACTCTGTGCTATCTTACACATTGCTGGGGAGAGAGATAGATTCATGCCTTCCCCAAAGGAATCAGAGCGAAATGAATACAAACTGTTAGTCGGAGTTCGAACCCGGGTCGCTACATCCATTCTTTGTGTCGTTAACTGCTCGGCCACCCAACACTTCCCCCGCAGATTAATGTGAATTGGAACGTGCGCACGTGCTGGACAATGCCTACACTTATTTTCACGTATGAGCACTGCTTGCCAATCGACAGGAAACTTAATTGTTCATTTCAAAAATGGTGGCAAATCTCATTCAAGCAACGATTCGAGACACGGAGGAAGGCTTATAACAAGTAAAAGTCTTCAACAAATACTAAAAGACTGCAACGACAATTCGTTAACGAGGGATGGACATATAAGCGAATTTTGGCCTACCATATGGAAAATGAATAAAACATTTAGTGAATCACCGTAGAGCTTACACAATTATATAAGAGTCCACAGAGATCTCTATTTTATTTTGCTAATAAAATAATTTTTTCAAAGATAGAAAAAAAAATCAGAAGTTATCTAGTGTAGTACTTCATGCGCATTTGTAAGATTGTATGCCAGATGATGTGCACGGATGTGGAAAAGAAGGACGAATACTTCGCCAGTAGGTTGGTTAGTTGGTTTTGTGATCGAAGCAACATAAAAAAAGGAATGCAGCCCCTTTCTTTCTTTGACTGGTATTTGACTGGTATTCATTTATCTGATCTGGCACAAGACTATTAGTCTTGGGCACCCTGCTCTGATCAAATTCGCTACAGTTGTTATAGTTCTCGAAGCCAAGTGGGTAGTTTTGTTTAAACCAGTATTTACCGAGATTAGCCATGTCTGACAAGGCCATCATTATTGAGTACCCAGTCATGATCGAATCACTACTCCAGTCTGTGAGATTATCTTGCCAACCATCGCTCCATAGTGAGGTGTAGCCTATGATTATTGATATCAGATATGATTTTAACAGAACCTTCCGACGGTAAAGATGAAGAATGATTTTCATGTTTATTAATAATCTCAAAGGTTGCATAAATATTTGATTTTTTGGTAGATTTTCAGACCTTTCAATCGAATCAACAATTTTTCTTACCCAAACAGTTCTCGGGGCTGTTGGATTAGCAAGGTAGGCTGCGTAGGATTAGTGTAGGAAGCGCATAAGTAATTGAAAAGTGGTGACTGTTTCTAAAGTTTCGAGATAGCAGCACCAATCTCGTAAATTGACACACAAAGATGGAAAGATGTGGAAATAAAGGTGTTTGGAAGTAAAGTCCCCACTCCACTCACACGCACACACACACACACACACACACACACACATATATATATATATATAAAGACAGAGAAAAACCATCAAAGCGAAATAAAAGCGACTTATAACAATTGGTGGGAAGGCATTTAGTGCACAAACATATTGGAAAGCAGCTTATCTATCTGCTTAAGACGCAAAGCGCACAATGAATGCATGATACCAGCTATGACGTACAGATGTCAAAACCACTTAGAAAATAAAGTCTAAACCGAGAAGAGAGCAATGGAAAGAGCAATGCTATGAAAAACCATAAGAAATAGGAAAACCTCAACGTCAATACGAAAGAGTGAGAGATATAAAAGGAATTAAACGGCAAAATTACAAATATCAACCTGTTTACTCTCTATTTTAAAATATTGAGCACTAACACCTTCGATAAAACAAGACTTAAAATAGTATATCTATACATATATACTAATATTTGAGCCTTTGGTTTTTGTCCGTGCCTCTTTCTCGCTAAAGCTACAAGGCCTATCGATCAATTATTTCATATGTAGACTTGTGACAACTTGTTAGGTTGACCTCGATGGTCTTTTAAAGTCAGCAGAGGTCATTCTTATTACGAATGGTGCGAACATCCCTTATCATAAAATTATTTCTTTACCAAGTTTCCACATGTATTCACCGAAAATTATCAGGAGCAGTGAGAGACAACCGTTGTCAAATTCTGTGAGCTGTTTCCGACATTTTTTTTCAAAAGTAAAGATCAAGATCGAGGGCACAGAACTAGAGAAAGTAGATCACTACATCTACCTACGACAACGGATCTCCACGAGACCCTCAAAAGAAGAAGAAATCAAGCGAAGAATCACACTAGCTTGGCAAGCTTTTGGCAGAGCAAGCTCAATTTTCAAAAATAAGAAGATCCCATTAATCCTGAAGAGAAGGGTGTATAACAAATGCATCTCCCCAATAGTCACTTATGGAGCTGAAACATGGAACCTAACCATGAGACAGACTCGCAAACTGAGAACCATGCAACGTGTACATGAAAGAATTATGCAAAGTCTCACATGGGGAGATCACAAGACAGCACAGTACATCTAGGAAAAGACAAGAGTCAGAGACATCATAGAATCCATTAAAACTCAAGTGGCAGTGGGCTGGCCATGTTGCAAGAATGGCAGGCAACCGATGGACATTGCGACTCACGACATGGATCTCCCGAGATCACTTGCGCATCCGAGGCCAGCAGAATATCAGTTGGAGGGGCGAGCTAAACAAATTCAGGAAGTACTGGCTCCCCGATGCCCATGGATAAAGAAGTGAGGCGAATCCTGGGGAACGACGGACATTGAAAGGCTGCTGCTGCTGCTGCTGATGATGATGATGAAAAGCCGAAGCTATGTTCAAATTCTGTCAACTCTATTCTTTCCCTTTTCAAAGGCACCGACCAAATAAATACGGCCATAAAAAACAAAACTAAACACCCCCCAAAGCAACCCCCCAAAACAACCCCCCTTAGAAAAACAGATTCGGCCCTTCAACTCGGTAGTTTATATTTCGCAGATTTGATTATTAGTAATTTTATTATTTATAGTTGGATGGGTTTTTTAAAAGATTAGCAGATTGCTGTGAAAAACCATTGAATACCAAAGTTTAGTATACCATAAAAGCATATGGCATTATATTTACAGTACATTACTAAGTTATATTGCCTTAAATTCATTCATGTTTATTCATAAAAAGAGATTTCAAGAGCAAGCATACTCTCTGTGTCCCTTTCTCTTCCTTTCTGCACATTTCACTGATTCATTTTATGTACAACAGAGAACTATTATTTTTTTATTGACTGTAAAGAAACGCACCAACTGCGTTCGATACAATATTATTTCAGTAACTGGTGTTCAGCTTTAGCCGGGAGTCTACAGTTATCCGCTAAATTGAAAGTCGTGAAGGGTCTGCACTTTATATACCGACAGAATTGGAAGGCCGATTGTATTTTATTTTTTTCCTCATGAAATATCACGGCCCGTTATTGTTCATTTTTATGACTACTTCAGCTTATTTTATTTAGTTGTTTTCTTTGCTTAAAATCCGTTTTAACAGGGAGAGCCGATAAACGTATTAATAATTTATTTCCGAATAAATTAGTGCTGCTTTCTATTACACCTCCGTTACATTCGGAAAAGTGGGGTAGTCAGGGTATGTATAGGGTCTAATAACGACGTTGCCATAATGCTGAACTGGACTCTTACTTTCCGTCCGTAGTATGACCATTTAAAATCATTTTCATTCTTACGTCGTAAATTGAACCAACCAAGCTAAAACTACACCCGTTTTTACCAAAAACTGACTCTTTCACATAGGTTACAAAGGTCTTATTGATTGGAAGCACAAAAAATTTCCCCAGGGAATTCTTTTTTTCATTCGGTTCGGAGATTTGAATGTTCAAGCACCGTCGCTTTTTAATTCTATCAGATCTCTTTAGAATACCATTTGCTTCATGTGATTTAATATTCGGAATTTCCTCCCCTAACCAACGCCGGGTACTCATGCTCGTGTATATATATATATATATGTGTGTATCAGCAGGAGGCCTCGAGCAGCCCTGACAGCAAAACTCACCCACAATGCATAGCTCCTGGCAGTGGACTCTGGTTCCACATGGTACATTTTAATACACACTCACACAGCATACACCACTGATGATGGGAAGAATCCCGAAACATGTATGGACTATTTACATATAAGGATGATAAACCTTACCACCAAACACTTCACTCCCAAGTCTGTCTCACTCTGTATAGTACACATTATATATATATATATATATATATATATATATATATATATATATATATATATATGTGTGTGTGTGTGTGTGTGTGTGTGTGTGTGTGTGTGTGTGTGTGTTACATCGTCAACTTGACTCCGACTTCGAATCATACAGTGACAGAAAAATTAACAAAGGAGAGTGACATCGTGAGATATTGCTGGAGCACTACGGGTTGATGATAATGACTCTTTAGCCCTTTGACCATACTTGATCCCATGATCATCGTCTGCTAAAAGTGTTGTATATGATGATGATGATGATACTGCCGTGGTTGTCTTAAACTATGCATAAGTACAGGGAAGTGCAAAGATAGGTATACAGTTATCGTCGAAAAGATACTGATGTCTGGTGCATAGTCCTTTATAATTTATCATATTATCTATTATCCATTGTCCACAGATTCTTCTTCCTGCATTGCAGTGAGTATGTCATCCTTATTGTGATTTGATAATACCATTATAATGATACATAACTTTGTGATCATCTGTATGGTTACATATATATACATATATATATATATATATATATATATATATATATATATATATATATATAATTTTTTTTGGGGGGGGGGCGCCTTTTATACATACGTATGTCGCTTAGGGAGAGACATACTGAGGATGAGAATATAATCGGTGAGAGATAACGTAAAGCAGACTCACACAGTCATATCTCTATTTACCTGATATGAAAAAATGGATGTACAAATTAGATTAAAAATCTATGAAGAACTCCGAATGTCTATTATCATTCCTCTTCAATTCTACTCCACCCAAACCGGACATTAAATCAGTCGGTTTGTTCTGTATTAGAAACAGTCAACTAAAACTGTCACCAAAAACTGTCATCATAGGTTTCCTCGGTTTATAGGCTGGTCTGGCTTGCTGAATAGCGGGCTGGTTGGCTGGCTATGTATCATGCATACAGACAACACCTATAGAGCTAGAAGGCTGAAAATTTAAACATCAATGCCTTATCACGTTAATTTCTGAAAATTCAAACCCTCTAGATAGGTTTTTAAAGGGGGGTTCAATTTGCAAAGTAAGTTCATGAGAAATAGGTCTCTCAGTTTGTGTCCAGCAACACTCATGCTTGTTTATTAAGGAAAATTCTGACATTTTTTTTTATCAATCACTGCCCAACGAAGGGCAAGAGAAGTAACTTATAGATTCATTACCACTCACTTTTTTCCAAGTTTTTAACTGATCATCCCCAACACAGTATGTTACTGGAGTCATTGGTAACATCACGGTTCCTATTGATTGGATAACCCGTTTTCTAGCCTACTGAGAATTGCAGGAGAATTTTTTTCTGTAATAACTGAAAATCGGATGAAATAAAAACATGCATTCATAATAAGTTTCATGTGAAGACAACGCTCTGTCGATTTGCCGGTGTTCGTGCACTCCGTAGCTGTGCGCGTGTGTGCGTCTACACTCTCAATGTACGCTAGCTCACGTCAAACTTAATGTTTGGTATTTTTCAAGAAGAAAATGGAGCAAATTCGGTACTGAGCTGAGTTATTTGCTCCCAAAAATAAGGAACCTATTGGAACTGAAGGAAAATTCACAAAAAATGACCACTTACGCCCAATTGATATGATACGACATAGATATATCATATTGAATACAGTGTTTGGTTACACACATTGAATTTGATACAAAGCAGGGTTGCCATTTAAAATGTTTAAAGACCAAGGATTGGGCAAATTTGGTACTGAACAAAGCTATTTGGTTAAAAAAAAAAAAGATTTGGTACTAAACAAGATAACAATCCTTTACACATGAATGATATAATACAACATAGATGTACGCTAACTATAGATTAGAAAAATATATCTATTTCAATCCGTTTTCCCTGCAAGCTTAGTCTGATGATGGATTTCAAGTTGTTAGATTATTTTGGTACTAAAGCAACTTAATTTGGTTCCAAGTCCGAACAAATTTCCGAGGCACGAGACATCTGGCAAGCTTAGTTTACCGAGCCTCGAACACGCCATATCTGTAAGCGTGTGTGCGTGTGCGCGTCTACGTTAACTCGCGTGAAAGCGCATTTCTGGCAGGGAAACAAATAAACGGCTTGGAGGAAGGAGGGGGGTTGTGGTAAAATACGAGGAGCAGCAAGAAGTGAATATATTCTATCATTTAATACCACTAAAAGTTGCCCTTATCAATGTTAAATTCTTTAATTATTTAATACAAATATCTGTATAAAAACATTGTTTTAAAAATACGTGATTTTTGAAATAAATCGATTACATTTCAGAAGTGGCCATTATATTGTTGATATATTATCATATTATGTTATACTGCAAGCTTGATTTGTACCACGCACGCACACACACTCGCACACACACACACACACACACACACACACACACACACACACACATATATATATATATAAATAAAGCATGTTCTTCTGTAAGAATGCAGAAAGTGTTACACACATTGTAAGTATGAACACGGTTTGAGGCATTTGTAGATAAAAGAGTCACTGTTTATCAAACAAATGTGGAACGTGTGGCATACAACTTTGAGACACGGATATACACAAACAAGCTTAGTAATAATGATGATAGATGGATAGATAGATCGATCGATGAGAAAGAGAAAAAAGAATTATAGGGAAAACTCGAATGTAATTCTAATGAGAAAATTGCATGTGCAGTATCATTTGGCACAACTTTATCCCTACTTCCATTTGGTTCTGGTCCAAAAGCCACAAGTGTGGGGCACAGAGCGGACTCCTGTTATCACTCGCTCAGCGACAGAAATCTGAATTCAGTGGTAGTAAAGTATTAGGCCTCTTTCTGGCTTGATAGACAATAGAAAGACATTAGATTGATAAAGCATGGGCGAAGTGTATGGAAGTTCTGGGATGCCCGTTCGACAAAATACCTTTCTCGACGTCACTGATGTAGTCAAGAAAGGAAGCGTTGTACAATACGTTTGGAACTAGCTTGGTTGCAGGAGCAACCGAAAAGATGCCAAACTTAGCGTACAACTGCCTTAAGGACGTTTCACTCCCTAGTTAAGGACCAGAGTTCTCCTTCCCCTTGACTGGTTGCTTTACCAAGGTAAGAGAGCCCTGCCTGAGCTTTCAAAACCTTTTAAACTCCAACGAGCAGGCAGGCTTCTCTCCAATTTTCGGGAAACAACAGGTGTTCTTTTGTCTTCCAGCTTTTTTTCCTTTAAGCGATCTAATTTTGTCTGTACAGTCATGGACGCTCGCTGCCACTTTTCCAAGGGTCAAGGAAGGGGCAAAAGCATATATTCCAAGGACGGGAGGTAAAACAAATATTTCCAGGGAGGTTCTGCAAGGGTATATTCGAGATAAACTCAGTGGAAACCTTATCACACAATAAGCTTTCCATCATCAATCTTCAGTGTGAGCAAGTACGACCCACTGCATGATCCGAAAATCAGATGGGGCACTCAACCGACGGCGATTCATGACCTGCACCTGGGGTGATACAATAGAGAAGAAGGAAAACTCTGATTCTACACTAAGGAATGAAGCATGCTTACAGCGGTTGCGCACCAACTTTAGCGTCTTTTCGATTGTTCCAGCGACTAAACTTATGCCAAACGTATCGCACACCGTTTTCCTTCTCTAACTACATCAGTGACGTCGAGAGAAGGATTTTGCGGATCGAACATCCCAGGATCTCAAAAAGCTTTGGTAATGCTTCATCACTCCAAAGTCTTTCTCTTGTCTATCAAGACAGAAAGAGGCTCGATACTAGCAGAAAGTCATACAGTCTTTTTTACGAGAGCATCTAATTAATATCACATAAAACAATCATACAGCACCATTTTTATTTAATGAAACCCACGAAAGAGAAAGAGATCAAGCGAAGAATCACACTTGGATGGCAAGCCTTCGGCAGAGCAAGCTCAACCTTAAAAAACAAGTCGATCCCAATAATCCTAAAAAGAAGAGTGTATAACCAATGCATCAACCCGATAGTTACTTATGGAGCTGCAACATAGAACCTAACCAAGAGACTCGCAAACTGAGAAGCATGCAACACACATGTGAAAAAATCATGCTCAACCTCACATGGAGAGATCAAAAGACAGCGCAATATATAAGGAAGAAAACAGGAGTCAGAAACATCATAGAATCTATTAGAAAACTTAAATGGCAATGGGCAGGCCATGTTGCAAGAATAACAGACAACTGATGGACATCACGACTCAAAATATGGATCCCCCGAGATCACATGAGAAACTGAGGCGGAAAAAATACAAGATTGAGAGATGATCTGAACAAATTTAGAAAATACAGGCTCTGCGACGCCCACGATAGAGAATTGTGGCGAATCCTGGGGAAGGTCTATGTCAAACGATGAATGTTAAAAGACTGATGATGATGATGATGATGATGATGATGATGATGATGATGATGATGATGATTTTTATTTATTGACCATAAGGTTCAAACTTTCAAACCCTTCGCCCTATGGTGAAAAGGCCTGCTCCAAGGGAAAGGAGGGGGGGGCAGATGCCCCGTTTGCCCTCCACCCAGCAGATGCCCATATTTATGGTGATATCACTTTTCGCGCTGATTTGCTATAGCGCTCTTGTTCAAATATTTTTCGTAGTAAACTTGGTGATGTTAGATTTACAAAACAAATAATGATGAAAGACTGGTAACATAGAGAGTCCAAGAATAACTGTATTCTGTACACTTTGCTTAATGTTCCAAGTGTAGAATAAACACGTACACGCACACAATAATTTATCATGTAACGATACCTATAGCGATACATCGACGTCTAGTGATATTTTACCAGCCCCGGAGAGCAGCTACCAGATAAGATAAATAGCCTTGATCTTGTTTGGGTTCAGCAATGATATCAGTTACGATACAATACAGCTACAATACCCTGCTTACCCTATCAACCTCGTATCTCTGTTTATGCTGTTATTATGATCCCGTAAAGGGCTTCGTTTCGTTTAGTACTGCAATTTTTTAAGGAATTTATCTGGAGCGCTAATCCAGTTATTACTGCATTTTTCTATGGTTGTGTTTGTGGTACAATGATAAATAGGAAGTGCATGCCTCTGCTAATGCCATACACTCACTATACACTGACTGAACAACAGTTCATACATAGCTGCAATGCAGGGGAGTTGTATAAGTTTTGATTTTCCACATTACGAACAATTATTCTAATATATTGAAGATATCTAAAATAATCAGATGACAACGGACAAACCTTTCACCAAATGCTATTGTAATTCACAGAGAACATTCGGAGAAGTTGTACAGATGAACAGAGGGACTTGTGTGAGTACATAGTACACATAAACTATTGAATAGAAAATGAAATAAAATGTCTCAATTGAAAGAGATTCCTGGATCCACCATCGTTTCAACAAAAGTATTTAACCATTTTATGTATAAATAATACATCCTTTAGATGATGGATTAAAGGTTTAGCAATAATTGCTCGGGCATAAACCTTCAGCAATAACCTTGGATACCCCTGGGACTTGTTAGTTGAGTATTAATGCTCTATTTGTTCTTCGATCTTCCATTAGAGCTGCTACGTGTCTTGTATTTTGTAGCCTCGAGTAACTTGTTGATTCATGTGCCAAATTTGTACGAAGACGATAAAAAAATCTAACGGAGGAATAACTACTAACTCAGTCAGTGCTGGTTTCGGCAGTATTATTTTACCCGGGATAATGAAACTGGAAGATGAATATTCATTCACTTTTTTGTCCGCACGATATCACCGTAAGTTGGAGATGAATTTCAATATTATTGTGGATGAGTGGGTCATGGACAGAGAAAGAATTGAATACATGTAGAACATAGAACTTAACCCAGAGACAGACCCGTAAGCTTAGACCCATGCAACATGCACATGAAAGAATAATGCTGGGCCTCATATGGAGAGACCATAAAACAGCACAGTACATCCGGGAAAAAACAAGAGTTAGAGACATCATAGAATCCATAAAAAATCTCAAATGGCGGTGGGCTGGCCATGTTGCGAGAATGGCAGACAATCGATGGACATCACGACTCACAACATGGATTCCCCGAGACCACATGCGCAACCGAGGCCGGCAAAATGTTAGATGGAGAGACGAGCTGGACAAATTCAGGAAGTAATGTCTCCGTGACGCCCATGATAGAGAAGTGTGGCAAATCTTTGGGAAGGTCTATGTCCAACGACGGACGCTTAAAGACTGATGATGAGCAGTAGGAAGTGAAACAATGTCTTTACTTAAAAAAATGATTTAGTTATAAATATGAGGGTGAAAATTAACACTGCGAATTGAATGTTCAACCAAACAAGAATGTTTGATCTGAATTCTGGTGAAACTGAATAAGAAAACTGATACTAGACTGCTGATTCGATTTGCAATAATCCTGGCCCTTTGGTGATTAAACTTGATGCACGAAAATGATCGACTGTTTGTCTAGAGGAAGCCAAAATATATCTATGAATTATACGAAACCAAAGAAATGATCTAAAAGGGTTATTTTTCTACATCAAAATAGAAAATTATTAAAAACGGAACAAAACAAACATCTTTCAATTATTATTGAAAAATACTCTCCTTTTCTTCAATTAGTCCGTTGCAAAGAACTCAGACATTCCAACCCATTAGTCCAGTGCTTTCCAAAACTTTTTTTTTGTGATACACATTTTAAAAATTAATTTCATTACGACACATTACTTTTGTTCGCTAAGCCAAATATATAATGTCATCCCAGCAATTCAACTGCTGTAGGAAAAGTATGTTTTGAAATGTATACAAAATTATTCTTTATTTCGCCAAGAGATTATCGGTGACGCAGTAAAGAGAAACTCTGCATCAGTGAAATGCATATGTTTGAGGAATATTTTGCTACAATTGTCTGACAGCAGGAAGGCTTTAGTAAAAGTCAAAGAGGACTTTCTCTTTGATTTTTTCCTCCCAAGCAAGGGTTCTTTTACATTTCTGTATACTTTATTGGGATCCGATCATTTTTATTGTAGGTGAAATGTGCAGGATCTGAAAATACTGTTTTTGTAGCCTCGATAACGTAAAGGTGGACTTTTAGGGTTTCAAATCAATTTCTTTTCTTTTTTTCACTCCTACGACACCCCAGTAGATCTTCTGGAAGAGCAAAGAATATTTCGAAATTTTATTATGTCTTCAGTTTTGGGTAGAAGCCTTTGAGCTTCGTGCGAATGCAAGAAAGGAGCAAGCATTTTTATCGATGTATTTATCCTTTCATGTATCTTGACTTGCGTAATACCTGCGTCAGATTTAAATGTGGAGAGTTAATGTTAGATTTTTCGAACTAATTTACTTATTGTTAAAATTGTTTTATATGGTTTTAATGCAATGTGGATTGAATATGTGTAAGTTTTGTGCAAAAATTTCCACTGAAAAAAAAAAACGGCTCTCAACCAGGTATTCAGTCTTTGATTTTCCAAAAGTGAGAAATTCTACAGAAATCCCCCACTCTCTCTCTCCCTTATATATGTATAGGCCCAGGGCCTAATGATTTATCATACGCCATAGATTTTTATTTCTTTATATGGTCTGCTAATTTCAATTGTGAATATCAATCAAAAGAATACGCCACACATACTCGATAAAATGAAATGTAACCAACAATGTACATGTCGTACTGATTAGGTTTTGATCACAGAATGCATTTATTAAGTGACTTCATTGAGAGTGACCTTTTTGCCTTTCTAGGGCTCATCTCTTTTGGATCTACATTTCAAGGTGCTACAACCAACATTGTTTTAAAAAGAATTTAGATAAAGAAAACTTGTCCATCATTTGATGCATACAAATTTCACGTCATGGTAAAGCGAGAAAAGACGTTGTATTTTCCCTCTATTAAAACCAGGGGACAAGAGATCATTCACCGTCGAATAACATGCATATAGTACAATGATGATACATCATTAATCTCTCCATTCTACAAAATGTAACATACATCAGTAACGGTCAGAATGATACGACTGAAACGTAATGATCACGACTAAAGAAGTGAGGAAGAAACTAGTACTGAATGATTCATGAAACATAGCCTTGCATTACTTTAGTTAAGAGGATGTGAGAGACAGCGTACAGCGCATTAACCATTAACTATGGAAATGGCAAGTGTAATGATTATCCATTGCTAGATAGGTCCAGAGTTACAAATAAAACCAACTTGTTACAAATACAAATAGAAAGGATCATACTATTGAATTATCATATGCAGTTGCACACACAAAACACTTTTTTTTCATCTCTATTTACTTATATTTAGACTTGGCCCACATTAAGTTAAGCTTAGTAAAAATCACTAACGCTCTCCATTATCAGAACATTAGCGAAACACAATCTTCTTATTTCTCCACGTGCCTTACTAAACTAATCATTGTGAATATCTACGAACAAAAGGACAAAGACTTGATTTTCATCAAAATCTTATTGAAATCATGGAGGGAATGGAGAAAGAAAGATTATGTCGCTCCAGTCCACCAAGTGGGAATTACATTTATGTTGAATATTTTCATTATAATTTTTATAATGAAAACAAGAGAAAATTTCTGCAAATCAATACCACAAACCTATATGTACCGGGCGACACGAATATCTATTTTTAGGAACATTTAAATCTAGAGTTGTTGGTCTCACAATACAATGAAGGGGCTTTTGATTTACATCAATGACAAGAGAAACCCAACCCTCTTTTTTTCAAAATACTGACCCAATATGTTCAGAGCAATGGTGGAGACTCACAAAAGGCCAAAAGTGTCAAGTGTCATAGTTTTTCATTGTCAGAGCCATTGCCTATTGCATGATAAAAGCCTTGTCTCACCGATAGAACTGATATTCCATCAGCCACGATATAACGGAAATTCTATTGAGTTAGCCATTGAACTGCGATGGCGAAAATTTCCGCCTCCCGCAGTTGGTGGGTTAACGTTCGTATCTTAGAGGTCATTTCTGAAGATTTCGTCTTCTCATACGTTCGTAGAGGGTGAGGCCCAGTGACAACCTAAGTTTGCTGGGAAAAAAATGACTCTCGGTTAAAAAAAAAAAAAGTTGGCTCCGAGGATTTATGAGGATGTAATAAATGAGTGAAAAACTTGAGCTAATACATCACGTGAGAAGGAAAAGTAACAGATGATAAATCTGTTCCACTCTATAACACTGACATTCCTAAATTGTCCATGCAAGTACGCACACGAAGAAGTAAAAGATACATTAAAAAGCAATAAAGATTTATGAAGACATTTCTTTTTTTTCTCTGGACACACATACAGACACGTACGATATATATATATATATATATATATATATATATATATATATATATATATATATATATATATATATATATATATATATATCGTGCATGCCTCTATATATAGTGCATACCTTTATATATAGTGCATACCACTATATATGATGAATACCTCTATATATAGTGCATGTCTATATATACATAATATATATATATCATATATATATATATATATATATATATATATATATATATATCATGTATATATATATATATATACATTATATATATGCACATCATACATGTATGCATATTTATAAGCACATCATATACATGCACATAATGTATGCATATAAATGCATATCTCACTCATATATATTGATATGCACATTATATACGTGTATATATATGCACATCAAATATATTCATCTATATATATAAATATGTATACGTATACATTTCTTGAATCTATCTTACTTTAATTGCAGAATTTATTCATAATATATATGCAATGATATATGATATATACATATATATTATATACATGCATATATATATGCATATATACATATATATATATATATATATGCATACATATCCTGCATATATATGCACAGTACACACACACACACACACACACACATATATATATATACATATTTATATATATATATATATATATATACATATATATATATATATATATACATATTATCTCATCAATGTTTCTCTCAATCTCAAAAAGATATAAAGATGTTGCGTATGTATGCGTTTCGTAAAAGTTCAATAAAAACCGAGAAAGCTGGTAAGATATGGTAGTATATGAAACAAGATGGAGAGCTGCAAGGCATCATGGAATTCATGGTGCGAAAGGAAGTATTATATTTACTCGGAACCGATTTTTCTACAATGGAATACTTAACACGTCAATGCCTACGGATATCTGCTCTTCGGGAAACTTATGA
Source organism: Thysanoteuthis rhombus (assembly GCA_963457665.1). Lineage (NCBI taxonomy): Eukaryota > Metazoa > Mollusca > Cephalopoda > Oegopsida > Thysanoteuthidae > Thysanoteuthis > Thysanoteuthis major. The sequence goes on along the minus strand of OY735211.1, from coordinate 30,568,604 downwards.
GTATATATGCATTAAATGGAAAAGTACAATGAGTGCCAATCATTTTCAAGACTCTTCTCTGCTACTATAGCGTGTGGTATACAAAAGTACCTGTAGTCTACACTAGTGTGATGTGCGGTCTATCAAGACACCCTCCACCACCAACTGACTCGACTGAACCAATTACCAAGTGTAGACCATTAGACCACAAATTTCAACGATGTACATTTTTATGACTCTATGACATAATTTTATATCACTTTTCTCTTCCAAAACATGTTTCAATCACACTTGGTTTATATTTGATGGAAAATGCTAAGAATCTGTGCTAATTCTTTTGTTGCTTTTTTTTTGTTGTGTCTATCAGTGTTTCTCTGAAATTTTGAGATGAGGTTTTATTATTATCTCTATCGTCGTTCGGACTATCCTCATCTTGATTGTTTGACATACAGAGTACAACGGTCGAAATGTTGTATGGAAAACAACCAAGATGAGGCTAGTCCGAATAATTATAGAGATAATGAAGTGTATATCGTTGAATTATTTGAATTTATTCAACAAAGGATGTGATACGAATAAATGTTCCAGTAGTTCATTTTCATTCTGCTATTATTCAACATCTATGTATTTTCTTTTTATGATAATCATAAACAAATTTGATACGATTTTTTTATCCTCCTGCAGTCTAAATATCCATCGTGGCTGCATTCTACTGTAGAAACAGACTTGTGGGTTGCACACTATAGTAGTATCTATACTTCATTACTATCTGTTTATCTATCTATCTATCTATCAATCTATCCAGCCTTTTCTATCTGTCTTTTTATGACTCTCATTCCAGAGGTTGATAATGAAGTATCACGAAGACATGAGTAATGAGTTAAAGATTTATTTGTGTCTAATCAAATATATGCTTTGATATCTATCCCGAGATGATATGTGTAAATCAGGAATTTCGGTGGTTAGAAAAGACATCTCTCATAACATCATAGCTCTTGAGAGTTTGATTTTTTAACCATTTACACACACACACACACACACACACACACACATATATATATATATATATATATATATATATATATGTATATATATGTATATATATACATATATATATATATATATATATGTGAGGTAGATTACTCTATAATCAGCATATAATAGTTGTCTCTCTTGACAAATGTTACAGGCCAAGAATATAGGTACAGTTGTGTGATTTATCACATGAAGTGTCTTTAAAAAACCTCGTCCTAGTTCTTAAGAATATCTGACTGTATCTTGATGGAGGCTACAAGTAATTGCCACTTGTTATCGATCGATTTGTTGACTATCAATCCTGAATACATAATTGTCGCAGCGTCAGATCAATCTCTCACTATAAGCAGCATTCAAGCAAGAATTGATGTCATTATTTCTACTGTCAAACGCAGGACCTTGAGTTGTACAGGAACATGGTTTGTACCAAGTTGTGTTGGGTCAATGCATAATGGTTGGATTACAGTTGCAAAGTGGTGGAAGGGGGTAGATTCGTTGAGTGCTGAGCTTGGGAAGAAAGTCCAGCTCATCTGAACAACAATGCCAAACCTAGGTTCTCGGAAACGACAAATGAAAGTCTCACGAGACTTCAATGTCTGAACGGATTTATTAATGAAGTATCAAGTCTTGTATGCATTATTGAGTATTATAAACTCACCATTTTGCTTTTTGGGGATAGTTTTTTTTGTTATAACCGGCACGCCAGAAAGTGACGGCATTTTTTTGCTATTGCCTCAACCAACAAAAACTTGACAATGAATAACCTTTCACTTTCCACAACTTTCGCTCCCAAAACTTCCCACACAAGCATACACACACAGTGATCTGGAAGAATCAAAAAGATCAATTTATTTTGCACCACAAGAGACTAGAATAATTTGTATGCACTTTGATCAGAATATCATGTAGATGATACGAAGTAGGTAAAGATTAACCAATCTATAAAATATTATGCAATGGAAAAATTGTGCAATTTAAATCAAACTGATAAAGTACATTGTTTTGCATATTTAAAAAGCTCAGACCATGGAAGCACAAGAAGAAAAAGAAGACTGTGTTGCACCAATCTTACAAGCCAGGATATAGATCTGTAAATGAGAAATAAGTTGTGGACGATCCGTATAAATATGCATTCAAGAGAGTAATGCTCAGGCTTGCAGGGATATCATTTCCAATCTGTGCGACAGCATTTGAAAAAAAATATTTGTAGACGCCATTACCTGGGTATTCCTTCTTGCTGATCAATTTATGCATCGCTATATCAAGATATCAGCTTTAGCATCAAGTGGATATAACATGTCACCTCTCACTAATGGGGTTATAAAAGATGGCAATCTTTCCATGTGGCCAGTCAAATCAGGCGAACGATTCTGGCACGTTAAGCAGTCGTGTTCAGTAAAGATAGAAGAAATATAAAAGCGTGGAGAGTTGGTTTGCAATACTGGCTTTTCGGCTCCGGCTTGACATCTTGCTAAAATTAAAGTCCAAAGCATGACATATGCTCTCTTTATAACCCCATTAGTGAGAGATGACATATGATATTCACAATGCTAAAGCGGATATCTTCATAGAGCGATGCATAAATTGAACAAAAAGAAAGAATACCCTGATATTGGCGTCTACAAACATGAAAGATACCGAGATACGGGTGGGAAATCATATCACTGCAAGCCTCAACACGACTCACTTAGCTACATAACCCATTGGGGCATATTAGCTTTTCTTTCACTTTGAACTTCTCAGCCATCTGTTGATCAGCTTTGGTACTAAACAAAATGGTTCGACTGAAGATAAATCTCTACGCTCCAAGATATGTGAAGATGAAGAGGTGATATTAAAAATGACACACCAGCTGTGTATGTTCGCTTGTCTGTGTGTCACGCTATAGAATCAAGCTAAACTTGGGTACAGCCCAATAAAATTTGGCATGTGTACTCAGTGAACCTGGGAAAGATTCTAAAATCAGGTTTCGTTTTTATTTTTCTGAAAATAATATGATAATGATCTTCAACTACAGAGTTCAAGAGGAAATGTTATGATAAATTTTTACAAATCTGTAAGCTTCAGTCCTTTTTTTATTCCTTGAATATTCAAGCAGTGTAGACTAGTACTGTGGTTGATGTTTACATGCAACGCAGAATTACTGGTATCAGGACATGGAGATGTGATGTACGAATGATTAAGATATCTTGAGTATAAGGTGATCTTGTTTGTCCAACGAATAGTTGTGAGATTTGCCTTTAAATAATGTCATATCAAGCATGTATCTGAAAGTATAATCTCAAATCAAAAGGCACGTATATTGCACTATGTCTTTTGATTATATGCCGTAAAAGTAATTTGACGATATTCCCCCTAGTTTCCTGTCACAGGAACTAAACTATTACATGAATAGAATTGCATGGGTATATGCAGAAAAATGCTCACAATGAAACTGGTCCCCTTATGACTTAAACGGAGATGTGGATTTCAGCATGAAGATTGCTTCTATAAATATTTAAAAAAAGAATTGTGCCGAGAACACTATCAGCGAATAATGCGCAGGAAATGTTTTCCTCGAGAGATAATTATCTTGCCAAAAGCATTGCTAGCACAGTTGATGGTACACTAGAGGAAAACAGGTATAGATACCCCACCAAAATGTGGATGAGCCAAGGCAATCGGGAAATCACTATGCTGGCTGGATTATTCTACTCCATTCTTTTTTATTCCTTCATATAACTATCTAATGTCTACGCAAAATTTCATGGATATATTTGAATAACTATGAGATGATTTTTCTGCAAAGGAACTATTGCACTGGTGGGAGAGATCTTTGTTTCAAACGACGGGTGGGAGATATCTTATCAGAAAAAAATGGTCACTGTCCATTATATGTGTAGGCTTTCACTACTAGTAATATTAAAATAGAGCTATGTAAAAACGTAGAAAAAACGAACAAAGGAAATACATCCTGCCGAGTGATTTCTCGATTGTGCTGGTTCTTTCACACATGGTTGGAGTACCTATATTGGTTTTCCTCTAGTACTGTGTATCATCAAATGTGCTTGCATTAACTACAGTCTCATAACAAAAGATATCATTCGAATTTATGTAATGATCATCCTGGTGTCAATAAAATCAACTCGTCTCGCATACTTCCAATTTATTTGCCAACCAAGAAGCACTGATTCAGACCGAAGATTTTCAAAGAGATCCTGAAATAACTTCTGGAAATACGTTCGGGAAGCAGTCAACGCATAGAAATATACCTGTAGATACAGGAAAAAATACATACTTTGCATAAGTAACAGAGCCCAGACGGGAGTATGTGCGTTTTCTCAACCGTAACAGAGGTCAAAGTTAGAGCCCAGGCAGCATTCAGGTGCTGATATTTGAGACAGGGGCATCCCAACCTGGAAAATTGAGTCAAATCTCCTTTCCATCTCATCCATTTCTCTTCCTATGTACTAAGCAAATATTGATGACCTTGGTTAATATTTGTTATGAATTATTATTAGCAGAGCAAACCCAACCCTCAAAAACAAGAAGATCCCATTAATGCTGAAAAGAAGGGTTTATAACCAATGCATCCTCCCAATAATCAATTATGGAGCTGAAACATGGAACCTAATCAAAAGACAGAATCCATTAAAAATCTCAAATGGCAGTGGGCTGGCCATGTTGCAAGAATGGCAGAAAACCGATGTACATACAATTTTTCATCTTGGGCACCTCGCCATAGAATGATAATTTAATGGACAATCACAGGTGTTCCCCGTAATCCGAATGTTGTGTTCCGATTTAAAAAAAAAATCTTTTCCGGAACTGTAATGGCGTAAAGTGAGTAAGCATTATGCTGTGGATTTATATGGGAATTTATGATGATAAGAATAAGAAAACAGAAGTTAGAAAAAGAAAAAAAAAAGAAGAAGAAGACCAGAAAAGAAGAAGAAAGGAGATGAAGGGAGAAGGTGATTATGGGAAAAAGAAAGGAGAAACTGAAGGAAAAAAAAGGAAACAAAGTGATAAAGATAACAAGGAAACGAAAAATATTGGAGAAAAATTGAGGAGAGAAGAGAATAGAGAACGGTGGCGGAAGAGAAGTGAATGAAATGAATGAAAACTGACGTAAATACAAGCGACGCTGTACAATAAGATAGAAAGAAAAAAACAATACTTAAGAGTACTCAGACACCTGACAGACACCTGACAGACACATCAAAAGTACCAAACCGTACTCTGAACCCACATTATACATTACCGCTATCTCAATACGCCACTAATGTACTTTTTCCAACCTTATATCAAAAACCTTGAAAAAAAGAATATAACTACCAAAATTAGAAACTTTGCGTTCGCATTCATCTATATGCCAAAAAGTTTGAGCCAATGAGTTGATGAGCTAAAGGCATTAATTGATCCATCTTGCCTTTATAGACTGTCGAGTTAATCCCAGCAAAAAGGGAAATCAATTACAGATATAAATGCTTTACCCGCTATTGGAGAGTACAGAATCGCTGCAAAGGTATTTTGTACACCAAAAGATGCAATTGCCATCAATTCATGTGGAACACTTAGGCGTCCAAGATCCTTGCATTGGCGAAGACGGTATTTCATGTTGGGTCATCGCAGGTCGTAGTTGTGGGGACAGGAGACTGGGAAGAAGAAGAGATGCACAATGCTTCTGTAATAGATTTCTGTAATACTCATTGTTTCTATAATGATTTACTGCAGAACAGAATCTCACCGATATTCTTCATTGTCACCTTAGTTCGAAAACACAGAAGATGACAGGAAACAAACATTCTATTGGAGGTTGAGAAAAAAAAAACGAATCTAGAAAGTCTTTTGGGTGAGAGGGTCTGTTGTTTAGCATAGTGGGTAAGGTATATTTCTATCAGATAACTTGCTACTTTCAAGCAGTAGAGTTCATGGTTACAGATAGAGAACCCAAAGGAATCACACTGCACCTTATATGGATAAATGACCATTGAACTAACTTTGGGTTGTCATAAACAGTATCTGGGGTATACAAAGTAGAGATAAAATGCACAATCCACGAGTTAGGGATGAGATGGCTTGTTTTTGCTTACATACGTATGAATAAGTTATCACCAACAGAATTTGACTAAGTTTAGTACGAGGGCGCAAAGTGAGAAAATCAAACAATACTAGTTTGCAAATCGTCACTGAACAACACACGTCCCGATGTGTAAAGATAAATATGGTTGGTAAGTAAAAGATTATTTGTTATGCATATGAAATGTATACACGTGTCAGTGTGGGAGTTGTTTACAAATAAATCTAAATGGAGAAGAGCTTATATTGACCCAGTGAGATGATTGAATAAATATGCATACATATAAATGTACATACATATACATACACGTATATACACAGATATGTGTCTACAAATATCTATGTATACACACACACACACACACACACACACATGTACACACACATGTATACATACATGTATTTATGCAAACATATATATATATATACATATGTTTACATATATATATATATATGGATATATACATACATACATTTAATCAATCAATAATCAATATATATATATCATCATCATCATCATCAGTCTTTTAACGTCCTTCGTTGGACATAGACGTTCCCCAAGACTTGCCACACTTCTCTATCATGGGCGTTGCGGAGACAGTACTTCCTGAACTCATCTCTCCATGTAATATTCTGCCAGCCTCGGTTGCGCATGTGATCTCGGGGGATCCATGTCGTGAGTTGTGATGTCCATCAGTTGTCTGCCATTCTTACAACATGGCCAGCCCACCGCTATTTGAGATTTCTAATGGATTCTATGATGTCCCTGACTCTTGTCTTCTCGGATGTACTGTTTTGTGGTCTCTCCATGTGAGGCCCAGCATTACTCTCCCGTGTGCACGTTTCGTGGTTCTCAATTCACGGGTCCGTCTCTTTGTTAGGTTCCATGTTTATCAATGTATATATTCATTCATATATATACATACATATTTATATACATATATACACACACATATGTTTATATCTATGAACTTATACATATATACATATATACATGTATATATATATATAAATATATATATATATATATGTATATATATACATGTTTATATATATTTATATAAATATATATATATATATATATATATATATATGCACATACAAACACATATGAATATAAATATACATATATACACACATTTTTTATATTTTTCATATATATATATATATATAAGCACATGCATTGTGATAGCATTTTGAAATAAATGAGCATTTCAGTATATTGAAATTGCCAATATTATATATATATATATATATATATATATATATATATATATATATATATATATATATGTGTTTGTGTGTGTGTGTGTGTGTGTGTGTGTGTGTGTTTGTGTTTGTGTTGTGAACCAATGGTTTAAGTCAATTTTGGAATAGTGCTGAAAGGAAAACCCCACAAACTGAATTTTCAAAGTTAACGCAAGTCGTGCCCGATTAACATCAAGTGTATGCCCAATTGGAAATAGAGGTTAGAAAAAAGCGCCAGCAATTTATAGTACAAAAGATAGAAAAACTTATCAATGAGCCTCAGACCCTCAAAAAAGGAGGATGCTCTCCCCGTGGACCAGTTTCAAAAACTAATATAAACCGTTCTTGGCAACATTCGATAATAACTTTGGAAATTTTCATCCCTCCAGCTCACTGTTTTTTGTGTTTTTTTCCTTTATTTTTGTATCCAACAAAGAAAATGCAACGAAAATTATCGGTATAACACCGATCAACAATTACTTGACTGGTAATGACCGGTTGATTGCGGCATAAGCAGTTCTTTTTTTCACTGTTCAAACATTGGTCACAGGAAAAACTCCCTTTCAAAACACACACACGCACACTCACAAACAAGCAAAAATAACAACGAAAACAATCAGTTGTCCAAAAGAAACAAAATGGTCTGCTTTTTTTACACCACCACGTATTTAAGGGGAATGGGTAGATTTTGAGTCGACATTCAACCAGTGCTCCTCCCCGATTGCTTCATTCTTCAATTTAATGAATGTTCCAGATAATTAATTCCCTAAGGTGAAAATCAATACAGAACTAATAATATTCAAACAGACAATACTCATGAAAAAATTTATTGGAAAAATTCCTAGGGCTCTATCAATAAAACTGAGAAAGGAAACTTAACGGTACCAGCGATTGGTGTTCGAGTCCGGGTCAAGAGCTAAAATTTTCATGATGAATTCGAAGCAAGCTGGCTTACTTGACAAGATTATCGCAAAAAGATCTTCTTTCCTCCCCCTCTCACACATTTTGCAAGTTGCCAGACTATACTAAGTTAAGTAAGATATCAGGAGATAAAAAGACTTGGAGGAAGATTAGCCGAGCACAAAAAATGACCTGTTATTTTTCACACCAGTTAAGCTCTCACACTCGATATATTTGGTGACTTTAATAAAGATCATGTGATAATAACCTTCAATGCTTCAGTGCTCTCCTCGGCATTCAAGTCATTTTTAGCAATGCTTCGATCTTCCCCCGGATTTCTGATTTTTCTAGTCATCATACCAGTCTTACTGTAAATGTTCTAAACGTCCAAACGATTAAAAGTACAATTGATCCTTTCATAAATTGTGTTCCGGTTCTTTGGCAAAGTCAAGATATTTGTTCAGATTTTTTTATCTACCTTTAGTTTAATGATGTGGTCAGCTGGAATAGCAATATCAACTTTCTTACTTGTCTGTGCTTACAATCAGTACTTCGGGACTCCTTGTCTGGAAAAATAATTTCTTTGAATTCAGAAATCTAATAGTCTTATCCCTTTTCTATTCAGTACGACTACGGACTTTTGTGCATATATCATTGGTTTGCATGATAAACTCCTGATAATTTGCTCGAATCTGAATGAATCCTCGTTTCTACACACTCGTGTCTATTTCTATACCATTTCTGAACTAATTTGTTATGTGCTTGATAGGTTGCACTATCACTGCACAGACAAGATTCCCTATTTTGTAGAGCCTTGTCTATCTGGGCTTCTATGTAGTTCATTCTCATAGACTCTATTAGGTTTGCCATTCGCAAAGATTCAGTTTTTATCTTCAAATTACTCGTATGTATACGCTCGTAGATATATCGCAGTACTGAAAAAAGCGAAAACCCGCTTGCAACTTGTCTACCAAAGCCTGCTCTATCACGGCATGTGCATGTCATATAGACAACATAACGTAACGATAAGTATAATTTATTGCTCATATCTAAGCTTACCGTCTGTGTGTGCACAGTCTGCCGACTGTAAGCCTAATGCCCTTTAGATTGTCAGCCTATCCGGAGTAGCCAATTAAAAAGCATTGTTTTGTCTGTTTGTTCCGGCTATATTGGCTATGATTGAGATTATTTCAGCTAAATGTTTATTTAAACACGTGAGCATTCTATTCGATAATGAAAATATTTGCTGTTCCAGTGAGCAAAATCCTTGATTTCTTTCCTTTTTTTGCGACCAAGACAACCTGCGCAAACAGAATTCAAGAGAAACAACATGCAGATTATAATCGAGTCAAAAGCAGGAGGCAAAAATATTGTGAACAAGAAGGTTAATGCAACTTATCCTGTTGCGACTCATATGCAAGTATTATCCTCAGTCGCTATACGTCCACTGCTGGACAAAAGTCTCATCTCATGATGGGCCACAATGCTTGTTATTTCAAGCGTTTACATGTCCAGAAGAGGATAATTAAGTAATGGATGCATATTCCAACGGAATAATTATGAGTTAGTTATATTATTGGAAACTCTATTCAAGACAAACTCCCGTTATCAGACGGTGAATGTGTCATTTGGCCAGAGCAGTATAAATAGAATAGACAATTTGAGAAATAAGCAGCTGTGGGAATAGAACCTTCGATCATCATTATGTAATAAAAAGTTTCAAATAATATAAGGCATTTAGAATAACGTTCACAAGTGGTATTACTTGGTTGTCGATGGGGATCGAATGGCACCGCGAAACGAAGTCATGTTTCATTTGATTCTATGATATTTGTTTACATACATGAACTTATCGATCCTGACTCCGAAGTCACAAACATGATGAACCTGACGAGGATTGAGCTGATAAGCTAATGTCACATGATATTATGGCCCATGTGTTTATTAAATCCCTATTTCAGCGATGGGATATTGAAATTTGTCTCAGGCTCTTATAATAAGCACAAATAATGAAATATCATTGCTCTTTATATTCTAAAACTAAAATTAACTAAAAAAAATACTGATCAGTCGTGGGCACACGCACATGAACACACACACATTTATCTATATATATAGTGGGGCCTTTCAATATATATATATATATATATATATATATAGTATAGAAAGTTTTAGAGCTTTAAACACAAAACACAAACACACACACATATATATATATATATATATATATATATATATATATATATATATATATATATATATATATATGCACAGGCAGCTGTACTGTCGTGTTGCTCCTCCGAAGCAGAACAAGGAGTAGCAGCTCGAACATCTGTTAGGCGAGGAGAACTCCTGTGAAATCTATGGCACGGAGAGCATACTATATTGGTAGATCATACGATGCAAAACCTTGGTTTAAAGCGTGAGATCGGCTGCGCAGACGTTGCACAACATTTTAAAATGTCATCGCACTGACAAGGGGATCATTTTGCATGCATGACACGCCACTGTCTAAGGATCCCATAACCTTGGGAAACCCCACGACATATCTACGAGTATATACAAAAAAGTAATTTGAAGATAGAAACTGAGTCTTTACGAATAGCAAACTAAACCAAATCAATTAGAATGAGCATATTGATGGGACGCGCTTGTGAGAGATAGAAATAGACAAGTAGATAGTTCAAACACTACTACAATTTTCTTGATATGTTAAATCCTAGACATGCGTTTTGTATCGATTATTTTGTATTTCTCCTTGGCCCTTAGGTGTAATGAACATCAACTTGAATTCATAAAAGGTTAACGTTAAAAACATCAACTAATGAAGTTTAAATAAAGGATCATCCTCATTATCATTCTTTCGAAGTCGCAGACCTTCATCAACAGTAACCAGTTCTCTCACTCCCAAGTGTTGCGATGCCAATACATGCGGTCCTTGTCTGTATCGTCACGCCATCTTATTTTTGCTAGACACAATTCCGTATACGACCCAGAGGCATAAACGTCGTGAGTCGTATTGCCCGGCGATTGTCTGACATTCTTGCAATATGGCCTGTCCATTGACATTTGAGCTTTCTGATGGTTGCTGAAACAATGATATTGACCAAAGGACTAGATCTCAAGTCAGGGACCATACAACGCGGACAGGAGATGATCAGGTTTGATATCTCACGGAGTGATCACAAAATACCGGACGCTGGAACTAAAATGCCGACGGTTCCCAAATTGATATTCGACTTTGTCGATGTTCAGTGTTCAAAATAACACATGCAAATATGTTTGTAAGTTTGGAACAATACTGAATTTGATTGTGATGGCACAAAAGATTGTGTTGCTTCCGTTTTATGTATGTTTAGTTGTATGTTTAGTTGTGTGTGCCTATTCATGGAATCATTATGGGGTTTCACACATTTTCTCTTCGAGTGTGCGACTAAAAGTTAATGTGTGTGTATTTGTGAACACACGTACGCACAAATGCACGCACACACACACGCACACACACACACACACGCACAAACACACATATACATACATACATACATATATATATATATATATATATAAACATACATGTTATCTATGTATATCCGCGTATATATTCGATTACATATATAAGTACCGTATATACCGGTATGTACATCATCATCAGTCTTTTAAGGTCTGTTGTTGGACATAGACCTTCCCCAGGATTCACCACATTTCTCTATTATGGGCGTTGCGTTGCCAGTATTTTCTGAATTTGTCTGGTTCATCTTGTATTTTATCGGCCTCTGTTTCGCATGTGATCTCTTGAGATCCATGTTGTCAGTTTTCTTTCATTTCTGCGACATGGCGTACCCATTGTCATTTAAGTTTTCAAATAGATTCTATGGTGTCTTGGACCCCCGTTTATTTTCTCATATATTGAGCTGTCTTGTGATCTCTCCATGTGATAAAGACCAAAATTTAATTTGGAAAAAAAAGATGAAAAAAGAAACAAATATTATCCTGCAGTAAATATGCTGTGTCTATGGCCCGCCTACCGCAGCTAGATATTGGCAGTTATGGAGACTTGGTGACCTGCAATGAGAGGTAATCCTACAAATACCCTTGTAAAGCACCTGTTATATATTCACAGGTATCCAGAACTACAGCCCACATCTATCGCTTTCTTGAAGAAAGATACAGATGTCAAAAGTAGAGTTTCTGGTTAGTTTTTCGAAAAAAAGTAAGAGGTTGGCCTATATATGGACCTATACTAATGCTCCATTAGGTTGAAATCCAAACATGACAGGAAAAATTAGAAGAAACTTTCCTCTCAAGAAATGAAAAATATATAATAGTTGCAAAAAATCAAATTAACAAAAATGATGTCCTACAATTATATCATCAAGCCATTAAATGCAGAAGTAGGCAAATGCAACTATAATCGATTACAAGAAAAAAAATCCCTGTTCATTTATCAGTTATCCATTGCAAGTAAACTTTTTCAAGATAAAAACACTGACAAACAGATAGAACTGAGTTGTCATTGATCACAATAAGACAGGAATTTCACTGAATTAGCTATAAAAGCGAAAGTTTCCATCATTTGCAGTTAATGTGTTGAATCACTTGAAAAATAAACATACAATATTTTTTGTCCGTAGCATTCGAGGCTTTAGCATGAAGTACCGTAATAATGAATGGAAAACATTCGCTTTCGACAGTGATGACTCCTAGTATATCTCCTACCAATTTTTGGAACTATTAGTATGTTTCCTAATAGATATATCTGTAATGGCGCAAATTATGTAGTTTTATTAAGGGGATAATAGCTTAGCATACTGGGAAACTTGGTTGAACCTAGACCAAAAGCTTACAATGAATTTACAATTTTATAGTAAATGCTCAATGGAATTATTCCGATTTCGGCATCCTTGAGTTTTCAGGACAACAGAATGGGCTCTTCACGTTCTTAAACAGTTTAAGGGGAGATGCGGATCTTAAAATCCATTGACAGCGAAATATGGCAAATTTAAGGATACTCTTTACAAAATAATTGTAGACCGTAATAATATATTTGAAGATGACACATTGATAATAACCCATTGGAAGATAAAAGCTTTGAATCAAAGACAGAATTGAGTTCTGTTAATCACAAAAAAACAAAAAACAAAACAAAAAACGGTAATTTTATTGAGTAAGCCATAGAAATGTAATGACATGCATTTTCATAATCCAATCCTAAAAATAAACCCTGAAATATTATAACTCAAATAAAGCATAGGAGTAAATTTCATTTTGGTAAGCCTTTGGCAGAGCAAGTTAAACCTTCGAAAAACAAGAAGATCCCATTCATTTTAAAAAGAAGGGTATACGACCAATGGATCCTCCCAATAGTCAATTATGGCGCTGGAACATGAAACCGAACTAAGAGACAGACCCGAAAATTGAGAACCACGAAACGTTGCCACAAAAGAATTATGCTCAACCCCACATGGAGGGATCACAAGACAGCATAATACATCCAGGAGAACACAGGAGTCACAGACATCATAGAATCAATTAAAAATCTCAAATGGCAATGGGCTAGCCATGTTGCAAGAATGGCAGACAACCGATGGACATCACGACTCACGAGATGGATCCTCAGAGATAACGTGCGCAATCGAGGCCGGCAGAGTAATCGATGGAGAGACGCGTAAAACTAATTCAGAAAGTACTGGCTCCGCGACGCCCACGATAGAGACGTGTGGTGAATCCTGGGGAAGGTCTATGTCCAGCGACGGACATTGAGAGTTTGGTGATGATAGTGATGATGAAGGTATGCATGCAATATTCATGAACGGTCCAAGGGTATCTGACCAATAGAAATGTTATAAAAAAGCAAGAATAAGATGAAGAGATGCTAAGCAAAAATATAATGATAGTGTTAGTTGTCTTTGTGTATAGATAATTTAAGACTATCATCCGTTTGTAAAATCAATGTTGCGTGATGTTTTGAGAGATAGCAATATGACTGTAGTCTTGTGTTCAGTCTAGACTTATATTTTTTCCCTGTCTTGGCATGAATTGCTGATTTTATGTTTTTTTATGTTTTTCTTTGGTAAATAAAGGTCGACTTATACATGAGTATACGCGGCACACACACACACACACACACACACACACACACACACACACGCACGCACGCGCACGCACACACGCACACGCACACACATATATATATATATATAGAAAATCAGTTCTTGTTTGATCATTGAAGCTGCGTTGAACTTCGAGAGAATCACTCAAGGTCGGCGAACAATTGGTAAATCATGCTCAACCCTCAAGAACATGAAAATCCCATTAGCCCCAAAACGAAGGGTATACAACCAATGTATCCTCCGCACAGTCACCTATCGAGCTGGAACGTTGAACCCAACCGAAAGGCTGACCCTCACAAAACTGAGAATCATGCGTCGTACACAAGAGAGAATCGTGTGTAGTCAGGGATATTAGTGTTTCAATAAGAAGATCGAAATGGCAATGGGCTGGTCATGAGGTGAGAATATAGGATAACAGCTGGACATCATAATTCACAACGTAAATCCCAAGTGATCATCAGCAAAATCATGATCGGCAAAATATATGATGGCGAGACTAACTAAACAGTTTTGAAGTTCAGAAAATACTGATCCGGCGATGCCCACGATTTAGAGATCTAGCGAATCTTGGGAAAGATCTACATCCTGCAACATCTACTGATGATGACGTACTCAGAACTTATATCGGTGACCACTAAGGGAAACAAGGTTCAGCAGGTAGGTTGGGAACTTGTACCAGACTAAGCAAAGCTTTGTAAATAAGGAAATGAGAGTTAAAAGTTGGAAGTTGGGATGGACACGGTCCAGACAAGACAATGGTCTAAAGAAGAAGGAATGACCCATCCAGGGGGAGGAACACAGATTAGAGGGGAATAAGAGATTAAAGTGAAAGAGAAACAGTGGAGAAGATATTTTATTTAAACGCCTACCTACAGAATTTTGTTTATCAAAACTCTCAACAAGGGTTTCTTTAGTTTTTTGAGTTCATCTCGCTGGCTGGTTATTTATACATGTATCACGCATGCAGCGTGCACCAATGGAGGTAAAGGGTTGACAATTCAAACGCTTACTCCTTATTATATCTAGAAAAAAAATGGTGTTTCAGTTCTTTGGAAAATTCCCCACCTAAATATTTTGGGGTAGGGGCTTTGTAGGTTTAGGCTCAATTGGTTCAATGATTTGTTTCCCGACAGCAATCACACTTAGCTTATGCAAATTTTTGTGATCACTGCGACACAAAAAGCAAGAGGAGTTACTCATTCATTGATGATCTCTTTTCCCCATTCTTTTAGTTGATCATTCCGAACAAGGAATGCTGCCAAACGACATCGGTCGCATGATGGTTTCTATGGAGTGAATAACCTGAGCTGTTTTGTTTTTAATTCAAAAATGCTGTTTATGGATAGATGTGAAGAAAATAATGTTTAGGTTTTTTCGTGACTAAATGGGTTGTTGAGTACTGAGCCTTCTCTTTTGCTTTTGGGTTTTTGCTTATGTTATATGCGAAAAATAAGAAAATAACATAGACATACATTTATGTATTTCGTTGTAAAAATCGGCAATTGCTTAAAAGCTACCAACAATATCCATGTAGTATCTTCTGGAACCAAAAGACTTATACCTATGCATTTGATAAATGGGTAAGCCAAACTTTCTGAGTATTACAATAGCGCGCATGGACCGAATGCTGTATGGACTTTTGTAACTAACAAGTGTGAGCCCCAAGCCAGAACTGAAACTATATGCAGATTCCGTTTTCTGTATTGAAAAGCGTGATACAATCTCACCATATACACTTATATGAATCCATATATAAGCTTTAACTTATTTCTATAAGTATAGAAATGTATATGGCTGTATTTAGCTGCTTACTACTACGTTTATTCATGGGCATCGGTAAGATATTTGGAAACAGTAAACACAAATATGATTCTCTATTTATATATATAGCACGCGTACATAAACGTCAATCAGAATTTATGAGGCACATTTTCCCAAAATAAGATGATCGGGCAAAAAAGGTGTTAGTAGTTTTGCTTTCTTAAGATAGAAAAAGGAATGTTTTTTTCCCGCATAAAGAATACTTTAATACTTATATGTATATATTTTCCGTAGGTTTTATCTTTTAGTTGGTGTTGAATAAGGAGAAAACAGAATTTACTGACAGTTGAGAGGAATATAAATAAAATAAAACCATGCAAATATTAAACTGCGTCCTATGCGCTTATGACTAAGAAGCCATTCACCTAAGCTCAAAATGGAAATTTATAGGGTTTTGATGAGTTGCTGAAAGTGGTTGTCTGAGCAAAAAAAAAAACAAAATAAAAACAACTTGCAAACCACGTGTTATATAGGTTTTTAGTAGCTTGATTCATATGCATATACATTGAGAAATGTACACATTTGTACCTGTAAATGTATTTGGTGCTATGTGATATATATATATATATATATATATATATATATATATATATATATATATATATATATATATATATATATATATATATAAATGCATAATACAAACTATGGTATGCAAAAATATGGAAACAAACAAAACAAACCAAAAAAAAAACAACTTAGAATCGCAGAGAGAGCTATGGAAAGAGCAATGCTAAGGATAACTCTAAAAGATAGAGAAAAAGATCAACGTTGACCCGAGTGCAAACCAAGGCGAAAGATACCATGAAAATAGTAAGCAACAAAAATGGTGATGGGTTGGATGCTTAGCAAGAAGAAAAGACAACATATGGTGTAAAAGGTTAAGTGATTGGTGGCGATGGGGCAGTAAACGTAGTAAGAAAAGACCAGATAGAAAAGTAAGGGATAGGATGGAGAGGTATGCCACTAAAACATGACAGGTTAGCACAATCACAGTCATCATTGAAGGAGATGAATGATGCGTTAGTCCAGGTGTAAACTTATTGTACCTGACAAGGATGATATTTAAGATTTGTTTTCATTCGCTTTTTCTCTTGTTTTAAAATATTGAAGAGAAGTTATTAAAAACGTAAATTGTATAATATCTTTGCAAATAACCTGGGCATATGATTGTTATATATATATATATATATATATATATATATATATATATACCCCACCTTTCGAAAATTTGCTTAACTACACTTTCTCGATTATACGAAAAAAAGCGAAGGTGAATATAGCGTTCAGCATTTGTTTTATCGTGAGTAGTTAAGGAAGTAGCGCATACTTTTTTATCACTTCCAAATCGCAGTATTCTATATCTGCCACCATCGTAACCTCCAGTGTCTCAGCTTGACTACCATCATTACCATTTTGGGGGCCTGAGGCCGCTCCATCTTTCCCCATAATATAAATGAATGGTAACTACATCTTCGCTGTACGCCACTGTGGCTTGCGATACGAGTTTTTTAAAATTTTTTATTAGAACACTCTATTTTCAGATAGCAGGTGAACCCATTTATATATATATATATATATATATATATATATGTATATATGTATATATATATGATTCTCTCTCTCTTTCTCTCTCTCTCTCTCTCTCTCTCTATATATATATATATATATATATATATATATATATATATATATATAAAAGAAAACATAAAGATATATGTCAAAAACAACAAGCACTTTACCAGCGAATTGTATCGCAAGTATATATTTTTTGATTATGTGTAAAACATCTTTAGAAATAAGATTAAAAGAATAAGAAAAACAAAAACAAAAAAACGCTGTGTATGAAAACCAAAAAAAAAAAACGAAAAAAATCTACGATTCCAAAGTTATCATTTTGAAAACAATTGTATTAGATATTTGTGTAAAAGTATAGCGCATGTTTGTGCAGGAGTTGAGTGTTTGTGTGTGTGTGTGTGTGTGTGTGTGTGTTTGCTTGTGTGTTTGCATGTGTGTGTGTTTGTATGTGAGTGTGTTTGTGAGTGTGCAATTTCGTGTTTATCTGCTAACATTCTAAGGGTTTGATATTAGAAAATGAATATTCTTAGCTCAGGGACGAACGACTCCGTTGTCAAATTATTTTCTGCTTCATTCATATATATATATATATATATATATATATATATATATATATATATATATGTATATATATATATATATATATATATATATATATATATATATATATATATATATAAGTACTCAAACAATGGTATGGAGCACTTTATTTGAACAAAGATCTACTTAATATATTAGTACTTGTACACGCGCCTTGTCGTATATTCATTACTGTTCTCTTCATATATATATATATATATATATATATATATATATATATATATATATATATATATATATATATGTATATATATATATATATACATATATACACACACACACACATATATATATATATATATATATGTGCGTGTGTGTGTATGAGTGTGGTGGTGTAAAATCTGTTGAACAGTTTATTTGCTCTGTAACTTTAGTACAAAATGCAATAAGTAGATCATCTTAATGTAAATGAGAGCTTTTCTTGGGAATGTCTCACCTCGTATGTGTAAAATGATAGAGGCCAAATGACCACCCAATTATTTCTTGCAAACATGTGCTCTTCTAGCGTACGACAGTTGTTTTTTTTGTGCTAGCTGGTATGATATAGGTATATAAATATACAAAACATGGAGCATAATATATATATATTGCTCTAATCAATACCTGTAAGTATCAAAATCATCAGGATTATTAATGCATTAATGGTAGTGAAAATACCTTACTTTTTCCCCACAGTAATCCAGCTTCTCTAGACTGTATTTCCTATGCCTTTTTTTTCGTTGCTTCTGTTGTTAACGTCCGAATCGGCGCGTGGGACAACGATCGTTTCTATATCTGCTAATAACAACCACAACAACAACAGCAACAACAACAACAACAATAACAACAACAACAACGGTAACAACAAGACCTGTAGCAGCAGCAACTGCAACAAGGACGGGCACTACTCTCTCTCTCTCTCTCTCTCTATTCTCTCTGCTTCTTTCTTTCTTCCTTTCTCTTGTATATATGCAAAACCACAACAGTAACAAGAGCACCGTTCACGTCTTAAATCATTCGCTATTTCGGCCGAGCATCAGTCGTTTCCTTCATTCATTCATTCTTTCATCCAACCAGTTATCAGTTCTTGACTTGTCAGTGACGTGTATAGCAGAATGGCTGGGCTAACGACTGAAGTCCTTAAGGCGTGACGTTTTGGGAAGGTGGATGGAAGCTCGTTGATACAGAGACTCATCGAAGAGAAAGAACACTGACTTTGAAACATTTGGGGTTCGGAAACCCAAGCATTAGATTACTGGTCGTGAGGTCCAGGGTTCCAAACCATAACCCGTGATCCGTTGACGAAGATCATAAAATGATGACTTGGACGTTGGGAATAAAAGACACCCCAGGGAAACCATTCCAGCTAATATCTACGGGAGTTAATGGCAGAAGTTTTAGCAGGTTTTGAAATTGAAAAAGGACAGTTTCTATGAAATACGATATCAACCTTCAATATAAATCAGAAAATCTCCCGAAAAAAAAAAAAAAGAAAGAAAGCAACAACCAGTTGCTCGAATTAATATCTGCGAAATCAGAAATATTCAATGCATTATATTACATCTACATTCAGTCGGAACATTTTTTTACTAACAACGACTCAAGCAACATCAAAATTGCTCCAGACTCCACAAACCGAGAAACATAGTTCAGACTCCAGTAACTGAAAAATGAGGACCAGACTCCAGTAATCGAAAAACATGATTCAAATACCGGCCGCTCAAAACATTGTCAAGACTCTAGTAAGCCAAAAACATGGTCAAGGCCCAAGTAACCAAAAGACATAACCAGGTTGCAATAACCCGAAAACGTGATCTAGACTCCACTAACCCAAACAATGCTTCCGACTATACAGCACTGCCTGCAAATGTAATAATTTCGATATCAAGTGGGTAATACGGTAGCCTGGTTCCAGATTAAGCTAACCTAAGCTTAGTAAATGATTCATGGGTCTAGAGCAATGATGAGCCGGCTGATTTCGCCATATTATAATCTGGCGTATTAAGTTCCGACCTACTTGCGTTCAATGCCCTTTGTAGCCCTTACCAGACTTTTAAACTGAGCTTAATCAATATTTATAAATAAATATGTTCTTAAATTAAAAAAAAAAAAGGATTGAAGATATGCCACCAATGTGTTCAAGTAATATCAGAATTAATATCTACTCTTTAGTTATTTGTTTATTTATTTTTTTACAAAAGAATTTCTTCATACGCGTCTGAACATAGAAACTATTTCATTTTATTTCGAACATCGTGGGTGGTGGAGGCCTCTCCTGCAGTCGGACTACAAACAAGTTAATTATGTATTTTGATCATTTGATGAATAGGGTCTGACAAAAACAGATGTCATTACTATCGTTGCAATTCTATTAGTATTTTATTGATTTTAGGCAGACAAAGCATATTTAGTCTCGGCGACGAAATAAGCTTCCGAGGGTATTTTTGAGTTAATAATGAAACCAACCAGACATGCTAGAGGGACTTTCAGTAGGATGAAATAACTTAGAATATATTCTAAATCAGTTGAGAGAAAGTTTAAGGGCCATTTTCCATTTTTCATCAAATATGGACGTTTTGTATATCGTTGAAAATGGAATTCTGAGCCAAGAAAAGTTTACCAAAAATCATACGTCACGGAGCAAGTCATTTTGAGTTATTTACAATCAAACACCGTAAACTCTTGTTTCGGAAATAAAACACTCGTTTGAGACTGGTTGATATATGGCAAGGGAGATAAATATTCACAGATCCGCTCAAAAATCATGTATTTCATGAGCTATTGCGCACTCTTTCACACAATTTCATTGGAACTTCAGAGATAACTTTTGTGGACATTTTGTGGTTACCTAGGACATCAGGAGATATTTGGGCATAGGTCCGCCCAAATATTCCCTAATTTCTTCCATACCCCTTTACCCACGCTTTCAAGAGTTACATTGAAATTGATGGGGGTCTTCTGGAGATATCATGTGTACAGACAGGGAAAAATAGTACATAATACAAATCGGGGCGTTTTATCTAGCCATAGCTATTTTTCCGTCACAGTACCTCCAAAAGTTCCGGTTGAATTACAATGGCAATTCATGGAGGGAGAATAGCTTACACAAGAAATCTGGAGATTTTTTAGCAGATCTGCGCACAATTATTTCTATTATGTCCCAGCTAACTGTCGGCAAAACACAAATATCTCAGTCTATCTACACGATATCTCCAAAAGTCTTCGATGACTTCCAACGAGAATTTTGCAGAAGAATGAGCAATAAATAGCCTAGAAAAGAAGTGACCTTTAAATTGTAGCCGCCTGTCCACAATGCAATATCTTTATAATTTCTCAGTCTCTTCAAACTATATTTCCAAAAGTTCTTGAAGCATTTCAATGGCATTTCGACAAAGGGTGACCAATAAGCTACAAAATAAGCCAGAAAAGTTTGGAGTGGTTCCATACAGGATCATATCCCCTGTGTTCTAGATATCTGTCAGCAACAAAAAAATATATCTGCCTGTTCATACGACATCTTCCGAAGTTCCTACTTCAGAGGAATTCTGTGGCTAAAAGGTTAGTAATTAAATTTTGAGCGGATCTATTCAGAATTCTCCCTTACATTGTAGCTATCTTTCAACACCACACGATATCTTCAGAATTTCTCATCATGTAAGCACGATATGTTATCGCTATTATATCACACAGGTGTTTCAATTTGAAACTCTGAGGGTTTTTTTCTGTAAACTTTACTCGGCATGGAATTTTCTTTCCAACGATATACAATATTCACATATCCGATGAATTTTTTATTTTTTATTTTCTAAGTTTAGATTAGTCAGGGATAGGGTTCTCCCCGAACCCTGCCAAAAAAAGAAAAAATCAGAAACAAACAAACCCAAATGGCCATCTCGGAAGGAATGAACTCATTACTCTAGCAAATGACAGAAACTAGCTAGCTGATAATCTATCTAGGCTTGGCACCATTGTATTGAGCTATATAAATATAACAGAAATTAACATAAGTAAAAAACAAGTATTTCCAGTCAAAATATAGCAGGAGAGTGGCCGTGATAAAGACAGAAAGAGGCTGCAGGGCTGAAATAAGTGAGCTGATTGGCGCACTAACTCGTCAATGTTCAGAAATCTTACCATAATTCATCAAATGCCTGTCATCGCATAATTCAAGAACGGCCAGAACTATACCAAATATTTTTGTTTAAGTGTATGGAGTACTCATTTAACTGAAATCCCATTCGTACGGTGGGTTTCCGGCTAAATTGGTTCAAAATAGATTTCTAATTACACAGAATAGACAGAGTTCGGCAGTAAAAGCATTCCCCTTAGTCAGGTTATCTGCTTCTTCATTCGAAAGCAGACCAATCGGTCAAAGAAACAATGTTAAGATCATTTGAAACACAACATCGAAAAAAATGTTTTCGTGTTAGCGCAGGTCTCTCCATCAAATATTAGTACATTACACTTCACGCTTTCATCAGTGGTAATTTATAATTTGAATTGAAACGTTTGTTTATATACATAATAAAAAGATAAATTCTATAATGTGATAACTGTGTGATAACTGCACGAATCCTGCCGATGTGCTTAAAAAGTAAAGTATGCAACAGTTTTCAGTAGTGACGTATGGATGAACAACATGGAAACTAACAAAACGAAGGAGAATCGAACTCAAAATCACACAGAGAGCTAAGGAAAGAGCAATGTCAGTGATAACAATAAGGAATAGAAAAAGATCAATATGGGTTCGAGACAGGACCCTGTTGAGGGATATTATACTTGTGATCCAGCACGCAAGCTTACAGGGGAACCTTTGTGGTAAATTGGTGGTATGCCGACAGCGACAGCCCCTCTGCGGTTGGCTAGCGGTCAGCTGGGGGCATTCGCTGTCGGCTAAACAATTTCGGAACGAAAGCGAGCCACCAGCGGTAATCAGCGTACCGACAACCTGCTTCGTTTTGGAGGCTTCAAGGGATTCTGGGATTCATCTATTTGTTACCTGGATTCGGCCATTGAAACGACAGGAACCTTTCTTTCTCTCTGAGTATATTTCTCCTTCGATAGCGAGAGAAGCTAAAAAGCTGAAATTTATTCAAAATGTCAGAGACATCTCGGCAGAAATACAGTGGAAAACTCTTTTAGCATGAAATACTCCATTCTGGAGTTATATGGAGGTAAGGGTATTACTATTTATTTTCTGACGAAAGCCAGAAAAAACATCATAAGCGACATCCATCTTCGATCAATTTTCCGTTCTTTTTCTCTTTTAATTTCTACGAAATGAAAATAGCTCCGTTAGATTTTTTTCCTCTCCTCTAAATCAAAATTGGAAAAGAATCCAAAAAAAAATGAAACTGCACGTTGTCATTAATTCTTGTTTTTCCAGGAAGCAAAAAGCAGAAATGTGTGCGTAAGAAAAAAATAAATGATTTGAAATGGAAAGAAATAAGAGATTTAATGAAAGAGAAAAAACAGAAGTAATTAGAAACACTGTATCATTATTGCTTTGAATAAATTGATGTTTTTCTTTCAATTGTTTTGCCTTGCTTACGTCTGTTTATTTCACATTCGGATTTCCAATCGGGACCACTGTTGTTGAATTGAGCCAAAGGTTTTCAATGAAACCTCATAAAATAGGCACTTTTCTCCGTCGTGAAAAGGAATATTGTTTCATTCGTTGAAAATGAAAAGAAATCAGAGAATTCATGAAACAGAACAGCAGCTAGTCATGTTTAAATTGACACTTTTCCTCTATCCTTAAATTCGAGACGTCCAGTGTGTAAAATCGCCACCAAAAACAAAATTAACAATTAAAAATGGAAAAAAAATGAAAGGGTTAATGAATGAAAAACGTATTATCATTGCTTTGATTGAATTGTTTGTCCTTGTTTTAGAGAAAAACACTCGGAGATTGGGACCACCGTGGGTATGCTGAGCCAAATATTTAGAGAAAAAACTTAAAAAAGGGCACTTTTTTCCCTCAATAAATTCAAAACAGCAAGTATGTGAAAAGATCTCCGAAAGTAAATTGAAAAAAAAAAAAAATTGAAGAGAAAATTACATTTTGATGAGCACTTTTCCTCTCTTGATAAATTCGTGATGGAAACCACGTAAGCTGCCACCGGTGAACCGCTGGAGAACCACCAGTCGCTTGCTAGCTGAATGAAGAGACAAAAATGGAGGTGGGCTTGACACTTAGCAAGTAGAAAGGACAACAGAGTGAGCAAAAAGCTCACCGATTTGTGTCAATGAGGTAGTGAACAAAACCAGAGACACGAGGGAGGGAGAGATAGAAAGGTATTCGGTAATACATGGCAGGAGTTAACGCCATAACGATCATCATGAAAGGTGATTTATCCAGCAGTGGGCTTATAATAGCTGCTGTTGATGTTATATATGTTCATGTTTGCTTGTGTGTGTTTGTAATGAATAATACTAAAACGAATATTATTATTATGCTGAGGTCCTCAGTTTCGTATAGCCTTGAATACGGGCTATTCGGCGTGGCATTTGATTTGCTACAGTGGCATGAAAAAAAATTCATCAAAAGAAGTGTTTTCAAACATGAAACGATTTTTCCATTCAATATAAGTATATTATATTATACCTCACGCTTTCGTCAATGGCAACTTATAATATGAATTAATTCTTTCGCTCAAAAATTTGATTATATTCATGGTTTTTGATACAATTGCACAAGAAATGAAAAGTGATTATTTCAGTATTCGTTGGAACAATCTCTCACTTTCTCTCTCTCTCATATATAAATATATATACATAGAAACGTATAAACATATATGTATATAGATATGGATATATACCTATACATATGCACACACATATACACATATACACACTCATACTTGAAAATATATGCATATATATTTATACATACATTTTTTTATATACATATATGTATACATACATACACGCACACACACACACACACATATATATATATATACATTTATATTCACACACACTTATATCCATACAGGGTTGAGTCAATAATTTTCTGCACTCAGTCATATTCCTCTTTAGGTTGACTGTACTGGGTTCTGTGCACACGAGTGGGTTTATGATGTGCTATTTGTAGCTACTGGAAAAATTCCCTGTTGATCAGTCAATTGCCTTCGTGCTATAATTATTGACGCACTCTAGTATATATGTATGTGTGTTTATGTGCTTATATATATATATATATATATATATACGTGAACATATTTTTATGTATATATGCGTATATTTATATATGTGTGTGTGTCTATGTATATATGTATATTGTGTGTATATATACTTGTGTATATGTATAAACATGTGTATATGTATATGTAATGGGTGTTTATATGTGTGTATGGTTATATATATATGTATGAATGTATATATATATATATATATATGAGGGTGGATTACATGTGAATTTCAGTCTTTTCATTGTATAATGTTTTATCTAAGTGTCTAATTGATGCATTGACAATGAAATTGATTTTGTTGGAAAATAAATTGTATTTGTTGGGTACAATGTTCATTAATATACAACCTCATATTTATTCACAGTTGCAAACGTATATCATCTGCAAACATTCACTCATAAACAGACACATATGTGTGCGCACAGCTAACTATATATCTTACATGCAAAAAAATCACATGAAGAATAAAATAATAAACGTTTGTCAGAAGTGTTTTATTCACACATTATAATATTCTCAGCACGAAGCTGAGAGCAGGGATAAAAATAATCACATTTCCAGAAGGTGTTAACTCCAAAGATATTCTCTGCTCACCTGTGACGATTAACAAAACACCAAGTAAACAAAGCCACGAGAAAGAAGTTCAATAATCGATTTCATAAATACGGGCTATATGTACAAGACCATCAGTGGTGAATCAACTACCTGGATTGGCAATTTGGAAACGCACCCAGGCCCCTGATATGGAAGGGCGATCAAAAGATTTATAAGTAGATCACTTCCTGCATTCCTATTGATATACAATAACAAGAATATATATGTTCATAAATGAATTGAATGGGTAAAATCTCTAGATATGCCACTGGAACCTGACTAATACGGTAATCAACGTTTCGAATTTCAATCAACAAAAAAAAAAAAAGGAAAATTTCCAAACGAATTGCATCAAGGTTCCTGATTTATTAGGCTCACGTCTTTTGAAAATCTGAGATAAACACTTTGCAAAATTATCGACTGAGTTTTGAGGGAAAAAACAACAAAAAACAACAAAATGCAAGAGGTTTTAACCGATTGTTACCGGGTAGAATGTTGAATGTAGACATGTGTTATGTGTTTTCTTTCTGGAGATATCTGAGTAATTGAAAATGGATTTTTTTTAGATAAAAAAAATACTATTGCAGTTAAGTAATAATTTTGCAATTCAAAGTCCCGGGTTGGTAACTGATTTTATATATATATATATATATATATATATATATATATATATATATATATATGTGTGCGTGTGTGTGTGTGTGTGTGTGCTATTTATTTACTCTCCCACCAGAGTAAATGTGACACGAAGTCGGGGCTTTACGTGGGGAAAATAAGCAACACCCTGGAAAAATAGCTCCAGTCGACGCGGCTGTTTGGCAATCAAAGCAACCGTAGCCACGAAAGGGTCAGGCACAAGCCCGACCTATTCCGTTAATAGAAAGGGAACCCGAGGGCTCCCGATGCTCATAGCAATGCGCAGCCTCAGTAAAACCTCATTGGCTATCGCATTCTACTGGCGTACTCGATCTTTGACACACAATCTCCGGCTCATTAGGGAGTCAAGTGTGCGTGTTTGTGTTCGTGTGTATATGCAGGGGTGTATTAATTAGTTAGTTGATAGATTATAATGAAGCAGAAATCATTTTTTCCTTCCTCCATATCATTTTTAGACAAATTTTTTTCGTCCGACTTAGCTTTCATTACCTAAATCCTGTTTTGAAGTTTTTATTCTATTT
>OY735211.1:30533828-30536328 GCA_963457665.1 Thysanoteuthis rhombus | reverse complement strand
ACATCTATCTTTATATATATAAATATATATATAAATATACACACATATGTATATATATACACATACACATACATAAATATACAAACATATATATATGTATATGTGTGTATACACGAATATATATATATATACATATATGTATATGCATACTTATATATACATACATACATGTATATACACATATATACATACGTACATATGGAAATATGTTTACGTACCTGAACCCATGTATGAAAACATACACATATATACACACATGTATATTTACACACACGTATATATATGCATACATATACATGAATGTATGTATGTATGTATATATATATATATATATATATATATATATATATATATATATGCATGCATATATAGATATTTACATACATTCATAAATATATACGTAGGTGCATATGCTTATACATACATACATACAAATATATATATATATATATATATATATATATATATATATATATACCACATATGCATCCATATAAACACATGACGATGCATAAATATGTATACTGATATATGCATACATATATATGCATATATATATATACATACATGTATATAAACATATATGTATACCTGTAAACACACATATATATATACGCAAACATATGCATAAACGTATATGAATACATATATACATGTATGTATTCATACGTATATATGCACATTCAAGCATACTTATACAGATATATATGTGCATACATATATACACATCATATATATATATATATTCATACGTGTTTCATACATATATATAAATGTATATATGCATATATGTACATATATATTTGCATACATACATATATATTTGCATACATATATATATATATATGCATACACACACACAATCACACACACACACACACACACACACACACACATATATATATATATATATATATATATATATATATATATATATATATATATATCATAACTATGTGTCTTTTATCCTCCATTGTTGGACATAGACATCCCTCAGGATTCACCAGACGAGGCTTTGCAGAGCAAATACTTTCTGAAGTAGTCTAGATCGTCCTGACATCTCATATTCTGCCAAACACTGTTTTGCATGTGATCTCTGGGGATTCTCATTGTGAGTTGTGACGTCCAGCGCTTGTTAGCCATCCTCGCAACATAAGCTGCCAGCCCATTGCCATTTGAGTTTTGTAATGGTGTCTCCATTTTTTTCTCGAATACATTGTATTGTCTTGTGATCTTTGAATGTGATGGGATTTTTTTTCTCGAACTTGTCCAGGCGAAAGTTTGCCATTCTACGGAGTATCTTGGCTTAATTTATTTTTCTGATGACTTTATAGAGATTTGTTCTCTTAGTTAGATGTAGGCATCTACTTTCTCCAACTTCAAATCTTCCATTTTTGTGCAGGTTTGCTTTCGCCATGTTTGTTATGAATGACTTTTGTTTTTCTGTATTTCCTGGGAATAACAAACATTTGTGATTTCAATCAGTCTCGCATTAGTTGGAAGTCATTGAAAATCTATGCAGAAATCACGATGTCATCTGCAACACTGATTTTGCGTTAGTACACACCATCTACTCAGATTTTTCTAATTTCAAAGTCTACATTGAAGGATTTCATCTAAAAGCAAGCCCTTACCGCTATTTTTTTTAGAAAAAGCTCTTGGGCTTTGTGTAACATGAATAAAAAAGCAGCTGTTGCAGTGTATATCTGGCAATACTTGGAGATGTAAAGTATCTATACCTTGTAGAGTGATATCAACAATGAATTATTCCACTATATAAGTATTCTCATACCTATCTATGCGATGTTTTTAATAACTGTAAAGGTGCATGAGTATATATATATATATATATATATATATATATATATATATATATATATATATATACGTATATATATATGCATTTATGTATACATATGAATATATATATATATATATATATATATATATATATATATATGTATACACGATCGTGAATATATATGTGTGTGTGTGTGTGTGTATATTTATAAATGCGCATATACATACGACAATATATATACATGAATACACATGCAATACATATTTAAATGTATGTCTATACATATGCATATTTATATATATACATATATATACACACACACACACACACATATATATATATATATATATATATATATATAAATATATATATTTTCTCATCTATGTACATATACATGCCCATACACATATACACATGTATTTATACATATAAAAACATATAAATATGAACACATACGCATTCATTCAAACCTATATATACACATTTACATATACATATACATATATAAATATATATACCTCGATATCAATGTATATATATATATATATGTATGCATACATACATATTCATATATGACTATATACATTTATACACACATATACGCATATGTATATGAACATACATACATATACATGTATACATACATCAAAAATCATATATTCATACATATACTCATGCACATATATATATATGTACATA